>CM066032.1:1010320186-1010671865 GCA_033557465.1 Ichthyophis bannanicus | reverse complement strand
AACATATATTTCAATTAGTGCGGTCACACACAATGTCTTATGTACAACCCCCTACCAAAACAAAATGATTAATTGGCTGATGTAGAGACACATGGCAAAAGCACCAGACCAAACACCATCACACAACCACGTATGTCCTCTGCACATGGAGAGACAACAAGATTAAGCAAACAAATGTCATGTTATACGCCTAGCAAATGAATCACCACAGCTGCACCGTCATGTCCCCAGCTATCCACACCCACAAATGAGCCCTCAATTAATGACTGACTCCCTATCACAATGTAACAAGATCACATACATGTCAGAGGCATCACGGAGATAGAGAGTTCTAACACGAGATCCTGATGTGGTTGGGTTTGTGAGTGGTGTCCCAGGACCCTCCCTTACCTCGCTTTGTCCCGTTGTTTTTGTACACCACCAGAGCAATTTCAGGGGTATTTTCATATGCGCAACGACGTTAGGCGCAAACACATTCTGTTATGTCCCTCAGTCGCAAGAGGGTGCACTATAAACCACCTTTAAAATTTATCCATATTGTGACCAAAACGACTCCTTCTTACCTGTTTAATGTTGTGCCCAAAGTTGTAGGGTAAATCCACTTACAATAGGGAAAAGCATCTGGATATCTTGCGCTCCCACCTCATGTATTCCCCCCGTTATCATAAACATATCCTGGTTTGTGTACATCTCACTACCGTCTGTCTCAATATTACAGTTATGTTCTGATGATGTGTGCACAAAAAATAACAATGCATAATGTGTTGCATGTGTTAAAATGGACAACCACCCATGTCTGCAGGTTGGGTTGACAAACCCCTGAGGTCGGTGCCATGCCAATTCTACCCAATGTGTGTTAGTATGAACGTTGAAACATGCATACCCTACATGTGCACCTCTGATAAATAGCTGGCACCTATGTCTGTGTTATGTAAGTCAACATAATCATGCCTTGCTTGTGTCTGCAAGATATTTGCTCATATGGTCCTGTGTTCACGTGACCTACACACATACACAGCCTGTAGCTAACGCATGATGGCTGATGTTGCAAGAGCATCAGCAAGATATGCCATCCAATCCATTAAATACCTGCTAGAACACAAGCAACACCCACATGCTGTGATCCAACTGGCTATTGTAAAACACCCTTTGCTGTATCTGGCTGATACATCTCACCATGTGTGTAGATACCCATCCTGCAGTGAAGGTAGACTCACCAAGTTAAAAGTGTTTTATCACAACCCCCTGGCTGCACAATGCAGAAGGTCCCCATCCCTAACCACATCCATGTCATGGCTACCTGATCAACAATACATTTTGACACACGTCATGTTTGACATCCACATACCACCCAAACTGTTAATATCATCTCCCCATACTAGCATCAACTATGTTTATTGTGCTTTATGTGACATGTTGCTACACACATGAAGAGCACACAAACATAGGTATGTCACAGGAGCCTAATACCAACATAAACATCACAAATGTGTCTAATCGTAGCGCTCCACAATGGACAACAGTCAACAAACAGGGAGTGACCGTCCAACATGAACATATCAACATATGGCTGACACTGTGTGGCACACATATCATGTAAGATAACACCTTCTGGTCTGACAACAGCTGTTTATATCAGAAGCATACACTACCTGTGAATTGCACCCTCCAAACAAACCACACAGATACCAACAAACCCCCACATCATCTGCCACCAACTGCTGTTGTGCAAATCCCACATTATTTGTGGCACACCCATGGACATATGTGATGTTGGCATTCAGAGTCAACTGGTTACTGCAGTGTGTCATCCAGATTCCATGTTAACATTAAACACATAACACAATAAACATTACACACATTGTATAGCACATGTGTGTCGTAAGCGACTTAATACGTACATGTGAACAGCTCTGCAATCAACCTCCGCCTGAACGCTGAGCCCTCCCGTGTGTCACCACTGGCACGTACAGGGGGGCACAATGGATCCTCCTCAAGATCCTCATTAATTTCTGCAGGGATATCGTGCCTGAGAGCAATGTTGTGCAGGATGCAACAGGCTATGATTATCTCGGCAACAGTGCGTGGCTCATATTGTAAGGCCCCGCCTGTCCTATCCAGACACCTGAAGCGACTCTTCAAAACGCCAAAGGTGCGCTCTATGACAGAGCGGCTGGAGGCATGGGCCTCATTGTACCTCTGCTCTGCACGTGTCCGTGGCTGACGAACAGGAGTCAGCAGCCAGGGGCGACAACCATATCCTGCATCACCTGCAGAAAGAAATGTTGCATGTAAATGTAGGGGTCCATGTGACACAGTCCTGACAGCTGTGTCGACCATGAGAAAGAAACCAACAAGACAGTGTGACAACAATATACAGCTGCAAACTATGCAGCTCTATCAGATATACATATGATGACATACAAGCTAAACATGGCTTATCCAGCCCGTAAACACATATCAAATATCACAAACGACCATAGTCACCCTTAAATAATGTGTGTGTGTGAGTGTGCTACATGCATATGGTGATGCAGTTACTGTCCACATCTGCAAACCCACAATGGTGACACCACAATAGCAATCCAATGCTCCCATAAATCACAGGGTATGTCTCATCAATAACCAAGGGAAAACACACAGCCATTTGCGTGTGGCACACATACACACCATGTATGCCATGGTGGTAGGTAAGAATGAAAAGCATATCACCTGTAGACATCCTGTTTATGAATGGCAACATATGATGTTTATTTTGTCAGGCAAAATAAACTGTGTATTGTTGCGCGCCAATGCCTGTCATAGCCATAGTCTTCCCAGTCCCCATCCTGTACACATCCCTCTGAAGGTGCGGTCGTCCAACATGCACACTGTGCCCGTCATTAGTTTGCCCCCAAAACATATGCATAGGCACATAACCGTCCGCTGTAGCTGGTTCCCATACCGCTGTGTATGCACCCACGTAGTCCCCTTGCTGTAACTGTACATTTTACACAATGTGATGTGAAATGAGAATGGCCAGACAAGATGGCACAAACGTACCCTCAACTACAGTGTCAGAGGCTACTGTAAGCACTACATATTGTTGCAAGTCTGCTGTGACATAGGCAATATGTCTGGCCAAATATATGCACACGTGTTTTCCCTGCTGGAAACCTCAACATCATCTATCAGATATTAATATACACCTACTCATGTCAGATATTGAGCCCTGGGTGACAACTCCATCACAGAGTGCGTGTGTCAAACTGACACGCACATGACATGTGTGTACTATTAGGGTTATCCAGAACCAGACATGTTAAATGACGGAGAAACATTATCCAGCAATTAAACATCATCACAGGTGTATGTTGTGGACAGAACCACCCCACCAACCACCCCATGTTTGCATATGCTACCAACATGCACTATGAGGTCATCATCAACAACATAGATGTCTGCACTGAGGTGGCAGCACATGTACAACATGTGCATATAACGGTCATAGACTGTGAGGATAATCATGATGTAGGGTTAATGTTTCTAGTCGTACCAGACGTACAAAAACATGTAATAATGTATACCAACACCAGTCCTGTGACTAACATCAATCATATGCAAAGTGCATGTGTCAAACTATATAAAACCTCTACTGTGATCACAAATAGAAACATGTATAATGACATACAGAAATAAAAGACCCTGACATACTCACCCAGCAAGATACATTCGCCAAAACGTCCCTCCTCAAATTGTGTGAATATTGCCGAGTGATGCAGGATATAGGAGTCATGGGTGGACCCTGCAAACCTAGGGACCACATTCAGAATATGCTGATTTGCATCACATACAACCTGAACATTCAGGGAATGGTAGTGTTTGCGGTTGCGGTACGCTACCTCCCTGTCTCTAGGCGGGACCAGGGCAACATGTGTGCAATCAATAGCTCCCATCACGTGTGGTATCCCGGCTAATGCCTCAAAGGCCTGGTTCAGGGTCCACCATTGTTGCCTAGTGTGGGGTATGGCTATGTAATCCCCCATCCGGCTGACCATGGCACGCAGTACCTGGTGGAGACATCGTGAGAAGGTGGGCCGGCTCATGCCACCCACTGCGGCCACAGAGTCTGAAAACAGCCGGAGGCAAAGAAATGTAAGGCAGCAAGGAGCTTGACTAAACCAGGTATGGCATTGGACCGATCAGTCAGGGGCTCGAGGTCAGGCCTAAGATCCTCATAGAGACCCCTAATAGCCCTTGTGCTCAGTCGGTAAAGGGAGATGACCTGGTCCTCTCGCATGTCATAGAGCTGGGGACGGGGCCTGTAGAGGCGTGGCTGCCGAGCCTGCACCTCGGCACACCTCCTGCGCCGTGCACGAACAACACAGGCTTGGACCGCCACCACAGCTGCAGGTCTGAGTTGCTGCGGGACTATACCCATGCCCTGTGCCCCAGCCCCATCGACACCATCTCCCGTGTTCGGCAACCCAAGCATCTGCCCACTGCACAGGACACATGCAGCAGCATAGACATGCGCCATAAACTCCTCCCACCAAACTAAGAAACAAATAACTATGTCACACACAATAAAACTATCTACGCACTGTACAAACTACAAGACACACCAGACCATACACACACAAGACAATACAATCCTCAATACAAACACCAGCCAAACAATCTACACATACACCTGTTCGGACTCCCTTACTGTCTCTCACCAAACACACTTCTACTCTTCTCCGCCTACAACCCTCAACGTCGACAAGCTGTTCTCCCTCACCTATATTTCCTTTTCCTTGCCGTGACGTCCAATGCGCATGCGCATCTGCTCACAGACGAAGGTCTAGAGTCACGCGCATGCGCGACTCTACGCATGGGTGTCGGCATGTGCGTGGTGACACGCAGATGCGCATCGCCTTGCGCATGCGGAAAAAGCACCCAGACGCCCATGCGGGACTCCACGTAATGCGTATGCGTGACCATACACATACGTAGCACTATTTCCCTCGGCGCATGTGTGTGTTGACGCCTGCAAACGCCCATGCGTATGACGTCACACTCACGGCGCACGAGCGCGACGCCACGAGCGTGTCCCACCAAATACACGCCTGCACAAATGCGCATGTGCAGAAATCAAACGTGCAAATACCGTATAAATAGGCCTCAACACGTGGCACACGGTGAGGGATGTTAGAGGAGTTTCACAAACAGACACAGAGGTAAAGAGTGAGCCAGAGCCAGAGGATAGGTTAGAGGTAGTCCAGAGGAAGGTGTGAGACATAAAGGTACAGTGTGCAATAGGGAGTGAGGCTGTGGTGGCAAGACGTCAGAGGAAGGCGGGATATAGAGATTGAAGCAGAGTCTGAGAGAGAGAGGCTGAGGTAGGGGTACGGCACAGGATAGAGGGAGAGGATAAATTAAATAATCACTGTAGCATCTGGGTACATGTGCTCATTTACTTGACACAGCACCTGTGTTACAGTGTACTGTATTGTGTCCTCTATTGTAGTGTTATTGTTATCTGTTGTGTGTGCTGTGTCCTGCTGTGTGTTGGTGAACGGGGGTTGTTTGAGAGGTGCCTGTGTTCAAGGTGTAGATGGAGAGGGACAGTGACAGAGAGGGCCAGTGTGAGGAGGCGGAGGATGTGGGGCAGCCAGTTGGTGATGAGTCACACAGGGCACAGACTGCACAGCCTAGCCACGAACAGGCAGGGCCATCTGCTGAGCGACAGCCGTCACATTACAGCCAAATGGCCAAAAGAAAAAGGGTCCCTGTGCCAGCAACACAAAGGAGGAGAGCTGTAAAGTTCAGTGACAGTGAAAACCATATATTACTCTCCCATGTCCTTGACAACTACGATGTATTATTTGGCAGAATGAGCACACGCACATCTGTTGCAAAACAGAATGGCAGTGTGGGAGGATCTGCGTACTGCACTGTGTGGGGCAGGGGGCCCCACACGTGATGTAGACAGCTTAAAAAAGAGGTTTTCTGACATCAAGAGAGGTGTCCGTCAGCACATGGTTGCTGTAAGACAACATGCTATGGGCACAGGTGGCGGACCCCCCCTCACACCCACACTCTCGCCCCTGGAACAAGAACTTGCAGCACGGCTGGGAGACATCTACCTTCGTGGACTGCCAGAGGCCCTGGATAGCGCACATCCACATGCAGGTATGTACACTAACTAATCATTTCTTTCTCATGTACAATCTCCATATTCCGTACAGGGCGGTCCTATGCAAATACACTCCCATATGTGTCCACAAACCCCACATTCATGTTGCCATCCTGTTGTGATATGTGTGTGCAATATCCTTACCTCACCATTTCTGTTGACATGTCTGGGGTTCACATCCAAACCTACCTCCTCAACCCATCCCACGAGATTATGGCATAATGAAGCACACACACACATGAGTCACCAGACACAAAACAACTGTGATTTCCATACAATGCATGACTGTGTTGGTCATTTCAAAGGCATGTTTGTATGACATGACAGCAATACAGTGCTGCATGTGCACCCCAGTGGGCCAAAGGTGATGCCTAGTTGCCATACGCTGCACTATGGGTCACTGCGAGTCACATGTAGCACTGAGACAATCATATCACATACAAATATGACCCATACTCACAAACCAACACACACATGCAGTGATTTGCATAAAGCAGGTGTTAGGGTGGGGGCCGTAACACGCATGTGCGGAAATATGTAACATAACAGAGGAATGGGATGCTATGGGCAAACATGTGCAATGTGACCATGAACAGGAGAAGGGGCGATCTGCCACCTGTGCATGGGCACAGCACACACATGTGTCCCTTACCCAGACACATGGTGGTGACACACACGTATGGGAGTGTGTCCGGTGTCTGGTATGCAGCACACATGAACGGATGCAAAACATCCTGTCTGTGTGTTATGTATCACACATGTATACATATGTGGTTTGCTGAAAACATATGTGTGCTCTCTCTGATTCCTCCCAATGCAGGTGACTACAGTCAAATGGGTGCGGAGGAAGAGGAGGAGGAGGGGGCAGAGGAGGAGCAGGAGCAGGATGAGGCGGTGGTGGAAGAGGAGGAGGGGGAGGTCTACATTGCAGCCCCTATGAGTCTGATGGAGGCAGAGGCTGCTGTCTCTGGGGGCAGCACAAGTGCTGGCGATGAGTCCCTGGAGCCACACGTGCGCGCCATGACACCATTGCGTGAAGCAGCAATAGAGACCAGCCAACCACCCAAGCCAGCAGAACCAACCACCTACACCTCTCCCGGAGTTGATGATGGCAGAGATGAGGGCCTATGGTGCATCATCACACCGTGATGCTGAAGGTGGGTGACAATAGACTGTCACAACCACAACACACACACCAGTAGTCCACAGTTGGTGTGTGTGTGGTGGCTGTTCAAACATTACCTCCACACGTTACATGTTCTGGTTGATTACCTTAGATGTGTGATACCCAAAGGTTGTAGGGTACCTGAAATGATAGCATTCTACCCCCAATAGAATAGTGTATGTTCAGGTTGATACACATGGATGCAGACATATGAGGAATGTGTCTGACGGCCCAGCACTCTATGACAACATAAATTGATACAGACATTGGGAAAGCTACATCCTGCCGCTCTGCAGATACCCAAATGTCTTGTACACAGCAGGATGACAACTTAGCCATAGTCTGCTGTGTTAATGAGCATATGTTAAGCTATATGACCATTCCTCAATGTCTGCATTTGCGGGTAGCGGGAAAACATAGCCATGTCTTTGTAGAGCTCTGATGTCCCCCCCTGGTGCTTCCCCTGCTGTGTCCAAACAGAAAAGCGTGTAAATGTACTACACAAAGGGCAATTTGCTTATCGGCCCCACTTATATGGAACTCTCTCCCTCCCGATGTGCGATCCCTGGATGATTTAAAGGAGCTCAGAAAACAACTGACATTTGTACTCTTCACTGAGTACTATGGCACAGACATCTAACAGTCTCTATTATTATAGCCTGCATGTAACGTGTTTTACTGTAACAGTTCCTTGATGTTGTGTCACCCAATTTTACCTTCACTGTTACGTTTAGTCAGTGTATGCCCCCCTGTCTCTGTTCTCTCCCCTCTTGTGTCTTGGTAACCGCTGTGATTAAAGGAAACGGCGGTATAGAAAACATGTAAAATACATAAATAACTATATAACTACACATTTGTTACATGGCCTACATTATCTGGACCAAGGACCCTCCTCTGTGTTACAGTGAGGGGTGCACATGTATCACTCAGGAGTCACATATGTGCAGCAGAGGTGCACATGTACAGGTAAGGTGTGTCATCCCTGTGCCTACCAGACATCCCATTGCCTCATTAACATACACATGTCCCTGTCAGAGAATGTATTTTTCCCTCCACATGTGTCATCAATTGTGATGTCATATCTCGACCTTCCTGTGTTCATCTCCGTTGGTGTCCAGCTGATGTAGTTGTGGCTCGTGCATGCGCAAGCTCCCCTACACGATGGTTATGTGAGAGCTGTCATTGGCCAATCCTGTTGCCACAGCTGTAGTATATGGGTGTTTCACCACAGCCTGTAAATCGTTGTGAGGGCATACCACATCTACGTCGTGTGATGTGCCCTGTGGGTTTGTCTGCCTGCCATATACTACTGTGGACATTATGTATATTGGCCCTCTCCATCTCTGTGATTGAGTCTGCCCTATCACATCACCAATCGTGTGGCATGTACATTAAATGTTTGTGTATGGCGTTGGAGTAGTGGAGATGTATGGAATATAACACGCTGTATCCCATGCACAGGCAGTCGACGTGTTCTGGAGCGGATACGCCTTGCAGTGGAGCAAAACACAAGGCAGGTGTGTGGTGAGATCCATCAATTACATGAGGCGGTCCAAAACATGCCCGTCACCCGGATATGTGAGGCCCTTGAGGGCATGCTGGATGTCATGCGCCGACTTGCTCCTGCACCACCACCAGCACGGGTTCGAGAAGAGGGTCGTGGCCGGGGGAGGGTGCCCGACGTGTCAGGCGTGGCCGACCACGTCGCCAACAATGAAACATGATATATGCAATAACATGGTATAATCCTAGTTTTTGTTGATCTTACAATGCTCAGTTAGAGCAATTATGTATCCAGTACAACATGTTTTTGAGGTGTTTGTTATGTGTGTCATGTCAATAGCTTACATATGCAGATCATATGTTGTGTGGGTGTCAGGTAACACTTTAATTTGTAACGCACACACATTAGAATATCCATGTGTATATGGAAAGCTAATTATGAGACTTACTCTGTGACAATAAACAGCTGTAATACTATACATACAGTGTGTGTGTCCAATGAGTGTCCATGTTGTCCCATGTGTATCAGGGAGGCGGGGGGTGTTTGTGAAAACCCTAAATGAGCTGCGCCCAGGTCATCTAGTGATGGGTACAGTAGATGACCCACACACAGGTTCCCTGCTGCAAATACCTCAACAGTGTCAGCTACGATTGTCATGCTGCACAGACATGTGATGTGTCACGTGCACCTTGTTTCCCAACATCCTTGGGGATGCAGCGGCACAGTGTGCACAGACATCCATGTGGTCACAGGGGGACTATGTTCCCAATGGCGTGTTTACGTCACATACTCATCGCCGTGTGAAACCCATCATAGAACACTCATTGGTGGCATATATGTGGCTTTTTCCCTTGACCACATCACTAATCTCCTGCCTCCCAACACACCATAGGTACGTCTGTGAGAGAGGCAGATATGGGTGGTCTGCCTATGTTTGGGACTCAGATATGTGAAGACCTTTGTTCCACATAGGACCATTCCTGTGCCATGTACATCAGTGAGACAGCTGCTACGTTGCAATGGTTACTGTAGACCCCTAATTATGAACATCTACACCTTATTTGGGGGGTGCTGTTGGTTTCACACACATGTTTGCACCACAGAAACATATGTGCACCCACACATATCACATGCTGACATCCGCACACTTTGCCTAGGTCAAACACGTGAGCAATACAGGTTTTTACAAAACTATATTTTATGGTGAAAAACAGAACTGGGATGAACTTTACAGACGTGGGAAGGGGGAAAATACCATCACCCTCCCCCCCTCCCCAAACATCCTCCCCTCCCGCAAACGCCCACACGCAAATATAAAAACACACACACACATAAAACAGACGCACAGGTGACACCCACCCTCCCCAGCATGCCCACTGATGGAAGACAGGGCAGCACAGGGCACATGTGGTGACGTCACTAGCACAATCACTGACGCCAGTGACGCCATTGAGGGGGTGCTTGCCGACATGGCAGACGTACCACCTCGGCAACCACCCTCTCAATCACTCCCGCCAGCCACTGCTGAGAGTGACACATCTCATGTATGCGTTGCTCCATCCCATCCAAGGCCACAGACAGGTGGTCCACGCATATGCCACCACACACACACATTGTCAATGCTGTCTGTGTGGTGGCATCTGCATAGGGCCTGTCTGTGGCCCTGGATGGTGGAGGCAACTGCAGTGGCTGGGGGGAGGCCACAGTGCCCTGTGATGCCCTGTCTTCAACATCACTTTCCCAAACCCCTTCTGGGAAATCCTCCACCCCTGATCCCTCCCGAACATCCCCCCCTCCACATCCCCGGCAGCAACCCTCAACCCTGCCTCCCCCACAGACACCCCTTCAGAATGTCCTTCTTGGCCCTCCTGTGTCCTTTCTTCAGGTGCTGCAGGTGTTTGCGCCTCCACCACCTCCACCTCATCATCCTCGTCCACCTCCTCCTCCTCCTCCTCCTCCTCCCCCTCTGTGGTGTCCAGGACCACCACCTCTGCATCATGTGGTGTTGGTGTCCTTCTGAAGAGGTGTGCAGAGGTGGTGGCCTCATCCTCGGTGCCATCACCATCTGTGGAACATGACAGCCATCAGCACGTTTCTCTGTCAGAAATATAGCACATCTACATAGGCAGGTAACACAAAGGCATCTCTGATAATGGGACATAAGTTACAAATACGTGACATTCTCATTATTATACATCATCACCCTTTTGTGAGTTCTCACCCTGGAGGCGCTGAAGGTATGCAGCATGGTGGAGGCGCAGCTCCCTGCCCTTCTTCCGGAGATCCTCGATCTGTGGATATGCAAAGGAAAGGTGAGGGCATTAGTGACTGGTCACCTTCTGCTGGTTTGCCCACACACACACACACACACACATCACTGTGCACAGGGTCTTGCTGCTTCAGCGACAGTGCTGTGTGTGTGTGTCATGTACTGCATAGTTTGTCACCTGTCAGCAGGCAGTTCCATGGGCAACACGCATATGTCATGCCATGGGTTCTCCGCTGGTGACAAGGGAGCCTGTGTGTCACAGCTGACCCTCATCCCTTGTGACGGTGTGTGTCAGCATCCCACAGTGTGAATGCACTTCCCCTCCCCTGTCCAACATGTCTCTCTCAGGTGAGGTATACAGCTTACACAGGGATCAACATTGAGAAAAACGTGTGAGAGTGACACGGACATGGATTGGGCCCCCCCCCCCGGGGATTGGGGGGGCTGTTATGTCCTCATGCTGCTGTTACGCCAGGTAAACTCTGACAGGGGTTTGGCTATGCTGTCACCAGATACACACATAACATGGTCTATCACCTGGCTGCAAAGTATATGTACATGCTAGTTTGTTTTCACAGGTGTGCTGATGGACTGTGGCTGCCTTCTTATTCCCCACCTCTTTCTATAGCATCCTGTGTGAGTGTCAGATAAAAGTGGGTGACATCATTTGGGTGTGGCCCAGGGCAGTCAGCCCAACCGGCCATGCCTGGAAGGGCCTTCAGGGAAGCTTACATGGTTCGTGGGGGGTGGCCAGCAAGGCGTCTTAAGTATTCATATTTCATTACGGCCTATTGGCAAACGGGGGGAAACCTACAAAGTGACATACTCCTGTTATCTCATGGCTCACGTGTGTGTGGGGGGTTATGGAACCTCCATTTGTGTACATTGTGACATATAGGTCAGATGACACACAAACTAAACATACACTGCCACACGTGTTTCACTACAATAACTAGTGTCATGCAATGACAGACACAGTGACCTGCTTGATGTTTGGCAATCCATGACCTAGGAAGAGCCATATTGCACGGCCAACATCACAACACACATACACATTAGTTTGCTTATGATGTCATTGAAAATGGACACTGGGGTGTGTGCTCATGCATCCTGGGGTTTCATCAATATAGATACACATGGAAGGCCTACCTCCTGTTGTTCACAGAACATTCGGGGGTCACAGTACCACCTGCATTAGTTGCTTTGTCTGTGCACATGTGTGCAGTGACACCTGTGGCCAGTGTACATGGCTCCCTCAGCACATCCTGTACATACCCTATCGCACCCTTGCATGACCTTGTAGCAACATTGCACAGTTTGGTGCCAATGATGTTGTCCATGCTAGTCACAGTTACACTGCATGTGCTGTGTTACACACATCTATGTTGAGATTCTCTTTAGACATCCTGGTACTCAACCCCACTGGCAAACTGATATGCAACCAATCATTGGCGGAGTGTGGTGAGAGGAGTCATTGTGTGGGTGGCCCTATTGACTGTGACAGGGGACACTAACATAAACATTCACCTTTGACAGGGCCAACAATATCAATGCTTGCACCACTGGCTGCATTGTGGGAGGTGTGTCATATGGGCAAGCTGCTGGCTATGTGCAACCTACGTTGCACACAGTTGATGTCAGCGTAATGTAGGGGTAGGGGTGGGTATTGTTCCTGTATGGCCTAGGTTATGTTGTTATGTTCATATTCACTGGTTCAGCTGGGCTGACAGAAGGTGTTTTGTGGAAGCAATATCGACAGGGGCCAAACCAACATAACGGCTCTTTGCACCAGTGCTCATGTGTGGGTTTATGTATGTGTTATCCAGCAACATCAGTTGCATGTGTCACTGAAACACCATCAGTGATGTCCATGTGTCTGATGTTGTTGGATTTATCTTAGGTGTTAAGGTTTTGGACCACATTCTGCATGGTGGTATGGGGACATGTCTCTGCTACAGGTTTCTGATAACACATATAATGGCTAAGGGGGATGGGGTGCTGTTACACACATTAACCTCTGCAGCTAGCATATCATCTGGAGACATCACAGACATGTGTGATGAGATATTCACTTCCAAAACTATGGTATAGGTCCAACCTACCTGCCATGAACATACACATAATCTTACTGACATACCCACCATAGCTATTGCTGATCTGTCCCCCTGTGGGCTGGTTGTCCTACCACAATTCATCAGCTGCACACACATTAGCAAAAGGGTGACTAACACGACGCATTGCGCAGCTCACAGGAATCCTGGGGATAGGGAGAATGCATATAACCTGTTAGGCACACACAAGCATATCCCCATGGTGCCAGATTAGACACTGGGATGGTCTTCCTGGCCTCCAGGGGATAGGGAGCATAGAGCAAAACTGTTAGAGCACACACAAGCATATCTCCATGGTGCCAGATGAGCCACTGTAGTGGCATACCTGGCCTCCAGGGCATAGGGAGCATAGAGCAAAACTGTTAGTGCACACACAACCATATCTCCATGGTGCCAGATGAGCCACTGTAGTGGCATACCTGGCCTCCAGGGGATAGGGAGCATACAGCAAAACTGTTAGTGCACACACAAGCATATCTCCATGGTGCCAGATGAGCCACTGTAGTGGCATACCTGGCCTCCAGGGCATAGGGAGCATACAGCACAACTGTTAGAGCACACACAACCATATCTCCATGGTGCCAGATGAGCCACTGTAGTGGCATACCTGGCCTCCAGGGCATAGGGAGCATAGAGCAAAACTGTTAGTGCACACACAACCATATCTCCATGGTGCCAGATGAGCCACTGTAGTGGCATACCTGGCCTCCAGGGGATAGGGAGCATAGAGCAAAACTGTTAGAGCACACACAAGCATATCTCCATGGTGCCAGATGAGCCACTGTAGTGGCATACCTGGCCTCCAGGGCATAGGGAGCATAGAGCAAAACTGTTAGTGCACACACAACCATATCTCCATGGTGCCAGATGAGCCACTGTAGTGGCATACCTGGCCTCCAGGGGATAGGGAGCATACAGCAAAACTGTTAGTGCACACACAAGCATATCTCCATGGTGCCAGATGAGCCACTGTAGTGGCATACCTGGCCTCCAGGGCATAGGGAGCATACAGCACAACTGTTAGAGCACACACAACCATATCTCCATGGTGCCAGATGAGCCACTGTAGTGGCATACCTGGCCTCCAGGGCATAGGGAGCATAGAGCAAAACTGTTAGTGCACACACAACCATATCTCCATGGTGCCAGATGAGCCACTGTAGTGGCATACCTGGCCTCCAGGGGATAGGGAGCATACAGCAAAACTGTTAGAGCACACACAAGCATATCTCCATGGTGCCAGATGAGCCACTGTAGTGGCATACCTGGCCTCCAGGGCATAGGGAGCATAGAGCAAAACTGTTAGTGCACACACAACCATATCTCCATGGTGCCAGATGAGCCACTGTAGTGGCATACCTGGCCTCCAGGGGATAGGGAGCATACAGCAAAACTGTTAGTGCACACACAACCATATCTCCATGGTGCCAGATGAGCCACTGTAGTGGCATACCTGGCCTCCAGGGGATAGGGAGCATACAGCAAAACTGTTAGAGCACACACAACCATATCTCCATGGTGCCAGATGAGCCACTGTAGTGGCATACCTGGCCTCCAGGGCATAGGGAGCATAGAGCAAAACTGTTAGTGCACACACAACCATATCTCCATGGTGCCAGATGAGCCACTGTAGTGGCATACCTGGCCTCCAGGGGATAGGGAGCATAGAGCAAAACTGTTAGAGCACACACAAGCATATCTCCATGGTGCCAGATGAGCCCTTGCGATTGTCCACATGGAATCCAGGGGATAGGGTGTATGTGTTAACCTGCCCATGCACAGACAAGCATATTCCATGGGTTTCTTAGAGCCTACTGGGATGAGCTCTATGGACCTCTGCAGTTAGGGGAAGTGTTTGGGGCTCTGACAGCACACAGACCAATATCACAGGGCTGACAGCAAACACACTGTGATGGGCTCTCTGTCCTCCTTGTGATAGGGGGGATGCCTGAAATTGGATGGGCACGCACACGCATTTCTCCAGGGTGATTGCTAGCCCACTGTGATGGGCGCTGTGGACCCATGCAGATAGGCGTGTGTATTGAACAACATGGCCAACACTGCCCATCTCATCTGGGTGTGTGACATACCATCAATGCTACGTTTCACTTATCCTTGTGCTTGTCCCAGGGTGCTTTGTTACAGGTACTGATCCCACCATATCCATATGTTGTTGTTTCTATTTACATCTGCTGATCTAGGGTCTAGCATAATTACAGTATGTTGTGGCACAGCCATGGCAGCAGCTGACATGCCACAAGGGTAGCATGGACACCTCTATGACCATGTCCATCACCACCTGGGTGCAGGTCACCACACTCACAAATGACACAGATACATTTCGCTATGTCTTCTCATCTTGTGCACATTACTGACTCACAGTAACTCATGACAACAGCATGGATATTTGCAATTAGCACAGGCTACAGATCTCATTTTGAGGTACAGGCGCCATACACTTACCTCACGTGGGTAGTCTGCTTCACTATTGAAGCGTCTTTGCAGACGTTGCCACGCCCTTAGGACCCTGGAGCTGTCCCTGTGCCCGGTGGCCCCTGGGAAGAGCTTGTGCTGGCGTGGTGCGATCAGCCGGGACAGGTGCCTGAGCTCTCGGAGGTTGAAGGAGGGCTTCCTTACTCTGGGCGCCATTTTCAGATATTATCACCTGATTGGACGCAGCGTGCATCACGCCCATGCGTAGGGCACCTGACGCGCAAATTTACGTGCACCTGCGCCACGCATATGGCGCAGTTCAGGAACGTATGGCGTCCATGTGCGCACCGAACGCAGTACGTGCATGTGGCCTACGCAGCTGGCGCATGTTTACAATATATCACGTGCAACTGCGTCACGCAAATGCGCACAGAAAAGTTTATCGCTAGAACCTGCGCGACACACATTACATATACACTGTTGTGTGTCATTTATCTTATGGAACTGAACACCATTTGCGAATGTTGATGTGTATACACATTTGGGTCTTGAACCTATCAACACATACACAATGGTTCTTTGGCTTCTGTATGATGTGATGTGCTATAGCTTTCACATTGCAATGACTGCCAATATTAAGGGTGATGTTAATTAAAGTAGGTTGCTGTGTGGGTACCCGTTAGTGTACTGGTGCCATATACGGAGTGGCCGTTTCAGGGCGGACATGGACAGACACCAGAGCAAACCTGTGCGTGTCGCAGTAATGTGCGGGGCCCACATTGGCGCGTGGGAAGGCTACGTGGGCCGCTGCTGCATAAACATACAGCAGAGCCGTAGTACAATGGTGATGACACTGACCCATGGTGCAGGGGCCATGGGTTCAACACCCCATTGTGCTCAATGGAAGAGGCCAGCTGCGGCATCAAATGTAGTGGGAAAAAGTGTTGTGGGAGGTATAGTAATTTTGGGCGGCAGAGAGCGGCGCACGGTTTATTTTTAACGGCATGAGTCGGCGCACCGTTCATTGGGGGCGGCAGGGGGCGGCGCACTGTTAGGTTTGGGGGGCAGAGGGCGGCGCGCTGATGTATGAGGGGGCAGTCCGATAGTGGGCGGCATAGGTGGCGCACTGATGTGCACAGCAAACAGTAACAGAGCCTTAGCACAATGGTTGGGATACTGACCAATGGTGCAGAGGTCAGGGGTTCAACCCCTCACAGTGCCCAGTGAGCAAGGTTGGCTGGGGCAGTAAGTATTATGGTGAGGTGTGCTGTAGGAGGCCTTATAGTTTATTTTTATTACCCACTACCAGTATACCCGCTCTAACAGCGTGTTAATATATGGAGGCCCGTAAGGCACATGTTACAGTGCACAGTCCGCAAAGGCACCCTAGCAAGTCCCCTATAGGGCACCATGTATGCTGCGCCACAGGATAATGTATAGTGCACGCAATATGGATGGCAACCATAAGGTGGCCTATAGGGCGCCCTATAATGCACCCTCAGAGGCACCCTTATGGGTACAGTATGGCAAGGGTGTGTTTGATGCCATAAACATATGTCCAGTAAAATGTACAATGCTCTGGACAACCCTATCACAGAACCCCTCTGTGGACTTGAACCCATGACCTCCTGCTATAAAGGCAGTGACAGAACCATTGGGCTACGGCACTATAGCTCTGAGTAAGCGCCTGTGTGGCTGCAGAGAGCCTGCACGTCACCCCACAGACAGTCTGCTGCTGTAGACAGGACGGGGTAGGCCACCCGTACCCATGATGCAATGCACATGCAAATCAGCTGCCCACAGATGCACACAAGATGGGGACTGCACCCCAAAAGCTACACGGCATGGTAGGGGGAACTGTCCGTGTCCACCCACACAGAGCCTCGGCCTGGTGGGGGGCCTGAGCGTGAGGACTGCCGGCGAGGGGTAGCTACACACCGTCACATTGTGCAGGTAATGTGCTCACCCTGAGGGTGGGTGGTGGTGCCCAGGACCAGGTCCACATCAACGGCCATGCCAGAGCTCAACATCAGTATTAACCTGTGTGATAAGAAGGTGTTGCAAACTCATCATGGATACCCCTTCTGTCTTAGTTGGTGGTTCTCCCCCCCCCCCATAGGTGGGCAACATACCTACCCCCCCCCCATGACAAACAGGGTCTCCCATCAACACATCCCCATCCTTTCCCCCCCCCCCCTTGCACTAATGGCAGTAGAGTGGGCCATCAACCCCTGTCCTGCTGGGGGACAGACACCCTACAGGGCAGTCCAAGCAGCTCCACACACATCCAAAACACACTATCAGACAGACAGTAGGCCTGGATATTCAGGGGTGCACCCCAGCACTATCTGATATTCTCCTGCAGCAGGCCATCAGCTGCTGCACCCTGCAAGGAGCTCCATCAGGACACATACCAGCTGTGCAGAGTCTGCTGGATAGTCCTGATAGGATTGCATGCACCCCAAACTGGGGTGGCAGCACACACAGGGAGATCAGTCCATGAAGAGGCCCCAACAGGACACCCATATATATCACAGGAAAGAAATGCTATACAGCACTATGGGGGTGCCTAGCCATGCTGTCATCACTGCACGCTCAGGGTGAGAGTGATCCACCAGCAGCAGATACAGAGGTCAGCCTGTCTGTGTAGGTGGTGGCTGGGCATTACAATGTCCCAGCCAGTGCCCCATGCCCTGTGCAGATGCATCCTGGCCAGCACACCCTGTCTGAGCTATACCCATGGTACCTTGCTGCTCATTATGCACATTGTCAGGCCAATACTGGCAACAGTGCTGGCAGTGTGGCCTGTGGAGGGTGTTTGTAGCCAACACACACTGTATAGACAGACACCCCCCCCCCCTCACCTATGCCAGCATTGTGCTACTATTGGGGGAGTCATTCGACGTGCCCACCACACCAGTCCTGGGAAGGGTACAGGCATGGATATGGTACACAGTACTGCTGCATGTCACTCCCCAGGGTGGTAAATACTGTCAGGGGCCAGACCTGGGGCACGCACCACAGACAGCCGACAGCTTGTTCTGCTGCAGCACAAGGAGCAAACAGTGCTGTGTGTAGGACTGTCTACCTGCCAGTACCCACATCAAACGTTTGTGGTCTGTGTACCGTGTACCCAGGTATAGGGTGGCATTGCTAGGGTACGCAGGAGCTAGATCTGGGAAGGGGGCTTTTCCAATGTGGCCTGTGGGTGTGGGTGCGTCTGGACCTTTGCCTCTTGCTTTACGGCAGAGTGTCCCTACTCCAGTCCTGGTGTTCCAGACACTGTTCGGGCCTTCATGCTGTCCCCTATGAATATGCATGGGCTACAGTTGCATAGCATGGGGGTGGTGCAGACATCTGCAGCACAGGCATCTGTCTTAGGGGAAGCATGGAACCTGAATGGTGTTTGGCCCTCCAGGACTGCATTTGGGAGACTCTGCTGGAGATAATGTGCCTGTTTATGGTGTCTGTGTTTGGTGTGGTAAAAGATAGGCGTATTGACCATGCCTATGTTCTCAGCAATAAAGGTTTGTCCTTACTACCACGGTGTAGCTGTGGGGTGAATATGTGGACAGGGTTGGCGGTAGCTGCAGCTGGGCTCAGAACCTGTGACCCTCTGTTCATGCACACACTGTCTGTGTGCACTGCACCACCGTGTAGCCACTGATTGGCTGCAATCCCTGGGTGGTCCATGACTGTACATCCGACAGGGCCTGTCTGTTGCAGTGGACGGTGCCAGCCTGCACATGGCCTGGCCACTGTCCTCTGTGGCTAGCAGCCACTGCCCCCTCCACCATCTGAACCCTTCCGCCAACATGCTGGCATGTCCTTATCCTTGCAAAGGGATATGACCTGATTGCGTAGTGTAACCCCAGGACTGTATTTGGCTCACATGGTATAGCGGTCTAGCTGTTGTTCTTTAGCAAGGTTTTTGTGGAACGTGGGCCACCCATTACGTGATCATGACCAGGGACACACTTGGCCCTTGGCACGTGGGGTGAAGGCATGTACAGGCACATCTGTCGTACATAACCTCTACCTACTTAACCTCTACCTACGTGTCCTTGGCCCCTACAGTTGTGGCACTACAGGACTGCATTTGGGGGACGCGGCTGTTGGTGATGCACATTGTGCTGGTGTGTGTGTGGTGTAGGGTAAAATATGGGTGTTTGCAACATGCTTTTGTTCTGTGCAATAAAGGGGTGTCTCTGCTATCTGTGTTTAGTGGTGGGTTAAATATTGGGATTGTGCTGGCATGTGCCTTAGCTGGGATTTGAACGTGTGACCCTCTGGTCCTAGAGGTACCGGCTCTGTCCACTGCACCACACTGTGGCCACAGAGACAGTGCAGTCCCTGGAGATAGTAGACCTGGCAGGGTGGGGTTCCAAGACCTGCTCTGCACATTATTACTGTGAGCTCCTTCACCCTGTCTGGTGACAAACGTGCAAATATAACACGGGTATGACGTCCGAACAGAGGGGGATAGCATATTCCCATGCTGGGCAACAGTGCTATTGATGGTCAACCATACGTAACACTCCCAGGAGGGGTCCAATACACGGAGACGTTTTTGGAGGTGTCTCCGCTCCGTGCCCCTTTCCAAACAACTGTTATTTTATTTTTTAGGAGCTCTGCTGGGTGTGTTTTTAACTTTTGCGCATTACTATACCTGTTCCCCAGCTGATTTACTATTTTAATGCTTTTGTTGTGGTCATTTCCTCTTTTTCATTGCAGTTTTGTGCTGTGCACATGTATCACACTGCTGACGTTTTGCATGTTTCCCCGGTTTTGCTGTACATTGCTGACGGAAATGGTTTCTCTTCCCTTTATATGCCCTCTACCGCGAGTGTTTCACTCGCGCTATTTTTTACATGTAGATTCGGGCCCGATACCGTGCGGGGAGACTCTCCCCTCCCACTCTCCACCCATTGACCCCGTCCCTCCGCCCCTCCGGAGCCTTCCTCCGCCCTCCTTTAGCCGTTCCACGCCTCTATCGGACATTTGCGGGCCCGCACTTGTACGGGGCCCGTTACTGAACCGCGTACCTGTGCGGGGGTGACACGCACGTGTGCGGGGCGTTTAAACGTGTTTCTGCGCGTTTCAATGCCGCGTTACCGTGCGCTATTTTGCGCCGCGCAGATTTGCGGACTTTAGTAAACATGCCCCAATATCTCCTTATCCCATCAGTAAGCTTCTTCATTTAGCCAGCAGCCCTTTACTATATGTGGTTACCATGCTAATCTGCCAGACAACTGAACACTCACCCCCACTCTTACTTTTTGATATACTTCCTATCAAAGAATACCTAGGTGGCTTACATAAAAATAAAAATACATGAAATAAAATGTACAATAAAATCTAAACTAATTCATTAAAATAAGGAGTTGGGGGGGGGGGTTAGGGAGGGAGGGGAAAGGAAGTAAGATAAGGGATATCCAGGTATCTACCGGCCAGCCAGTGGAGCCAGCCAGTCCATAGGTCATAGATGTTTAGAATCAAAATAGATATGCCTGGTTGAAATTGTATTTTTTGATCCTACCCTTTACTTCCTTCCCTTTGTTACCCTTGTTCTATGCCTCTTATATTATCCACCCCCTTTACCCCATACCCAGGGCTGGTCTTAAGGGACCTAATGGGACCATCACACCCACAGGGATCTTCACACTATGGTTGAGAGAGCTACTGGAAAACGTTTGCAGAACAGAAAGCAAGAAAGTTGTCTTTATAGTCTAGTTCTGGCATGTTTAGGAAGCAGTTTAAGATTTATCTTTTCATTCAGGCATATGCAGTGTCAAGTAGCTTCTGATTAGTACATATCTAGGTGGTAATTATATTGAGAGCAGATGATTTTATGGTTGTATGTTTTTTATTTTCCTTTATTGCATTTTTATGTGATTTATATGATAGGTATTGTGGATGTCGGTTTGTTTGCTTATTATGTATGGGTGTTTTTGTACTCTGCCTAGGTTGGAGTGCAGAATATACATTTTTGAAATAAATAAACTAAATAAATAGCAGGTTTTGGGTGCTATTTTAGAAGCCCTATTCATGGTTTACACACACATAATCAGGCATATATATGTGCCAATCACATCCATATTAATTGACCATTTTAGAAAGGGTCCAGTTTACATATGGATCTCAATCACATCCAGGTTGCATGGTGGAATGTCAGGGTGTGGCCTGGGTGGGATAAAAATCTACATGCCTGTGCCCCATTTCATAATGGCAATGCATCTGTAAGCCAAAAAGTCTCCACATCCAGATTTATACCTGCTTCCTGACGAGAATCGGGATTTGAAAAATGTTCGTTTACAATGTTTGTTTGTAAATGTTTGTTTACAATTTAATTACATCATTTATAATCCACCTTTACCATCCACAAACATACAAAGTGGAGTACAAAACTACTGTTTACGTGTATAAAAATTAAGATTGCATCAGACAAAATCTGAGAAAAGTTTCTGAAACAACCAAGTCTTTAGTGATTTTCAAAACAGAAGATAATCTGCAAGATCCCTAATCTCTATTGGTAAACTATTCCACAGTTATGGGACCGTTCCTGAAAAACATCTCTCCCAAATCCTCACCTGAAGGAAAGAAGAAACAGATGGCAGTATCAATGTGCAATGCATAGAGGATTGTAAAGATCTCTCTGAGAAACAGTTCGTCAACCTATTTGACAAATATACAGGTCCAATCTTATGAATGGCTTTAAAAGGCAGACATAGAACCTTAAATAGTACACAAAATTCTATTGGTAACCAATGAAGATTAAATAACAAAGGAGTAGCTCCATCCCTATAATGGGATTATACTATACATAATCACCCTTAATCCCCTAATGTTTATTTACCTCTGTAAATTGTAATGAGGTATAAATAGAATCCTCTGTGGATGATTAAGAATGGCTGCAAATCTTTGTTTTCAAAGTGGTTCAGATACACTGGCATTCCTGACAGACTCCATTGCAAAGCAAGTCCTTTGTACTTCTAAAAACAGCTACAAATGAATACTGAACTGAAACTCCCTCATTCTTGAGTAAAAGAAGAGGATGTCTGAAGATCTTCAATCCATTAACAGAAGGATCCGGTGTCCTGGGCCCCTTTGCAAGAAAGAGAACTGAAAGACAGAGTGATGCCTGCAAAAACTACGGCTACTAATTAGCACAGCGGTATCCAAGTTTACTTTGACCCTTTGGCGTTGCCCTTAGGCAGGAACCTAATGGGACCTTCAGCAATAACAAACAACTACAACATAGTAGCAGATCTTATAAAAGGTACAACACATGCAGTAACAGCCCCCAAGAAACAGCTTCAACAAACCGGTAAAGAACACTGGACCAAACACAGATCCCTGATGTGTGGCTTCAGGAAATCCAACAAATAGCGGAAACCACGAGGAAGGTTTATGGTGAGTCACAAGCAAATACTTGCAATTCTGCAGTCACCCGATCGGTGTCAGCAACAGGGTCCGGGCAGGTAAGCACCTCCTGATACCTGCAGCTAAGGCCAATCGGGTCCAACCCTCTGGACATTAAAAGCAGCAGCTCCAAGGCGTGAAAACCTCTTTGGCAGCTACCCAATCAGCATCAGCAACAGGGACCAGGCAGGTAAACCTCTCCCAATCTCTGCAGCTAAGGCCAATTGGGCCCAACCCTCTCGACATTTAATAGCTTGGATACAAGGAGTGCAGCAGAACAGAGCCACTGCCATGTGTGAGGGGGTCATACAGGATAACACAGGGCAAAACCACCCCTTAATATAATGCTGGATAGACGTACCAGCATATTATTTCTCTCTTGCCTGGCCCAATTCATCATATGGGCAGAAATATTCTCTCAACAAGGCCTAATCTCCACAATACATGGCTATGGCCAGAGAGGACATAAAGATGCATTCACCACTTTAAGGCCACCACACCCAGTAAGCTATAGTCATCTCATTCACATTGTATGCCAGCCCCCAGAGAAGATTCACAGACGGAAGCCTCCACAGACACAAAACCTAACCTGCATGCTCATAAATGTTCACTCCATCTGAAATAAGTGGCCAATTCTCATTGACTATGTCAAAAGTTGTAAGTTAGACAAGCTCTTCATCATGGAATATTTGCTCACAGACACAGATTCCTTACTTACAGGTCAATTAAAGCTCCTTAATTACACCTCTTTAACTGCCCGAGAACAAACAGAAGAGGTGGAGGCATTTTTATCATGACCAGAAGTGATCTACAATTTCATTGCCTTTCATTGCCTTCAAGCATAAACATCTTGGATGCCATCATGATCTCAAATAAGCACCCAGTAGCATCTCTGTTCTACCGAACTCCATCTACGTGCACTGATGACCTCTCCATAATCCTCGACCTAGCATGCTAAGAAAAAATCATTTTGGCTTCTGGGTGATTTCAACCTCCCAGCACTCACAACGAAGCATTCCACATCCTTTCTTGATGCAATGACCATTTTAAGCTATGAACAACTAATTCACGCACCCACCCACACAAGAGGAAATACCTTAGACCTTATCTTTGCACCCTCATCCACATTCAAATCCAGCAACTAATAACAACCACAGGTCATCACTGTCCCATGGTCAGACCACAATGGCATTATTTTTCACATCCCCACAGGTGCAGCAGAGAATGGACCCCCTGTGACCTCTCCACCACCAGCTCATTGCTTCCTTCCATTTAACAGAGAAGCCTTCCTTGAAGAAACACTACCCAACCTTAATACCAATACCACCAAGCTGGATGAGCTTGAAGACACATGAAATAACACCTTAAGCAAAGCCACACTTTTACCACAGTCCACAAAATCCGTCAAGAAGAATCACACAGCCATATGGTTCACGGCCGACCTACCTGAGTCCTTACTACAACTCAGGGAGCTTGAGATGAAATGGCGGCACTCTAGACTCCCCCAAGATCACGTCATATACATGAAGATCCTGCAAGAACACCGCAATGCAATTAACCAAAGACGAAAGGAATACCACACAATATCCTAATGTGCTCTCTTAACAAGCCCCGAGAGCTTTTCGGAATCATAAAGGACACAACTAAGCAACATACTGCAGGCATCTCCCACCCGCAGGAATTTGCTACCCACTTCCATACCAAAACAAATGGGAATTCCCTTAATCCAGGAAATCCTCTATCAG
This sequence comes from Ichthyophis bannanicus, assembly GCA_033557465.1. Classification (NCBI taxonomy): domain Eukaryota; kingdom Metazoa; phylum Chordata; class Amphibia; order Gymnophiona; family Ichthyophiidae; genus Ichthyophis; species Ichthyophis bannanicus. The sequence goes on along the minus strand of CM066032.1, from coordinate 1,010,647,056 downwards.
ATAATCCTGCTATTGAAAACACTGCTATTCCCAATCTAGATTCCTTCCATCAATGCTCCACTGAGTACATCGAAAACGTCATAAGCAGGCTCAACACCACCACTTTCCTAACCAATCCATGCCCCACACACTGGATCAAGTCAGCCCAATCTGACCCAAGTGCATTCATTACCAAAGTCATACACCTTTCCTTTACCATGGGTCTGATACCATCATCATTGAAAACCGCCATTGTCAGACCACTGCTAAAAAATGACAAACTGGACCCACTCGATGTAAATTCCTATAGGCCCATATTTAGCATTCTGTTCCTGGCTAAGATAACCGAGAAGATAGTCCAGCAACAAATCCAAGATCACATCAACTCTTACGCTCCCCTTGACCAACAGCAGCATTGGTTCCATCAACAAACATGGTGTCGAAACCCTCCTGGCCACTCTCCTAGACGATCTCATTATGGGAATGAACAAAGCAAAGCAAGGATTCATACTAATATTCCTGGATATCGCATTGGCCTTTGACACAGTCAGTCACAATCTTCTACTTGCTTGCTTACAACAGAAAGGTATAGAGAACTTAGCCTTAGATTGGTGCAGATCCTACTTAACAGATCGCCAGCAACTGGTATGCATAAGTATTCAGGCATCATCCACATACCAGCAGATGTAAGGAGTTCCACAGGGTTCATCTCTATCTGCCTTGCTCTTCAACATCTACATCCAGCCAATCTGCTTGATAATTCAATCATACAACATACTATACCACATCTATGCCAACGATGTACTACTATACACCCCATTCTCCACAGACAGTCCCAATTACCACCAAATTTACAGAATGCTTTAATGCAGTCTCCAACTGGCTCTGTACACACAACCTAAGAGAGAATTGCAAGAAGACTGAAGTGTTGTTTATCACAAAGGACCCAACCTTCATCCCTCCTTCTTCTCTACGGGTAAAAGATGTAGTGCTGATGATGAAGCAAGAAGTGTGTTACCTTGGAGTCACCCTGGATCAGCAACTGAGTATGGAAACACACATAAAGAATGTTACCAAGGCAGTATACCACAAAATAAGGACCCTACATCATCTACGTCCACTGCTGGAGGCTGCCGACTTTCCTTCCACACTTTGACTATGCAAATATCATTCGTAATGGCCTGCCAGGCTACACACTTCATCCTCTGCAAATGGTCTTGAACACCATGGCTTGAACCCTGTATGGAGCCTCTAGTTTTGAACATGTCACTCCTATCCTAAGGCAATTGCATTGGCTCCCAATAGAAAGCTGCCTAAATTACAAAGCTCTATTGATGACATTTAAAATACTACATAACCTCTCTGCAGTCTCGCTCACGGAATTCATACAATGGACACCGAACAACAGAATGAGAAGGACAAACATGACAAACACACTCACCACCCCTTCAGCAATACAAAAGAGTTCCCAAGCTGCTAAGAACCGAGCTTTCTCATTATACCCACCAACTCTTTGGAATACCCTCCCTGCCCTGATCCGATCCATCTCCGACCTGTCAACCTTCAGGAAAGCAATTAAGACTCATTTGTTCCAACTTTACTATGACCATATACCATAGCTACAATAAAGACTTTGCCTACTGCAGCTTGTAACTTAGTTCTCCCTGTTACTACTCAAGTTTATACCCCTGTTCAATGTAATATGCTTATTGTTTATTGTGCAATGTGGGATGTTTATTGTATTGTTCTGTGAAGCCTGTTCAATGTAAACTGTTTATTCTGTTCTGTGTAAGCCACGCGGTATATAAAATCAAATAAATAAACTAAATTAATAAATACACGTGTAAGTGCTGATATTTACCTGAGGTTATTGAGCAATATCAGCACTTACATGTGTAAGTCACCTGGTTTCTTCTGTCAATGTTTCTTACGTTTGTATTTGTGAAATGACTCCTCCCACTGTACATATATATGTATTTTAGAAATGGCTCCAAGTTTGGCATAGCCATTTTTAAATACCAGCACAACTGTAAATGTGGTGACTTCCATGTCTCAATTCTGCTCACATCCTATTTAAAACGTGCCTTCACATATCAAAATATAAGCTAATATATAGATGTTGTTATGTTTTTAATATCTCATGCTGATCATATTAGATGATAAGGATTGCATTTCATTTTGTATATATTAACTAGCACATGAAATGATAAAATAAGAAACAAAACAAAAAAAGCATTATAAAAAATCAAAATAGAATTAAAATATTCATAATGAAATTGAAAATGTTCTGCCTAAACACCCCTGTTGGATGATTACATTTCACATAGAGGCTTAGTGGAGCGAGCCTTTGGGTGTTGGGCTACTCAATGTGCTCACATCCTTTGTTATGACCTAATTGAGCACACTCCTGATGCAGCAGTTGTGAAACATAGGCCATGTCAAGTATGCTGTACAATTAACTTTGTCATTAACAGATAAGTTATTTGAGTAACTGTACAAGTTATTTGAGCAGTTACATGGGGAATTGGTTTCATTATAAGGAAACATAAGCAAAATTGAGGGCTTTTTCTTGACCCATAAGGAGCAATCCAATTAGCCAGTTCAAAGCCCTGTAAAGGGGGCATTCTATAGCTAGAAACAAAATAGAAAGGATGCATTCTTAGGTCTTTTTGCCCTCTTATTAATTCGTTGAATTGTTTGTTGCACATGTATTGATGATGCAAGGCATAAAAACCTTTTTTGGACAGTAATTATTTACTATGTGGTTTTAATACATATCACTGGAATCTACTTTTTATTTGATTGCTAGCTCATGGAAGCATAGAAACATGACTGCAGAAAAAGCACGTGGTCTAACTAGTCTGCCCATCCATATCAACCACTACAACAGTCCCCTTGAGATATAGAAACATAGAAACAGGATATAGAAACATTTTAGAAAGGCCATTCAGTCGTTTGTAGGAACATGCAAATTAAAAAGCGTGGAACGCAATGTTGATCTTAGAAAGGGCACCGTACATATTCATGTGCATGAGCCTTCTATAATCAGTACTGCCCTGTCTCCAAATAGGCATGTGTCATTGGCCATATGGCTGCAAGTGTGCACAATAGAAAATGAAGCTCTGTGCATGTTTGGAACCCTCATAGAGATTGGCGGTCATGAATACATGCAAGATACAGATATACTGTAGGCCATCAGGGCCAGCGTGAGGAGATGAGGCATCCTAGGTGAACCCCATCTTTTGTGTTCCCCCCTTACAGTGCCCATTGCCACCACTGCCACCCCTCTCTGGGACGTATAATGGCAGCAATGGCCACAAATAGCCCCACAGCACTTATCTTTACGATTCGGTGCTGCAGGGCTGTTTGCTTCCACCCCCTCTCCGATGCCCAATGCTGACTTCCTGTTTACATCAGGCATTGGAAAGGGGGCATAAGCAAAGAGCCCCTTGGCACCAGAACTTACAGGTGTGCCCCAAGGCTGTTTTCTGCCATTGCCACCATTTTATATCCCAGAGAGGGACAGCAACATTGGCAATGGGTGCCCCTGAAGGGCTGGTGCTCCAGGCAACCACCTAGTTCAACTAATGGTAGCACTGGCCCTGTAGGCCAGATAAAATGAACATATGCATAGGACCCGTATGTGGGCACAAGCAACAACACTCCCATGTATGGAACCTCTGCATATATTTATTTTCTGTGTAGAAGCATATCAGGATGGCCACCAAGCAGCCTAACTTTACCAGGTCTGAGACCCTAATGTTTTGCTGCCTGGTTTTCGAGGAGGAGGAGCTGCTTTACGTCTACCCCCTCCCATCAGCGCAGGCCACCCTATGCTGCAGCAAGAAGGGTCTGGGAGAGGATCTGTATGTCGCTAGCAAGGTGAGTCCCTCAAAGACATAGCACATGGGGGGACATGTAGTTGTTGGCAGACAACCACTATGCAGGCAGGGAAGTAAGTAAGTCTGAAGAGCCTGAAAGAACAGCACCAGTCAGAGTAATCATTGAAAGCAGTATAGCCACAGACAGACAACCAGAAGCACTACTGGAATTTTCCAGGAAGAGTAAGCACACACACACACATACAAGCAGAGCAGTGGCAAGGAAACATGAGACTAGCAGGACAGAGATGACAGATATGTGTGCACTGGGATATGCAGCTGGTGAGCACATTTTCAGGCATGGATGAGGTCTTGCAAGGCCTCAAGCCCCAGTTCAGGGCACATGCAGAACACAATGTACACATGCTTGCAGGCAGTGCTGGTACACAGAAGCACAACAGAAGGAAAACAGCTAGACTGTGGCCAGATAGTGCACAACCACAGATGACAGCCATCAGTCCATAACATGTGTGCAGAGGTTGTGACCTAAACAGCATGGCTGCGGTAGTCAGGCATCTCACCTCACAGAACCCTATTACCACTAATGGTCTGTGCGAACATCTGAGAGGGGCCTCCAAGGGACACCTAGGTCATTTCTATGATCCTCTGCTATCAAGATGCCTGAGAGAGATCCACCTCAGCCTGAACTATTTGGGGACTATCCCCTAGCATAGAACCTGGCTCATTGCCACTCTCTTTTCCAAGTACAATTTCACCACTTGCCAGTCCCTGTGCAAGCTGCTGCAACTGGTTAGGATTGGGGCCAGCACACATATCTGGGCATGTGCTTTTGGTGCATGTGCCTTGCTGTGGATGTGGTGGTGAGATGTATGCTGGCAACATCTCCAGACACCGACCCTGGCCAATATTCGCATACAGTATGCACTGTTGAACATGTAGCATGCTGTGGACATGCAAAATGTGTGGCCTGGAGGATACAACAGTTAGACCCCCATTTATGTTACTTCTGCTCATAGCCTTGGCCCTCTCAGTTGTATGCTGCAGCTTGCATTAGCCATGGCTGATGCGATGGGGTCATGACCATCACTCAGAGTGCCATCTACTTTCACACTGTGCAACATCACAGCAGATGGTATATATGTGCGGAAAAGGGTAGGTAGTGTCACATGCCCCCTCTGCGCACCTGTAGGTTAAGCAGGGTACTGCACTGGGGCCTTAATATAACTGGCCTTCTGGTAGTTGTAGTTGAGCTGCCAGTTAAAAATTAGTCGTGGAATTGATGGTAAGGTTATAAGGGCTTTATTTCCCTTTCCCAAAAGGACTTCTTATCATGTACAAAAACTAAATAAACATAACCCTTCTTGGGCATATAACAAAAGGAAAAACTGTAACCAAAACTAGCTTCCTTTCAGCTTCTTAACCAGAAACAAATGTATTTAAAACACAGACTTGCAGAGATAGGAATAAGCCTTCCTTTCACACTGTCAGGCTTCTTATTTCTCTTTACCTTAGTGAGAATATGTTGTCAGCCACAGAAATACTACAGTCCATCTGCTCAACATTATTCTCCACTTCAGACGGTTCACATTGCATGAGTTCTTCAGCAGGGATTAACACATCTTTACCTTCCTCATGTGGGAGCTTTTCAAACAGTCCGTCTTGGCTGTGACGTACTTTCCTTTCTCTGAGAGTAAACTGATTGCTATTACCACATTCACTGGGGTTCTGCTGGTAAGAGCCTCTCCTCTGCTGGTGCCTGGTAGGTAAGCTAAAATATTCTCTTGCACTCCTATTAGAAGGAATTGATTCACCTCTAGCCTCTGCTTGGCTCAGGACCCTGGGGATAGCTGGAGCTTTGAACGGCAGCCTTTCTGAGATTCTGTTCCTTATGTTTCTCTCAGAATGATTAACTTCTGCAGGTAAAAAGCCTTTAACTTTCTCTTGCTTATAATAGGGGTAGTGAAGCTTCTCTGCTTCCCTTAAGCTGGCTTCATATGGCTTTTGTACTTCAATGAACTGTTTCCTATAGCCAAGCCCTGTGCTTCCCCTCTTAGGATAAGAGTAAAACTTTTCGGCTTGTACCTTTCTCCTCCTGGCTCCGTTCCAACCTGGGCTGTTATACTCAATCTCACTCTCTGCGTCCAGCTGTCTTTGCCTCTCACTCAAGCACTCATTGGACTCACTCAGACCTCCATTCAGGCTTCCAAAGTGGTAGTCAGACACGCTTTCTTCACAGCTATCTCTCCAGCTTCTCTCGTCCTCTCTGTTTACCCAGTTCCTTCTGTTTCTGCTTTTGTTCTGAGTCTTAGGCTCCCTTTGAGACTTGGACTCAACCTTCATCTGCCTAACTGCTTGTGAGCTGTGCTTATCTAGGTATCTCCGAGCAGCACCTCCCCCCAGCTGATTTGTATCAGGTGAGAATCTCCTAGCTTCTCTGCTGGCTGGGTGTGTCTCCCTAGCTCGTGACCTCATTTGCTTTTGTTGCTCATGGCAACTTTCTAACATGTGCTCTCCCCAAACGTCAGTGTCTTCCTGATCTGCTATTTCATCTATCTCCATAGGGTCCGCTAGTGAGTCTGCTCTGTGACAGTAGACAGACGCAACATGATGACTGATAATATTTCATATCCTGCTTACTGAAGGTGATAGGGGGCCTGTAGATGCCCTGGGGGCAGCAACACAGACCCCAGCAGCTAGCCCACTGGAGAGGGTCTCATGCTGCAGGCCATTATAATCCGAGATGACAGTAGCAGGCCATCAAAGGTGGAGGAACAGGGATCAGTGCAACAAGGATGTTGGCATTGCCACTGCCCATGTGATGGAGGAGGAGGAGGAGGAGGATGTCATACAGGGAGCTGATCACAGCTTCCGCCTCCCTCTCCCTTTAATGATAGACAAGCAGTTGTGGAGGGTGCAAGGGAAGATGACAGCCAAGACAACCCATGCACTTGTCACTGGTCTCAGCAACCTCTGTACTACACCAAACGGCTCCTGGAGCACAGTACTATGTCCAACATCAGGCACAGCACTGAATAGATAGAGCTGCTGAGACAGTCTCTTGCATTCTAGGAATGCCACATCCAAGTTCAGGAGAGGTAGTTATAGGCAAAAAAACACCTGAATGAGTCCATCTTGATGCTGCATAGGGACTTGCCACAATATATAGTTAAATTGGCCATGGTTCACCACCACTTCTGGCTGTCACCACAGTGCCATCTGTGGCCCTGTTTGCATAGATCCCAGAGGGGTGTAGCTACCTCTACAATCCCAGTGTAACCATCTTCCCAGCAACCAACCCCTCTTCCAACATATTAGGACCCATGCCCCATTATGGAGGCTTACAATGGTCAGCTGAGCTGGCTGATGTCTTCGACTGCTTCTCAGAATCCAGTAAGACATCAGCCAGAAGAGGCATGCACCAACATAGTCAGGGACTGGGGCTAAAGGCAGGAATCAGGGATCAGGGATGAGAAAGCAGGAAGAAGTAACCCTGTCTTGCCATGGGCACTCTTTCGGGAGTGATGGTGGCTGTTGTGGAGAGGGAAGGGGGCTGCCTTCTTGGGAGTAGATGGGGGTGCTGAGCACTCGGGAAGGGAGGTTTAAGGCCTGCCAGTGGACTTGTTTGGGAAAAGTCAGTTGCATGGGGCTGCTGCTGGGGGATGGAGGTAGGGATATGGGCTAGGATGGGGGTGGGAGGAAGATGATGGAGGATAGGCACTTCACTGTATATGTTCTGTGTCTGCTAATAAACTCCTACCTTCACATGAAGTCCCTGTGTATGAGGTTGTCTCTGGCTGCAACACTTAGTAAATACTACTACTACTGAACATTGATGATGTACGCAGCGCTGCACAGACACATGTCACCCCTGATATGTTCACTCTATCCCCTAGTTCTTGTATTGCGTTCTATACTCACTGTTCCATGTATAACAAGTTTACTGTTCTATGTAAACCGCCTTGATAATCTGAAAGGCAGTATTAAAGAAATGTTAAATAAATAAATAAATCAGAACTTACAATCTAGTCAAGACCGACAAGACAGTAGCTGTAGACATGGGATACATCTAGGGGGAATGGTAAGGAAACAAAGGAGATCAGGTGAGTTAAGATCTGAAAGTGGCAGCGAAGAGGTGAGTTTTCAGTCTGGATTTCAAAATTGTCAGAGAAGGCACCTGACGTACAGACTTAGGTAGTTGGTATGGCTGCCCTGTATTCGCCTACTGTGGTCCTTTAGCATCTGCATCATGGTCTAGGTCTGTTGCATTCTGTTGTTCAGGGAGGGGTTGTTGTCACCTCAAAGCCAGATTATGGAGCATGTAGCAGGCCATGACGATCTGACATACACTGGTAGACACCAGAAGTGGCTCTTGTGCTGGCCAAATGTCCTTTCAATGATGGCACATTTGTTCCTGTAAACTGAGATGTAGCCTTCCTCTGCCTCTGTGTGCAGTGCCACAATGGGGGTCAGTAGCCAATGCCTCAGTGGGTAACCTCTATCTCTTGCATAGGTAGGCAGAGAGAGGACACATATTAGGGTATAGCACCAGGGTGTTTTATGTGCTGAGTGGTCACCACAGCTCTGGGCTCTTTGAGCTGAATGCGGTAGCCAACACAGACAGGCTAGAAAAGATAGGACCATGGTGAACTTGAGGTAGACTGGCATGGGCAGGGCCCTCTGTATGGTGAAGTGGAGAGGCGGATCTAGCTCCTGGCATAGATGATGAATGGATGCCTTGTCAAAGTGGAACCTGGTGAGACACCCTGCTTATCCATTAGATCTAGGAATTGGATCTTGGGTCTGTAAATCCTCCAATTATGGGTGCCTCCTAGTGGCTCTCCTATGATTCCTGTGGGCCTCATGAAGAAGGACTAGCACAACCAAGGTGTTCATCTCACCCATGGCTCCTGCCTGCCACTACCAACACTTGGCAAATCCCAGCATCAACACTAAGTGACTTCCACCACCAACATCTACAGCACTGCACATGCATCTGCACACCCACACATTGCCATACCCAAATAGACAGGCGTCAGGGAAACACAGATGCACAGAGGCTGCAGGGTACACTGGGTCACAAACAGACAGGTAGCAGGGGACTGGGCAGGTGGGGTGGAGGGGGGACTGATGCACCAAGAGCCAGGGAGTCATAGGATGTTAGGGATTGGCACAGCTGGGGGGAGGGAATGGGGGAGTGGTAATCTAACAGGGTCTTGGAAAGGGGAAGAGGATAGATTTGAGAAGGGCAGGGGATATACTGCCAAGGAACAAATAATATATGAAGAGACACCTACATGAATGCAGATGACAGTCACACCAATAACTCACAAACCAGACTCCTCTAGTCACCATTACCACAAACAGTTCCAAAAGACAGCAAAGTCCTATCCTTATTCGTGATTTCTAGCCATTGTAAATTAGCATGTTTAGAAAATCCTCTCTGCACATCACTTGCTTATATGAAAATGCCATAAATGTACAGGCGCACATGCTGCCCAGGCTATGCCCAGACATGTCCCCATTACACCCCCAAGACAGATGTACAGAGATCTATAGTCTGGTGCTGAAATGTGTATCTTGTGGCCATTCTAAAATGGCATTTTAAATGTGAGCATGACTTTGATGATTTTCTGGTGCCTTATCCACATTTATAAAGTGATTAGGGCTTCCAAAATAACCCCCCTTAAGGGGTGGCTGTTCAAGCGTTCTTTCAGCTGAAGGTGGTTATTTATTTTTATTTATTTATTTCAATTTTTATATACCGCGCTATTTACAATCAGCGCGGTTTACAGAGAACCAAAGACCAGAACAACAGGCTGCTCGGTATTACATAAAACCGGAAAATAAACTTGGATAAGATAAACATGGATAATATGGGGTAAAACTATATACATAGAATATTGATCTGTTAATCCGATCACATGAGAGAGGTATTTACGTAAAATTATCAAAAATGTTTGGAAAAGGAGGGAATGTGGTTACGTTTGTAGTGAATATTATGCACTTTATGTAGGGTAGTATTTAATGAATAGGTTATGTTTGAGGGCCTTTCTGAATTGGACTATGCCAGTTATGGCACGAATTTCGGGTGGTAGGGAATTCCAGTGTTTTGGGGCACAAAACATGAAGGCTCTGTTCGCTGTTGCTCGGCTACAAGTTGTTATAGCCTTCGGCATTATTAGGGTGTTTATCGCAATTTGTCTTCTGGATCTAGTTGGAGGTAATGCTTGTGTGAGATCAGTTAGAGAGTTTGCAGACAAACCATGGATGGTCTTGAATGTGAGAATTAGGGTTTTGAATATGAGCCTGCCTTGTATCGGGAGCCAGTGAAGATGTTTGAGGATTGGTGTCACATGATCACTCCTGGATGCTCCTTGTAGAACCCTTGCAGCAGTGTTCATGGCCAGTTGAAGAGAACTTAGGGTGGATTGTGGGAGACCTTGTAGAATTGAATTGGCGAAATCGAAATGGGGTAGGATGAGTGCTTGGAAGATGGTTCTAAAATCGTCTGGGTCCAGTAATGAGCGTAGATGCCTGAGTGTGCGTATCTTGAAGTACACAGCCTTTGTAATATTGTTTACGTGTGTTTTCATATTGAGACGGTGGTCCAGGGTGACTCCAAGGTATCTTATTGTTTCTTTGGTGGATAGATCAGCTCCTTTAACACTTATATGTGATGGTGGAATGAAGTTAGGGTCTCTCGTAACAAAGAGAACCTCAGTTTTCTTGTGTTGGATGCGGAGGTTCTGTGAGAGAAGCCATTCTGATACCGCATTGAAGCAATTTATTATGGGCAGTAGATCTAATTGCATTGTAGAAAATGGCATATAAAGTAGGATATCATCTGCATATATCATACATTTCACGTTGAATGATCTGATGATAGTGCAGATAGGCTGCATGTAGATGTTAAACATGAGAGATGAAAGAGATGACCCTTGCGGCACCCCTTGTTTTTGATGGAAAAGATTTGATTCTCCCGTTGCAGATTTTACATATTGCATTCTGGTGTTCAGGTAAGATTTACACCATTCCAGTGCTGAACTACCGATGCCTTTTTCCTTCAACCGTGTAATGAGTATCTCGTGATTTACCGAATCAAACGCTGCTGCTATATCTAAGAAGATTAGCACAACGCCTTGACGGATGTTGTCTATGCTGGTGAGTATGTTATTGAGGAGGGTGGTGAGGAGTGTTTCAACTCCATGATGTTCTCTGAAGCCATGTTGAAAGTAGTCGAGAGGAGCTGTGGAATCTATGTGGTCTTGAATTTGGCGTTGCACCTCTTTTTCAAAAATCTTTGCTAGGAGGGGAATGCTAGCGATAGGCCTGTATGAGTCAGCCCTTTTTGGGTCTAGTTTGGAGTTTTTTAATAGTGGTCTGATGGATGTGAGCTTTAGAGCAGATGGGAAGGATCCAGTTGTGAATGAGAGGTTCATGATTCTTGCAATGAACGGGCTAAATGCACTTCTAAGGTCCTTTATCCAGAAGGCTGGGCAAGGATCAGTTTGAGCGGTGGAGGTATTGAGTGAGGAGATTGTGTCTTCAATTTGTTTAGCTGAGGGTGCAGAAAGTGAAGATAAGGTGTTTTGGCAGGTTGTTTCTTGAATATCTGTATTCTGTAGCTCATCCGTCTGTAGGAGTTTAGATTGCAAGTAATCAGCAAATTCTTGTGGGTGAATATCATATTTTTGTTCTGATGATGGTTCTTTTGATAGTGATTTTACTAGGTTGAACAAATCACGAGGTTTGTTTAATGATCTTCTGAGCATCTCTGTGTGATACTGCTTCCTCTTGGTTGTGATTGCTTCACGGTGAGTTGCTAAATAGAGATTGTAGGCTGTGCGATCATCAATGGCCAGTGATCGGCGCCAGCGTTTTTCGAGTCTTCTGAGGTGCATAAGAGAAAATCGCAGATCGGGAGAGAACCATGGAGCGGAGGTTCTTTTCCTTGATGTGTTGTTTTTGTGTGGTAGAATAGCAATGGCATTGAGGCTGTTATTCCAGGCTTCAATTGCTTCTTCCAGGTTGAGTGTTGTATTGTTGAGGAGTGGTTGGGTATTTGTCATTATAAAATCCTTATTGAAGGGCCGAAAGCCTCTTGATGGGGCTCTTAGTGTGTTGTCAAGGTTTCTGTTGTTTAGGGAATGAGTGTTGCCCAAGGGAATTTGTAGGATTATGAGTTTATGGTCTGACCATGGTACATCATTGATAGATTTTATAATGTTGCTGTTCTGTGTAGAAGCCGATTGTGGGGCGAAGACCATGTCAAGGATGTTTCCTTTGATATGAGTGGGCTCCATGATTAGTTGTTGATATCCAAGATTTTCGATGGCATTGAGGAATGAAGAGGACTGATGTTGCTGTAGTGATGGGAGATTGAGATCTCCCATTATCCAGTTTGGAGTGTTAAGGTTGCTGGTATTGGCAGCAATGTCTAATATGGTGGGAAGGTCATCTGGGGAGCTTGAAGGGGTTCTGTAAATCAAGTTGATGGAGCATTGCTTGTTCACTATGGTGATTATTTCCAGATTGTCTAAGCTGTAGGAGTTAGTTGTATTGAAAAGGAGTTCCGACTTGGTGAGAATGAGTGCTCCTCCTCCCTTCTTATTCTCTCTGTGAGTTGTGTGTATGGAGAAATTTGGTGGAATGAGTTGGTTAATGAGGACATTATCTTCTTTTGATAGCCAAGTTTCAGTGATCAAGAGTGCGTCAAGATTGTGATGGGTAACTATATCTTGGATTACAGGCCATTTTTTTTTAATCGAGCGGGCGTTTATAAGGGCACATTTTAGGCTTTGGGAAGGTGGGGAGTCTTGTTGCTTTGGTTTACTGGTTTGGAGTAATGCGATGTGAATCAAGTGGGAGTGCCGTATTCAAGCTTCCTTAGCTGGATACTGGTAAGAGTTACTTGACCATTTCTTTCCGTGGTTTTTGAGGATGGGGATATGAATGGTGGAAGAAGAGTAGGCAGAGGAGGTCCCGAGCCAGTCTGTGAGAAGGTAAAAACTAAGAAGAGTGATGAGGTGAGGAGACATTTTGGTTCCTTGTTGAGGAGGTATTAGATGTTGTGAGAATTATGTGTCAGATTACAAATTGTTTACAACTGATTAGGATATGGATAGAAGATGTTATGGTACAATGCAGGCAATTGTAGAAAACTGTGACAACTGTAGTAATGGCAGTAATAGTGCAATAACGGCAAGTGTATCAGGTGGCAATTATAATACAATACAGGCAACTGTAACAGATGGTATAATACAAAGCAGGCGACTGTAGCAATGGCAGTTATAGTGAAATAGTAAAAGTACAGGCAACTGTAACAAATCAGGCAATACAGGCAACTGTAACAAACTGTAACAGATATGATTGGCTGTAGCGTAGGCACAGAGCCACAAGAGAGTGTACTATCAAAGACAATGTAGGCGGTTATATTGAAACTAGAGAAGAGTTTACTTCAGCCTTATGGATAGTGTATACTTGCTGTGCGTCTAAACCGTGGATATGCTGGTGAATATAGGGTGGTCCTGTTGTAGGATGGGAGTGGAGCTGTGGAATTCTTGGACGATTCCTGGGTTCTTTTGAGAGGGCCTTTGCCTAAGGGCCGTGCCAAAGGGCCCTCTGGCGAGGCCCTCAGGCACGGGCCCGACAGGCGCGGGCCCGCCTGTCGGCGGCTTGCTTTTTTATTAATGTTTGAAACATTTTTATGATCATTGTTGTAATGGTTTTAGATGATTTGATAGTTTAGTCATGATCATATTCAATGTTCCTTGCATGTTAGTGTATTTTCTTAATGATCTAAGCCTATTGTGAGAGAGGTTTAGGGAACATGAAACATGACTATTGCATATAGCATTTTATAAATAATTACTTTGAGTTTATTATGAACTTGAAGTTTATACTTAGTAATGGCTTTATGTTACGTGGTTGTATACCTTTATGGGGGTAATTTTTATAAAGGACTTTTGGCATTTAAAGGCCTTTATATGCATGTAAAAGGCCTCTTATAAAATTACTCAGGGGTTACATATATAAAAGTATGTGCGGTCAGGGCTGGCCCAAGGGTACTTGATGCCCTAGCTGAACCTTCAGCCTTGTGCTCTTCCCTGGGGCAGCTCAAGGCCCTGCATTCCCCTGGGGTGGCTCCCTCCCTTGTACTCCAATGTCTTCCATATACCCTCCTGACCAGCATCTCCCCTTCCTGTCCGTACCCTATCCTACACCCTCCCAGGTATCTCATCCCCTACTTCCTCTTCAAGAGTCCGGCAACTCTCCTTCCCTATCCCCTACCCCTTTTCAGGAGTCCAGCATTGTCTCTTTCTTTCCCTGCCCCCTCTCCAGGTGTCCAACATCTCTCCTCCCCCACCCCCCTTCCAGGTGCCCACCTATGCCTTGGCTGTTGCTGGGAATGGCATCGGCACTGGCACAACAGTCTTCAGCATCCCCAGATAAAAGCTACCACTGCTGCTTTCCATCAGGTCATTTCTAAAACTTGCCAAAAGCTGCCGTGGGGAGGCTTTGAGCAGATGGTGTGCTCAAGGTAGGCCACATCCCACCCATTCTGAAATTTCTGTTCAGGGGATGGAATGCACCAGGCTGTGAGCGTATGTGTCTGCTCAAGGCCTCGCAGCCGCTGCTTTTGCTAAGTTTTAGGGATGGCTTGATGGAGGGTGGGGGCAGCAGTGGCAGAAGCAGCTTTAATTTAGGGCTGCTGAGGACTGTTGTGCCAGTGCTGCCCCCAGATTTGTGCCACCCTAGGTAGATGCATAGTCCAGCCCTGTGTGCAGTGTCAAGAAAGCATGTACTTTTATGCGACCTGCGTACAGTTATATTCTGAGATGGAACTTGGATAGAGTTGCAATTCATCTGTGTGTACATGTGAATATTTATTTTATTCATTTATTTGCATGTTTTTTTATACTGCCTTATCAATAAATCAAAGCGTTTACAGAGAAATAGAACAGTATACATATAACATTGGGTGCAATCAAACAAATCAATTGATAATATAGATAAACAAGTAATAACATTGAATTTTCAAGTAAAATGACTGAAAGATAACTATTTATAGAGGAGAACTATAACTGAGATATTAGGAATCATAGGTTTCCAGCTTATGTTGGGTCGGTATTGATGCCATCTATCATCTTTCCAAAATACTCAGAAAACAAAAACATCTTGAACTGGTTTCTAAGAGGCCGATTCTGTACTGGCCGTCCAGCCCCTGTATGGCCGATCAGAATCAGGACGTACAGAGGTAGCTAGATGTTCTCGTGGGATCAGAATTGAGTCTACGGCCTGGATGTGCAGACCGAGCCCCAATTCTGATTGGCCACATGCCCAGCCACATACCCAGTGAACTCAGCCAGGCCCCTGAATGGAGCCACAATACCATGGCGTCCTGTCACCATGGCACCGCGGCTCCATTCAGGGGCAGGGTTCCCAGCCGCAATCGACATGCCTCTTTCCCCGCAGCCTGACCCCCGATCCAGCCTCCCATGGCTGGTGTCAGGCTACAGGGATCCCCCTGCGCCCCCTCACCTCTTTGCTGCCCCCCAGCTCTTGCGTCCCACATCTAAGCGGCCGACCCCAGACATACAGGGCCAGCCTCAGCATCAGCCCTGTATGCCTGGGGTCAGTCACCGTCCACCTCCCACCCTCACTCCTCCCATGGCCCTCCCCCTCCTCCCAATGAACAGAGCTCCCTGTGCAAACCAGCAATATGTATTGGGAGCTATTTTGCAAGAAGGGCAATCAGGACATTTAGCGGGTTTGGACATCTGGATCGGTTCAGAATGACCGCCTAAATTTATTTATTTATTTACTTTTCTTATATACCGCGCTATTAAAATCTATAAATGTCACTTATGTTTCTTAATTTAGCTGGAAGAGAGTTCCAGAGTATTGATAAATAGAATGTAAATGTTCTGTTGATTGTTGAGCGATTGTTTTTTTTCTAAATTCTGGTAGAATGGCTAGGGAATTTTGTGTGCCTCCTCTCCTTTGTCTATTACTGAGTATGGGGCATACTAGGGAGCTTAAGTAGGTCAATGATAAGTTATGTAATATCTTGAATGTTAACACTATGGATTTAAATTTTATTCTGCTCTCAATAGGGAGCCAGTGTCACTTATGGAGAATGGGGGTTATGTGTTCAGTTTTTGGTAGCTTGATGAGTACACGTGCTACAGTATGTTGGGCCATTTGAAGTTGATTGTTTTGTGAGACCCTATAGGATGCCCTTACAAAAGTCAAAGTGAGGGGATATCATGGATTGTAGTTTGTGTGGAAGTCACTCTGTGAGAGTAGAGGTCTCAGTTGTTGAAGGATTTTTAACTTATTATAGATCACTCTGGTTGTTCTACTGATGGGTGATGTTAAGCTTAGGTTTTGATCTAGGGTAATACCTATATATCTTCCTTCCTTTTTTACTTCTAATGAGACTTCCTTGACTTTAAATTCTGTTGGTGGATTTTAAGTTTTTATCTTTGGATACAAACAAGACTTCTGCCTTTTTGAAGTTTATTCTAAGGTTGTGAGTTGCAAGCCAGTTCGAGATTTCATCAAAACATGCCGTTATTTTCTGGTTGCTAGGATTATCTGCATCGTATGGAAGGTAAAACATAGGGGTATGTTTACTAAACTGCGGTAATGTCACTCACGTTAGGTTCCGCGGTAAAGGTACAGATGCCCATATAAAGGCATGGGCGGGGCATCATTATGGCAAGCCGTATCAGGTAACGCGCGTTATAAGGCACATTATAAGGCACGTTACAAGGCACCTTATTAGGCACAGTACAAGGCACGTGCCTTAACATGCCTTGTACTGTGCCTAATACGGTGCTTTGTAACGTGCCTTATAACGTGCCTTGTACTGTGCCTAATAAGGTGCCTTGTACTGTGCCTAATTAGGAGCCTTATAATACTTTGGTGTTGGTTTTTGTGCATCTGCCGTTCATGTCCATGCCGCGGTATTTTGTTTTTTTCCCCTTTATCGGGGCTTGTTTAATCAATATACATTTTGGCATTTTTATTTGTCAGAATTCTTGACAACATCGCTGGACTGATTCAAGAAGGTCATCTTCGACTTGTAAGTGGTTATTATTACTTTTTACCGCTTTTATTTTGGTGATCAGCACTCGGTGAGATCTGGCAGAATTTTTGTTTGTTGATCGTTAGTTCCGCGCTTTTGAATGCCCTCATGCTAATGTTTATATTCGAGGGTTTCTTATCCCGCATAGGATTAACAGTTCATTAATTTTAACACACTTGCACATGCCTCATCATTCGCGGCATTTTTTATACATCAAATTGCGATGTTTTATTTTAATTATTTTTTACATCACGTGTATCTACTACGGACGCAGGAGAAGCGCCTGTATATGCTTCTTATTGTTATTCATAGCATTTTAAAGCCACATATATGTACATTTTTGGTTAGATAATACCCTCACTTTTTATAAGTATTAAATATGTTTTGCACTACGGCTGTACATTCTAATTGGTAGCATAAATTACAATCGTTGTAAAACCTTTTTGTTTTTATTCCTTTACTTTGTTTTTAGGGCTTATGGTCCTCTTTAGGATCCTATCAGAGAAAGGGTTTGTTTAGTCAACATACGGTTTAGTGGTAGGTTCCTACCCTTTTTACTTTATTGATTAATGTCATCCTATTGTTACATAATGGGTGTCCACTGTTTTCCCTCCTGCTCCTCCTTTGTTGTTCTGTAGTCTTTTCATGATTCATGATAGACGCATATTTTAGGCACATCAAGTGTTTATTTAAATAATTTTTTTCTGTTTTTTGTCCATGGTGGTTATTAATATGCTTAATGTTTACACACTGGTTTTTGTAATTTTTAGTGTATATAGTTTTAACATTGCTTTATCAGTCCTCTCCTGTTTCTTTTCTCCTTTTTTATTCTTTTCATTAGTGTTCCTCTTTTATATGATGGTTTTATGTTATTTATTATGCAAGTGCCATATTATCATGTATTAGATTTATTTACTGAATGGTTTTTATATTTATATGCCATTTGGTTCATATTGTTGCTGTTCCATTTTTCTCTTGCATTTTATTAGTTTTTATTGTTTTAATATCGTTGTTTTATACATGATGGTTTTTCATATAAGTGTTACGTTTTATAGTTATGTTAGTTGTTTTAATAACACCACTAGTTTTCTCCCTTCTCCTCCCCTTCCCCCCTCCCCCCTTCTCCCCTTTCCCCCTTCCCCTCCCTCCCCTTTCCCTAACAATTTGTTCCTTGACATTCCTAAGCATTACACATATGATCCTTTTACTTTTGTTTTTATTTATTTATCATTGTAAGTTTTTTTATTTAATTGATTACTTATTTATTTGTTCATTTTATGGTTTTGATTTTATTTATGTATTTACCTATAGTGGAGCCATATACCCCTAAAGAAGTTTCTTACGAAATACGGCCAGTGTCGGGTTTGGCACTACTCACCCCCTGGAATAATAAAGGTTTTTCTTACCCTTTCTGCCACATTTTTGGACTGGTTCTAAGATATTGTCTTCATAGTGAAAATAGAAATTCCCATTAGTTTGCTGATATCCACTTTGCATTCGACTAAAAGTATGCTAATATATCTAATGATTAATGAAGACTCATTATGAACATCCTGAAAAGGACTGGCATCATCAACCTCTGCCCTATTGAAATGATCAGAAATGTGATAGATGATGCTCAATGTGAATAAATAGGGCATACGATTAGGCATAGGTCCTAAGATGAGGGTGAAAGAGGCAGACAGGTATAAAGGAAGGTAACATTTCAATACAGCAAAAGTAGTGGGCACATGGAATAGCCCCCTGGTGGACATGGTAGGGAGGACAGAAATGGACTTCAAGAAAGCATAGAACAAGCACTGAAGACCTCTAGGGAAGAAAAAGGGATTTTAGAGACTGGTAGAAAGGTGCACAAGGCAGATGGTTTTCTGTTTATTTTATACATTTGTTTTAATACCATTTTTAACATACATGAGAGCATTTTAACACATGCTAACTGACTTAACGCACGTTAATATTCCAAGGCCCGATGGTCAAAGGCATTTACACGGTTTATAGAACTGTAAGCCATGTAAATGCCCCTAACCAGGATATTCAGTGGCACTAACATGAATTTCCCCTAGCAATGCTTCTATACGCCCCAATGCTAACCGCTTAGCATCGTGGCGTGTTAGGAGCGTTCCAGGGGGCAGTACCCAGGGATAACCATGCAGAAGCGGTATTCAGTCATTGCCCAGTTATCCTTCAGTGGCGAAAGTTTGGCACAGCAAAATCTGTCAAAACGTTTGCCACTGGATCTAACCGGGCAGTGGCTGAATATCGCCACTGAACAGTTAGCTTTGGTACCATGTGCAACTGTGTGGCGACCCCGGATATTCAATGCTGGTGGCAGCTTATGGCCCCGGATTGAATATCCAGGCCTAAAGTTTGTCGGCAAAGGCTATGCACCTTAGAGGCGCATAGACATCACAAATGAATATCGGGCCCATGGTGCCTAAATTGGGAACCAGACTGCTTGAGGCTGTATGTCAGGGCCGGCGTCAGAAGATGAGGCACCCTACGTATACCTCATCCCTTGTACCCCCTTCCCCCAAATCCTACTCCCGCCTTCTCTCCAACCCCATTGCTGCTGCTGCTGCCCCTCTCCAGGACCTGAATCACTGACAATGGTCACAAACAACCCCGCAGTGCTTACCGTCAGCTACGAGGCTGTTCAACTCCAGTCCCCGCACAGGCCCAATGCCAGAACTGCAATAGCCTCACAGCACCGGGGGTTGAAGGTAAGTTCTGTGGGACTGCTTGTGACCACTGCTGCCACTACAGATGCTGGAGAAGGGCACCCACAGACCATATGTGCTCTAGGTGGCTCCCTAGTTCACCTAATGATCATGTCAGCCCTGGCTGTAGTCTTTCGTAGAAAGAGACCAACTCTAATAAAGCTTCAGAGGGCGAGGAACCCACTTGGAGACAAACGGAGAAAGACAGAGAAGAAATCCAAAGGAGTGCTTCAGGTCCAAGGACTTTGAACATTCTACTCAAACTTCTTTTTCCTTGATTGTGCTTTTGATTTTGTGAACTGTACAGTACTTACTTTATTTGTGGGGATTCACCAAAAAAAGTATTTTAACCTACCACTGATGTCCACGTGTCACTTTTTTAAAAATTTTCCTCAAGCTTAGACCTTGAGCTTTCACTATCCACAAGACCCTTATCTATTTTGTGCACTGGTTGGTGTTTTCTACAATTCTCTCCCTAATTAAAGTGCCAGTTACTTCCATTCTTTCTTTTGTGTAGGAATCTGGGGGTCACCCTTAACCCCAATGAGAGACCAGTTAAGCAAGGATTAGAAACAAAGGAACATTTTAAGAAGTCTGGTCAGGAGAATAAAACATATATTTGCAACTTCGACATAGCAAGGAGCACAATATGTAATTCTGTACAGAAGGGAAGGACACACCTAATTTACCATCTTAAGAGAAAGGGAGTCGCATGTTTCATACAAAAGCTAAGAAATAAATTATAGAGCCTTAGTCCTAGGACAATTTTCGTGACTACCACAATAGATAACTTCAAAACAAATCTAGACAAGTTGTTGGAAAAAAAGAAATGCTTTGGTATTAAGTTGTACTGTAAGTAGACTTACAGGAACAAAATGTTAATTCGGAGACTTGAACTGACTAAGAGGCAGGAAGGATTTACAGCCTGATATTCAAAGACAATTATTCACTATCTAATTGCACTTGCCAGCACTATCCTTGAGTTTCAGGGAATGTATACAGAGCACCCCAGCACTATCTACATAATGCCAAAGCAGAACATGGATATTCCATTAGATATATTAGTTATCCGGACAGCGGCAATACTCAGCCTGCTACGTGGATAAATCTAGGACAATAACAAGTAGGGAAAGCATGGCTCATGGAATTTTTTCTAACATGTGTGTATGTACCTTTGTAGCTGGTATGTCTATGCATATTTGTACATGCATTAATTTGTATATCTATTTACATTCTCTTATATACCGCGCTATTCTGCATCAGTGTGGTTTACATTGAACAAACTGAAATTACATTGAACAGAGCATTATAACTTGGAGATAACTATTTTACAGGGAACATGGGCTATGGAGGGTTAAGTGGCTTGCCCAAGATCACAAGGAGCACCTGTGGGACTAGAAACCCCAGTCCTTCCGGCCCAAGGTTGCTGTCCTCTAGTGGGATTTGAACCCCCGACCTTCTGGCCTGAAGTACCTTGCCCCAACCACTAGGCCACTCCTCCACTCTGCCAGCAAAAACACCCTCACAGTGCCATAACCTAAGGTGCCTCATAAGGTGCCCTATAAGGCGCTCCATAGGGCACATTATAAAGTGCCCTGTTCCAAGGCACCTTATAATGTGCCCTATAGGGCACCCTATAGGGCGGCTTATGAGGCACCTTAGGTTACGGCACTGTGAGGGTGTTTTTGCTGGCAGCAGAGATTTAAATTAAAAGGAAATGCCTCATAAAATAACACCACTGTAGGATCAAACCCATGATCTCTGCCACTGCAGTCATTGCAGTAACCAGCGGGCTACATCTCTATAGCTTCTAGTACAGGGCTGGCTGGCTACAGAAAGACTGCAGGTCACCACACAAACTGTCTGCTGTGGTTACCAGGATAGGGTAAACCAGAGCTACTCAAATCCAGTCCTGGAGGTCCGCAGACCAGTCAGGTTTTTGGGATATCTCTAATGAATATGCATGGAATATATATGCATTAGAGATATCCTCCCAACCTGACTGGTTTGTGGCCCTCCAGGGCTGGATTTGGAGACCCCTACCTTACACCTCTGTCATTTAAGATTGTGAGTGGGCAAGGTACAGATGTCCT
The DNA here is from genome assembly GCA_033557465.1 of Ichthyophis bannanicus. Lineage (NCBI taxonomy): Eukaryota > Metazoa > Chordata > Amphibia > Gymnophiona > Ichthyophiidae > Ichthyophis > Ichthyophis bannanicus. Next base: position 1,010,625,332 of record CM066032.1, on the reverse strand, counting down.
AGACATCAAAAGGGTAGATAGAATGTGTCACATTTCTCCTCGATTCTCACCACCACCAAAATGTTGTCTAATAGACAATATTTTGGTGGTGGTGAGAAGTGAGGAGGAATGTGACAAATTCTCTAACATTTTTGATGTCTTGGACATCTGCACCTTGCCCACTCACAATCTTAAATGACAGAGGTGTAAGGCAGGGGTCTCCAAATCCAGCCCTGGAGGGCCACAAACCAGTCAGGTTGGCAGGATATCTCTAATGCATATATATCCATGCATATTCATTGGGAAATATCCCGAAAACCTGACTGGTCTGTGGACCTCCAGGACCGGATTTGAGTAGCTCTAAGGTAAACCCACCCATACCCATGATGCACTGCACATGCAGATCAACAGTCTACCTCTGATCACAAGATGGAGTATGCACCTCTACAGCATCCCGGCCTGGTAGGGGGAACTGACCATGTGTGTTACTGGCACAGAGTAGCTACAGACCGTCACATTGTGTGGTTCCTGTGCACACCCTGAGGGTGAGGTGGGGCGCCCAGCACCAGGTCCACAGCACCTGGCATGGCTGAGATGGGCTGTGCTGCAGGTCCCCATCAGTGCTAGTGTGTGCCAGGTAGTCCTTGCAGACACACCTAGGTTATATCTGTGTTTCCCAATCATGTTTAGCCCTTGTAGACTATGATGCACCCAGAATAGTACATATCTTGTGAAGTTGCTATGCTCACATGTTATAACAGAAGGGTGGTGTTTGAAGCCAAAAGCAGATTATATAGCACCACCCAACCTGTTCTCTCTGGGTCAGGGTGGGGAACAGGATCTCCCACCAACAGATCCACATTTTACATCTCTGCAATGGAGGCAGTAGAGAGGACCATCAACCCCCAGTCCTGCTGGGGAATAGACACCCTCCAGGGCAGTCAATGCACATCTGTACCTATCACATAGGGCACTGGCAGACAGGCAGTAGGCCTGGAAAATCTCAGCTGCCCCCACCACAATCTGACACGCACCAGCAGAGGGCACAGTCAGTCTCCACCCACTGCACCCTGCAAGGTGTTCCAGCCATACACATGCTAACTGAAGACAGTCTACTAGCTAGTACATAGTGCATGTTCCTGGAGAAACTGTGTGCACACCCACCCACCAAGCAAGCATGCATGTCACTGATTGGGCCCCAGAAAGATGAAGTCATAGATATCACTTGAGAGAAACACTGCAGAGCACTATGTGGGAACCTAGCCATGCCATGGTCACTGCTCAGTCAGGGTGAGAGTGACCTCCCAGCATGACATGCTGTGGCCACCCTGTCTGTGTAGGTGGTGGTCGGGCACTACAATGTCCCAGCCATTGCCCTATGCCCTGTGCAGATGCAGCCTGCCCAGACCGCCATGTCCGGGCCATACCCACAATAGCTTGCTCCTCATTATGCACATTGGCAGGCTAACACTGGAAACAGTGCAAGCATGGGGGGGTTCAGTAAATTGTAGGCAGCCACAAAACACTGGATAGACACACACACTCCCACACCTATTTCAGCATTGTGAAAAGATAGAGGTGGTTGGCAGCCCTGGCCGCCACACCAGTCCTGGGCACAGTTCAGGCATTGCTAAGGTATGCAGGTGCTAGTACTAGTAGCTGCTGCTGCTCTGTGCAGGGCCCAACAGCCTGACTCTCCATGAGGCTTTGGATAGTGGAGCCTGGGGGTGTGGGTGTTTGTGTCCCTGTTGGCTGATGCTCTAGGGCAAAGGTTACCAACTCTGGCCCTGGGGGGCCAAACACCATTCAGGTTGTCCCTAATGAATATGCATGAGATACAGTTGCATACAATGGGGGCACTGAATCTCATGCATATTTATTAGGGATAGCATGAAATCCTGAATGGTGTTTGGCTCTCCAGTTGGGAACCTCTGCTCTAGGGACTGCACATGTTTATGGTGTTTGTGTGCTGTAGGGTAAGATATAGGGACATGGTCTGCAGGAGCCACAGCTGGGACTTGAACCTGTGACCTTCTGCCCCTGAACACACTGGCTGTGTGTACTGAACCAAACTGTTGCCACAGAGGCAGGTCATTCCCTGTGGATACCATTACTGTTCATCAGACAGACTTTGTCTGTTGCACTGCATGCCACCCACCTGAACAGGGCTTGGCCTTGGTGTGCTGTGGGCAGATGCCACTGCCCCCTCCACCACCAGCACCCCTCTGCCACCATGCTGACATGCCCTTATGCCGGTGGTGCTGGTGGTGTGCAGTCCCAGGCCATCCAGTGTGCCGGTAGGTGGCTGCCTATGGTGTGGAATCTGGGGTAGGGGTGCCTACATAGACATCCGCGCTTCCCCCCGGCACCGCCTGTCAATGTTATCTGCCCTTTGGGGTACCTGCTGGGTACTGTCCCCTGGGACACTGTGGGACACACACACTCATGGGCATGTTTGCTGATTTGCAGTTTCTACGTCCCTATGTGCCACATAGGCATCTGCCTAGTCCACCCTGTGCCCCATCTGCCCCACTGCATGTCCCTCCTGCAACCCATGTACCTCATTTGATGCCTTACCATAGTGCCCTTTCGTACTTCGGCACTATGCTGTTGCTGCACATGTATCACTACCATCACTCTTCTTGGTTTCCCTGCCTTTGCTGTACATTGCTGACTGGATTCTCTCTCCTGCAAATGTGCCTCTAGAGCGAGGTTTTCACTGGTGCTAATTTTCAGACCTTCATTTTACAGCGTTAGTGTGCATGGAGCCTCTCCCCACCCATTGACCCTTTCTCTCCGTCCTCTGGGGAACTTTACTCCACCCTCTGTGTGCCTTAACGCCGCAGGAGACGTGTTTGCGCAAAACCTCACCCTATCGCGTGCTAATGTTACTTTATCGTGCGCTAATGTTATGTATCGCATGATAATGTTATGTATCACGTGCAAACAGCGCCGCTGCAACGTTATCATTGTTTAGTAAACAGGCCCCTAAGTGGGCTTAAAAGAAAAGACTATCGGGATGGAGCCTAAGATGTCCCTTTCAACCTGGTGCCTAGTGAGAAATCCAAGCTTGATATTAGAATGATAACAGCATAGAAAGCACAATAAGCCATTGAATATAGTTGATTACATTTTTTTAGTGTGTATAGTTCATCTTCATTTTGTACAGCTGAACCACTGGAGTCATTGGTTTACACAGTTGCCTATCAGTATTTTATTAGCTAGAAATGCTTGAATCAGCTAGTGTGAAAATAATACATTTTTAAATTTAAAAAAATAAATCTGTTTGCCAGGATCATGGCTCAGGTAAAAACAGTACAAAAACATAAAGTGAAAAAAAAAGACTGCATGCACAATTGTTTTAGATAGCACACTTTTGTGACTTATGGAAGAGGAAATTACAGAGAAAAAAATGTGCAAGTAGAAATATACTAAATGCATGTGAGGACTTTTGCCCCCATGTAGGGATGAACATGTGTTAGTGTGCATTTGGATCTTTAGCTTGCCTTAAAAAATTTAGGGGTATGTTTACTAAGCAGTCTTAACGTGCGCCCGGTGCTAGTGTGCAGGCTGCCATAAAGGGAGTGGGCGTTTCGGTCTTAACGTAGTAAAACGGGATTATCGCGCGATAACGTGCACTGCACACATTATCGTGTGAGAAGTCGCTAAGCACGTTAACGCGCGGTAGTCTTAAGTAGGCATGCAGACATGCAAACACAGAAACAGAGGTGTAGCACAATGGTCAATATGCTGACTGATAGTACAGGGGTCATGAGTTTGACCCCCCAGTGTGCCTAATGAATAAGGCTGGCTGAGTCATCACCTTTATGTTTAAGTAGTGCTTTTTGAGGCATTTTACTTTTATTTTAATTAGTGCTGCCAGCAAACACACCCTCATGTGGCGTAACCTAAGGTGCCGCATAAGGCACCCTATAAGGCACTCCATAGGGCACATTATAAAGTGCACTGTCCGCCAAGGCACCCTATAATGTCCCCTATAGGACACCTTATAAGGCACCCTATAACGCGCTTTATAGGGCGCCCTATGAGGCACCTTATGGTTACAGTACTGTGAGGGTGTTTTTGCTGGCAGCACTAATGTACATTAAAAATAGACAATGCCTCAGACAGCCCTATCAAATAACCCCACTGTGGGTTTGAGCCCGTGACCTCTGGCTCCACAGCCAGTGAAGTAACCAGTTGGCTACAGCTGCTAACAAACCCCTGGCTGGCCACAGAAGGACTGCACATCACCAAACAAACAGTCTGCTGTGGTTACCAGGATAGGGTCAACCCACAATGCAGAAATGTGTACCAGTGCAGGATGAGGGGCAGCAGCATGCACAGCAGGGTAGGATGGCATACAGCTGGCCGACACACATAGACGGACGGAAGGATGGTCTACAACTGTGATAAGGGTACAATGTGCTAACAACACAGATCTGCACAGATATGGCTGTCACAGGAATCAAATGTAGCTTTGCAGCACAGGCAAACAAATCAAAGAGAACAGAGAGGAATCAAACCTATGACCATCAGCACAAGTGTCAATGCACAAACTGGTAGGCCACACTACCAACGTGCACTCATTTGCAAAGGCTGCATACAAGAATACTGCAAGGCACCACACGAGAAGTCTGCTGGCTGCCATGATAGGCAAACCTCCAACAGTAACCATGATCAAATGCACATGCAGATATGGTGTGTACAGATCAGATCACAGTCTGTAATTGGGACCACACCCAAATATACCTATATGCATACACACAATCAAATGCTGTGCAGTGGAGACAGCATGCAAAAGAGGAAATAAACGAAAGCCAAAGGGCGGGAGGGGATGCTCTGTGGAGCAGTGGAAAATATGGAACACAACAAGACAGAATCAAACCTGCAAACAGGTGTGCCACAGACCTGCTGAACTGCAGCAATGCCAATCCCCCAAGCGGACTGCCATGTAAATCCCATAAAGTAAGAGACATATGTAACAGCCAATATGTCATGGATAGGCAGAACAGAGGGCACACTTTGGTGTACAGTGAAGAGATGGAAGTGTGTGTGCATAGGTGATGAAGCTGCAGGTTCCAAATGGTCATGTTATCACAACAGAATAATTCTACAAAAGAAACCCATGTGGGGATCAAACCTGCAACCTATGGTGTCATAACACATGTCTGTAACCACTATCCCAAACAACCACTTTGACCATAATTGCAAAATAGTACCCCAAAGGGAAGGTGTTTATGGGAACCTGCAACATCCAGTGATGTGGGAAATGCCTGGACAGCTGGCACCGTACAAGGATGTGAGCACAGGTGGGCCATGGATATGACCAGAAAAGCATCTAATACAAGTGTCAGTGTGAGCAAGCAGCAGCCGAGACAAATGTATGTCAAACACATATCTTTATTTTGGTTATTCGTCACAGATAGTGTAGATACCGCCATCATAATACCCAGGTGAGTAGATCCCAGGTGAAAGACCAAAGAAACATTTAGCAGGGCAGCAACCACATCCTACGTAAAGGTCACTGGCACGTCTACAAATGAGGGGCAGGAGAGATAATGTGCATCAAGTGCATGGTGGGCAGTATGCATTTGGCCCCCACACACCACATGCTGCTGTACACCTCAAATGTGTAACTAACATATGAGTGCATGTAGACAGTAGGCGGTGCATAATGAGGGCCCAACACACAGCAATCATGATCTGTACCTGAAAACATATCTATCTGGCAACACAGGAGACACACAAATGAAAACAGCATATGTTGTTAAAATGTTGAAAGTTTAAAAACACATGTGGAAATATATGTTACAGTTGCCACATAATGCCTCATGTAGGAATCAAAGCTGCAACAATGTAACCATAAACTATGGTCAAATGCACAATGAGGATATGCCAACAGGTTGCAGAGGCACATGAACCCAGAAACCAATACAAAGAAACAACCTGCAGAAACATCAAGAGATAACACTATGCAGAAGGTCCCCTGCACTGGTTGGTGTGGATACAGTGTCTGTACACATATATCACGGCACATGGAATGCACAATAGAAGGAAGACAATGGACACTCACACTGCGACAGTCCAAATATAATGGTGCAATGTGAGTGTCCGTACCCCATGGGATAAATAGGAGTGTGCAGACATGCAATGCAAGGTCCCTAAATACATGTTCAGCGTCACGTCTGTACAGTAAGCAAACCCAAAAATCAGTATATAGAGATGGAAAGTGATGGCAAACATTGTACAGTAAACCACACAGAAGCCATATTGCCACATGCTGTGTTTCCACGACAAGGTCAGTCATATGCACGTGCACCGTGTACGTCTCAACATGACACAGTGCTGCCACACATGCACGGAAACAACCTTGGTGAGTGACAACATCAATCTAAGCTGTTGGTGTGCAGCAAAGCGTTGTTGTGGCAAAAACTGTACCATGTCAAAGTGGAGAGTAGGTGGACATAGACAACAGGACCTCTCCATTGCTCCCCCTATGCCACACGCATGGCTGTATGCTTGCGGTGAACGAAACAGATGAGCGTTTCCTGTGGTCCATGTCACACACATGGCCAAAACACAACATATGAGGAATGTACAACATACAGCAACAATGTAAGTCCTTGTTGCGCACGTGGGGACTAGTACACAGTGTCCAAAGTGCAAAGTGTGTCTGCAATCCAACAAGTCAGGTCAAAACTGTCCTTGAAACCCTGGGCATGCATAGTGAAGTGTCACATCCCAATATGGAAGAGTATTGGAAAGGTCATGTGTGTCTTCTGCGATGAACCCGACACCCACCGGAGCATGGCACCAACAGTGTGTAGGACAGGTCTGTCAGGGCCAAAGTCACACTCTGATAATACTGTCCATCCTAGGCATGTGTCCCACTCGCAGAGGTCAAACATCCTATGGCACCATCTCCCAGGACTAGTTCCATGGTGGTGTGTCCCCCAACAGGTGGATGATGGTGACGCCGGATGCACTGTAGTAAATGTGGCTGATGTGTCCACTGCCCTGTGTCAGAAGAGGATAAATAATGTATTGGTATGCTGCTTGCAACATCAGCACAAATTGCAGAGAGTCAAACATGACTATGCGCATAATAAAACATCACACAGGCAAACATGACATGAGCACAACACAGAACACACTGCATGTCGGTCAAATTTGGAATTGGAACTGCAGACGCAGCTGTCATATGGATATGTCAATGGCCATGTCCATGCTCATGTTACACAGGCGTTTCACAGCTCCACCCCATGTGCACCAGTTTTTGTGAACACAGAGCCAACATGAAAGTCTATGTAACAAACCGTAGATCATTAACATGTAAAGGATGATGTCATTCCCTAAAACAAAAGGTGCAACCTACCGTGTGCGTTCAGCAGGTGTATGTCTTGGATCCCCTGAGTCACTCAAAGGCCACAACACATCACAGTGAAGGGAGACGATGCCATCAAAATGTGTAGAATCACCATATCACCATGTCAAACCTCTGTTGATGCATGTCCACATTATGGCGATATCTGTGATACAAAAATGCTGTTCAACAGTCGTATGTCACAACACAAGACACAGTTCTGCTCACCACACCCAACACATGTCCACAATGGTCACACGGTAAACACCAGTAAGGTAGAGATAGGACAGTCACCAACGCCCCTCAGGTGTACAGACACCTCACACCACATGATAATGTAAAATGCCTGCACACTGTACAGTCATACCGCCAACCCAAAGAAACACACCCACACAGTATGCTAAGGTGAGCGTGTCAGCAGTAGCATACGTCTGGTATGTGCATATTTGGAGATTGGTGCACCTAAAGGCCGTGTGAAATACAATGATAACCTGGCATTGGCTGATGGTACAATGTCAGGGAAGGGTGTACGTGTAGCCCACCACCAAAACACCTAGGACCCCCACACACATGCAGCTCTGTTGGACATGTCACGGAGACAGTGTTGCAGAAGAAAAACTGGACAGGAGCACATGGGGATATGTGTGCCAACAGCAAGATAGAGGTATTGGTGCTGCAGGGAAAAGAGGTGAACAACAACATATGTACAAGATGACACATCACTGAGGACATGTGTTTCCCCTGACTGTCGTCACAGACAATGTAGCTGTAGGAACACCTACCCCAGACCACTGCATGTTGGATGACCTACAGTCACCTGCCAATGCACCACAGCATCAGGAGCTCCAACAGGTATGTCCTGTGGATTGGGAAACAAGGAAAATATACATCTGTCATTTTCCAGCTGTGCAACACACACTACACCTTCCTGTCCACAGTTCCCAGACCCTCCCAGGATCCTTTACAGACTGAGTGTTCACCATCACACTGTACAGATCTCAGTCATGTGAGAGTTATCTCTGAAGTTTGTTTGCAAAACTACAAGGGTCTCTACTGTGCCTGTCCCCTCCCACACCTCTGTGTTGGTGTACAAACTGATGAACAGAAGTGTTTGATCACTACCGTGTCCCTGCATCACTCCAAGGCTGCAGTAATATCCTGTGTCCCCCATATCTCCTCCAATGCCCCTCACTGTGTGTCCTGGTGTCGCAATGTCGTCTGCTACCCCGCTGTCAATTTCGGTAACACACGGAACTATGCAGGGGCACCTCCCCATCCTGTGACCATAGACATTTCCGTGGTGTGTATATCTCATACCTTTACTTATATTAACAGCTGTGTGATGATGAGTTGCAATTATATATATGTCTCAACGCCTGAGGTATGTCTGCCAAACCACACCCCGATGTGGGTTTGTGACTGTAACATGATGGCTGCATGTCACCCTACTGTGTGAAACTCATAATGGCAAAGCATGGATAGCCTATATGTCCACCTAAACCACCCCCCCCCCATCAGAGCTTCCATGTGTGTGGACATAACTCTCCCTCTCTAGGGTCCACAATGTAGTTGTCTTGGACCGCACTCTCCTCCCCTACACACCTAACCAGCTTGTATGTGAGTGCTGTGGTATATGTCTAGATGTCATCAGCTAGATTTGCCATGCTCTCCCTGAAAACACCACTAAGACCCAATTCCACCCCCATATTTAGCCCTCAGCTTGCCTACTGTAACCTACACCTTTGCTGATCTGGCCTGAATAATCTCTGTCAGTGTGTAAATATGCAACACTGCACTGCATGGCTATTCGACACCCCACAAAATGAGGACAATAATACTCCACCTGGCTGGACACCTCACAGGTTCCCTATCCTTTCCCGCAGCCATGTGAGGGCTACGTGATGACCTTTACATTCAGGCACACTGTGGTGTTGCAGTAATCTCCCTTACGGACATCACATACCAGTAATCCACATACCACTGATCACGTAGATATTGCTACGTATCACATGTAGCGCCATACAAAAACAACTAACACACAGACCCTGCACATCAGAGCATACCAACCTCACAATCAGCTCAAAACACTCACTGAAAAACACACACATCTAGACAACTGGCCCCATCCATGGCCTGCTCTCCCACTGTTAACACCATACCACATGCCTTTCACCCTGCTGTACCCAAAGTATCAAAACTAACAACGTATGGCTGCACATTAGCCCCTATCACATGCAGCCACAAACCAGGTATGTCAGCCAAACACCTCCCACAAGCTTAAAACCTCACACACACACATATACCACCTCCACCTGCTATTGTGCCCTGCCCACATCTAATGTGTATCAGGCATGAGTAGATATATAGCTGGTATGGCTAGCCAGTCTCAGTTACATGTCAGTGCATTGCTGCATCTTACTGATATCGTAATACAAATGGTAACTAGTATTAGCTGTACACACATATTCAAACAAATGTAGGTGGGAACATATGCAGTACGTACATGGGAAGAGCTCCGCAATCAGCTGCCGCCTGACTGCTGTGCCCTCACGTGTGTCACCACGGGCACGTAGGGTCATCCTCCAGATCCTCATTAATATCGACAGGGATATGGTGCCTGAGAGCAATGTTGTGCAGGATGCAACAGGCTATAATGATCTCTGCCACAGTCTGTGGTTGGTATTGTAAGGCCCCGCCTGTCCTATCCAGACACCTGAAGTGACTCTTTGATACGCCAAAGGTGCGCTCTATGATGGAGAGGCTGGTGGCATGGGCCTCATTGTACCTCCACTCTGCACGTGTCCGTGGTTGACGCACAGGGGTCAGCAACCAGGGGCGACACCCATATCCTGCATCACCTGCAAAAAAGAAATGTGCGACATTAAAGCAGGAGCCCATGTCCACCCAAATGGACACAGGTATATACGTACAAAACAAATGCATAACACATCCTGACATAAACATATGACATCACATGATGGGACATCACAACTATGCATCAGGGTGTGAAGGTCAGACACACACGACAAGGGTAAGGTGTATGGATTGGAAACAACATAATCAGTAACCATGACAGAAATGCTAGCATCCATTTAACTATCAGCACAAAGCTCCATAGCAAGGTGGAGTTGGAGGTCCCCCCCCCCCACCTGATATCACACACAGACAGATGACATACCCACACAATGAGGGATACACCTCCAAGACAGACATTTGCACATACGGTTAGTCACATGAACAGCATGTGCACATCAGAAATGATAAATACACACCCAGCAATAGACAGTCCCCATACTGTCCTGCCTCAAATTAAGTGAAAAGTGCCGAGTGATGCAGGATATAGGAGTCATGGGTGGACCCTGCAAACCTGGGTACCACATTCAGAATATGCATATTTGCATCACATACAACCTGAACATTCAGGGAATGATAGTGTTTGCGGTTGCGGAACACTACCTCCCTGTCTCTAGGCGGGACCAGGGCAACATGTGTGCAATCAATAGCTCCCATCATGTGTGGTATCCCAGCTAATGCCTCAAAGGCCTGGTTCAGGGTCCCCCACTGTAGCCTGGTGTGGGAAAGGGCTATGTAATTCCCCACCCGGCTGACCATGGCACACAGTACCTGGTGGAGACACCGTGAGAAGGTGGGGTGGCTCATGCCACCCACTGCGGCCACAGATGACTGGAAACAGCCAGAGGCAAAGAAATGTAGGGCACCAAGGAGCTTGACCAAACCCGGTATGGCATGTGACTGACCAGTCAGGGGCTTGAGGTCAGGTCTTAGATCCTCGTAAAGCTCCCTAATAGCTCCCGTGCTCAGGCGGTATAGGGAGATGACCTGGTCCTCACGCATGCCCTGGAGCTGGGCCCTGGGCTTGTAGAGGCGAGGCTGGCGAGCCTGCACCTCTGCACGTCTCCTGCCCCGTGTGGGTACAGCCCCTGCCTGGCCTGCCCCCACAGCTGCAGGTCTGTGTTGCAGCGGGTCTACACCCATGCCCTGTGCCGCAGCCCCATCGACACCATCTCCCCCATTAGGCAACCGCAGCCCCTCCTCAGCTCCCTCTGCAACCGCAGCAACCACGAAGGCTGCCATACACACAACCCGTCCAACCTCTCAATGACACTCAAACACTGACACTCACCTCACTAACCAAGACACACAGCACACACACACACACACACACACACAGCCAGACACACAATCCAAACAACACTCGCAAACACAGCCACTACACACAAAAAATCTTCCTCTGACTCTCCTCAACCTTCACTAACATGGCACCGACTCTCTCACTCTCCTATGCAAACCCCTCAATGTGTCCAAGGTGTGCAGGTGTATTTAAAGGGTATACTTACGTTGCGCGCATTGTGCTTGTGCAGCCAAATGAGCGCAGCATTTGCGCGCGTTGCACATGTGCAGAACCACAAGTGCGTAGGTTGTGTGCATTGCGCATGTGCCGCAGGGACGTGGAAGGTGCGTGCGCGCGACACCACACATGCACTGTGCGTAAGCGTTACACACATGCATGCGCTACGCCCCACGTGCACAACAATTCTATAACGTGTCATGCGCATGCATATGCAGCATCTGGGCGGTACATGCGCAACACGTGCAGCTGCCGCATGCACGCAAATGTGCATGCACAAGCGCGTTACAGAATAAAAACTTATAAATACACCTGCACACCTGTGTCATGTTGAGGGTTTTGTGTAGGAGAGAGAGAGAGATGGAGAGAGAAGGCGTGCGTTGCTAGAGGAGTTCAGATAGTGTCAGGAGAAGGTGTAAGGTGTAGGTGACTGTGTTTGGGAGTGGTGATGTAGAGTGTGAGAGGTAGGTGTAGAGGTATGTGGTGGAGCAGAGGAGGGAGAGAGGAGGGGAGGCAAGGAGCAGGTAAGAGAGACAGGAGAGGTGAGGAGCAGGCAGCAGGGAGGGGAGGTGGGTGCAAGAAGCAGGTGTGAGGTGGAGCTCAAGGGGTAGGAGTAGGAATGAGCGATAGGGAGGGAGAGGGCACAGAGTGCAGGGATATGGAGGAGCAGCACAGGACAGGTGCGGTGGAGGAGGTGGGTGCACCTGTCCAGCAGGACAGCGAGACCCCTGAAGGTGTGAGGCCTGTGGTGGTGGTTGCAGACACATCGTGTGATTCCCAACCCACACAGGGACCACCCGCTGCTAAGCGAAGGTGGGTACCAGTGCCGCCTGCGCAAAGGAGGAGGGCTGTGCGGTTCAGCCCTTAAGAGAACCATATCCTGCTGGCGAGTGTTTTGGAACACTATGGGCGGCTCAGCAACACCACCACTGTGGCAACACGGACACAGGTCTGGGAGGAGGTGCACGAGGCCGTATCGCAGGCAGGGGGACCAACACAGGACCTCGACAGCCTACGGAAAAGGTTTAGTGACATCAAACGTGGTGTGCGTGCCCACATGGTTACTGAGCGGCAACATGCCATGGGCATGGGTGGGGGAGGCCCCTTTACCCCAATACTCATGCCACTCTAGCAGGAATTGGCTGACCGGCTGGGTCCGGTATACCTGTGTGGCCTGCCGGAAGCACTGGACACTGCCCATCCCAGGGCAGGTAGGTACACATATCACATCCTGCTGTTACAAAAGCATGATGTGAACATACTCTGTATATGTGGCACGCATCTTATTACCACCTCCTCAGACCTGGTGGCATATGTCATCACCATCCCTCATCCTCAGGCCCATGGGTGTCCTTTTCACCAGCACAGCCCTTAACATTTGCATGGTCCTGTCCCCCACCCACAGGTGTTGCCAACACCACCCCCTACTAACCCCTGGCTTCCCATTTGGCACAACTCCTGCTAGTCTCTCACATCAAACACCTGTTTTTGCAATGTCTGTCCCAATGTTAATCACCCCTGTTCACGGATTGGCCCCTGGTGAACTAAGAATCACATTGCTGCGTGTGCTTGGGAGTGCCCCTGCAAAGCCAATTACCAGTAGTTGCAGTAGTATGCAGCAAATGTACAGGGCACGGCCAAGCACACATCGCATGTGGGGTGCATGTACCACACAGGTGTACATAGTTGCACTGACCAAACCAAGCTGTGCTGTGTATGCCTTCCCACAACCCAGGTGACTACACCATCATGGAGCCACCAGGGAGGAGGAAGTGTCAGTGCCCCAGGACGGCGAGGAGCCGGAGCCAACAATGTCGGCGGACACCAGCAGAGATGGTGATGGCACACCTGGGGCAAGTGTGCTTCCGGAGGGGGTGGACATGCCCCTGGACACAATAGCCACAGTGGAGGCCAGCTGCACCACCCAACATGCTCAGGCGGGTGGCGACATGGAGGGGACCCACGACCCCAGCCAGGCCGCAGGGACAGCAGCCCCACCTCCCACCAGCATGGCAACCATACTGGAGGAGCTACGTGCCCACAGTGAGTCAGCAAGACGTGATGCCGAAGGTGGGTAAGAGCATATACAGGAATCCCCATGGGGGTTATCCACAGATCCACAAGGAAACTGCATGTTGGCAACATAGCAAAGTGATACCTATGTTGGGGGGAGGGGTATCTCAGGTGCCCAGTGCATTCCACCCCTGTGTAGCATGGCGTGTCAGGGGTCAGCATGTGTAAGGGGCTCAGACCTACACACGCTGTGTACCTACGCATACCCCAAGCAAGCGCACAGCAGAAACTACCAATACAGGGTCATCCGGGCCCCCTACATGATAGACACCACTCCATGGGTAGTGATATGCATCACAGTGTCTATACATGATCAGCAATGTGTACCAGCAATATTGAATGGACGGCCCCCTAGATATATGCATGTGTGTCCTATGACCCCTCACGTCCCCTCACCTATGTCAGATGGCCACTGTGCAGAGCGCATATTGACAGATCAGGCTGCGACACAGGCAGATTGGTGAATCTCATGACTCATCATCAGGACCCATAACATGCCTGAGAATGGCTCATGGGACGCACAGATCTGACCATGGTCATGTGTTGCAATTAGTGCCATGCATGAGCATTTGACAGACTGATCTGGTGGAATATCGCTGACATGTGCATGTGTGATGGTTGCCTCTGAAGGAGGTATCTCACATATCACGGTGTCTTCCACCCATAGGCACTCGTCAGGCGCTGGAGCACATACGCAGTGAAATCCACGAAAACACGGCGGAGTTACGACAACTGCGGACAACAGCAGAACAGATTGCCAATGCCCTGGAGCCATAGCGGCAAGATTAGTGCAGCCAGCACTGGCCCCGGAGGCTGCATCAGCGGCACAGCAACGGAGGGGTGGTTTGGGCCGTGGGCGACGGGGAAGGCTACGCCGGATGTAACACAGATAAAACATATGTATATGTAAAGAGTTAGCAAGGGTAGCCAAGTTGATATCCCTGTTGACATGTAAATCCTTTGCAATCTTGCCTGCAGTGGACATATGTTATATGTACACCGCACTGATTGCAAATAGGGCGGTATAAATGAAACATCAAATAATTCTACAAATGAAAAACATTTTGACCTATGATATCCTTTGTGTATGTTTCCAATGTGTGGCACTGTGTTCCCCCACGTAGCCTGCACCTCATGTTGTCTCCCTGCCCTCATGTGGCTCACCCATGCCCCTCGGTGGTGGGGTGTCTGTACTGCCAGTTATCAGTGCACAGAGGTCATAACATGCCCTGTGTGTCATGCACTGTGGCAGGTCCCAGCACCAGGACCCCAGCATGGGGGTATACCCATCCTCCCCTGTTGCACAGGGAGAATTCCATGATGGTACATGTCTGGTGTTGCGATCTGTCACCGTCTCCCACCCCTTATACCCCCCAACATTGGACACACATGTGTGACCATTCCCCCTGCCTGCACCACGGCCTACGTGGCTGCCCTCCCACACAGACTTGCATGCAGCACAGGCAGAAAAGGGTGGCTTGTGTAGGTAGGCTGCTCATTCTTGCATGCGCTTATAGTCACCCACCGCCCATCCCTGTGACATGCATTGTCCCAGGCCACCCTCAGCAGCTATCCCCCTGAGCAGCTCCTGGGTTCAGCAGTACATCTTACCCTCTATGCAAAGAATTTGCTGTTTGCCGGTTCCGCTATTGGCACACATGCATGGTGCATCAGATATGGTTCTCACACATTGCACACAGCATGCATGTGACCAGGTACTTTAGGACATGCTCCACATTGCCACATCTCAGGGTTAACCTTGGACTCACACGCCTACGCACATGGCCAGCCCCCACAATTGCATGTGGAGACGGTCCATGTATGATACCCATGTCAACCTTGCATACACATACCTATCTACACACATGTTCCATGCTTATGTCCATAGTCTGTGTGTAAGGGAGACACATGACCATTGTGATTTGGTATCAAAAATGTATTTATAGGGTATGTACAACAGGTACATTAAAATATGTACATTAACACTTTTGGGCATAACATATGCCATACTGTGTGAGAACACGGTCCATCAAGCCCAGTGTCCACTGGACAACATTCCCCGATCCACACTGTAGGCACACAGCTGTACTGTTGTGTCCCAGAAGACAGGACAGCACAGTGCACATGTGTGGACACCTCAGGGGCCATCAAATGCTCCTGGGACGCCCATCAGTGGGTGGCTGTCGAGATGCAGCGTGTGGTGGGTAGGGACACTGCAGCTCAACAGCCATCCACTGAACGGTACATGCCAGCACCCCCACGGTGCGTTCCAGGGCCCCCAGGTGTTGTACCACGCTGTCCATTGCCACAGGTAGATCCTGGACACACCTACCACCACATACACACATGGTGCCAGGTATGTATGTGGTACAAACAAATTAGAAAAAAAGTCGTTCACTGTGAATCTTAATACTGGACTAGAGAAATCAATCAAACACTGAATTTCCTCGAGGTCTCAGTAAAAACTGTAGCAAGGCCTTGTAGACTCACATCAACATAAGGCTACTTGCTCGTTCACATCAGTGACCTCATTAAGCAGAAAGTCAGAACCCTAGATCACTACATAGATTTTTTAAGTCTTCTCAAACATAGAAACTCTTCTCAAAGTATGATAATAATGGCTTCAACAGAGAAGATATTTGAATTGTTTTCCCGGAGTGCTAGGGGTCTTCACAATTTCTCTTCCTATTATATTGCTTCGGATCCCAACGTCAATCCCCGGCACCTCTAGACGTTTCACACTACTGTTTCCTCAGGGGACCGTAAGATACATCAAAGATGCTGCCCGCATCTTCACTCATGCTAGCATAAAGTCCAGGAATTTACATTCCACTTCAACAAAAAACGCCGCCAAAGTGGAATGTAAATTCCTGGACTTTATGCTAGCATGAGTGAAGACGCGGGCAGCATCTTTGATGTATCTTACGGTTCCCTGAGGAAACAGTAGTGTGAAACGTCTACAGGTGCCGGGGATTGACGTTGGGATCCGAAGCAATATAATAGGAGGAGAAATTGTGCAGACCCCTAGCATTCCGGGAAAACTATTCAAATATCTTCTCTGTTGAAGCCATTATTATCATACTTTGAGAAGAGTTTCTATGTTTGAGAAGACTTAAAAAATCTATGTAGTGATCTAGGGTTCTGACTTTCTGCTTAATGAGGTCACTGATGTGAACGAGCAAGTAGCCTTATGTTGATGTGAGTCTACAAGGCCTTGCTACAGTTTTTACTGAGACCTCGAGGAAATTCAGTGTTTGATTGATTTCTCTAGTCCAGTATTAAGATTCACAGTGAACGACTTTTTTTCTAATTTGTATATATATCGTTCAAGAAGAGCGGGCCATTAAGAATTTTGTGAAAGGTATGTATGTGGTGGCATGTGCGTGGGCCCTGTCTGTGGCAAGGGGTGGCGTAGCCACACCCACATGGGCACCATTCCCGCACACATGCGGGGGCTGGCAGGGACCCACAGTGTCCTGTGCTGTCCTGTGTTCCATGCCTCCCTCCCCACCCTCAACAGCAACCACCTCCCCCTCCCCCACCCCCTCCCCCCGGCACCTCCCACCCACCCTCAGCACACTCCACACTCCCCTCATCCTCCTCCCCCCCCCCGACATGACCCCCACACACTCACCCTCCCCTCCCACCCCACACTCCACCCTCTCCAGTCCCCCATTGCCCTCATCAGCCTCAGGGGCCTCTGATGCCTCCTCCCCTGGCACCTCCTCCTCCTCCTCCTCCTCCTCCACCACCTCCACTGCCTCCTCCTCCTCCTGCTCCTCCTCCACCTCCTCCTCCTCTTCCTCCTCCTCCTCCTCCGCTCTGCGTTGGGGAGTGGGCCGTCTCCCTGGGCACTCAGACATTGTTGTCCCCTCGCCAGCATCGTCCTCCTCTGTGGGGGATGACAGTCATTAGCATACTAGTATGTGAGTCACATAACACATTTAATAGTTTGGCATCGCAGACGCTGGTGGACCACTGTGACATTATCTACAGAGCTGTAGAGGTCGGGTCACTCACCGCCACGTTGGGACATTGCCCGCCTTTGCAGCCGCTCCAGGAGGCCAGGGCATTTCAGCCGCATCTCCCGGCCCTTTTTCCGTAGGTCCTCCACCTAGGGGGGGAAGACAATGCGAGGGTGCATTAATGACCATATATATCTGGTGGGTGGCAAACACATATCACACATCTCTGTGTGCAGCATCGTGCTGCTCCTGCGCCTCTGCTCAGTGCTTCTTCTACTAACGGTTGCCAGTGCCACCTGCTTGTGTGGCTGTGGGTCTGTGCATGTGTCTTCAGAACATATGACCAACATGACGTCCACAATCCACTGGCTGTTTGCCTTACTAACTTTGAATAGGGGTGAGTGCGGGGCCTGAGTTGGGTGTGCTGGCTTGTGCTGTTGTTCTTCATTGCTTGTGTATTTCCCATTGGTTATATGTTTTGTTGGACAGGTGCTTTTCCCCTGATGGGGCAAGGATGCGTGCAGAACGCCTTTCAGCTCTGGGTTGTGGCATTGGGGAGGGGTAAGCAGGACGGCCACCCTTTAAGACACAATTTATTTATTTATTTAACAGTCGCTTATATACCGCTACCTTCCACAGATCAGGTGCGGTTTACAATGAACGAGAAATGAACAGAATAACAGGTCTGTTTTACATGAAACATTAGTAAACTAAGTACAAATTTTGCTATTACATTAAACATGATTGAACTATGTATGGGTAATAATTTGTTATATAAACATTCTGAACTATTTACATACTTCTATTTACAGGTTTTACAAATAGTTATTAAATCAATTTTTAAATGTAGTTAATCTGAAAAAATTGAGTTTGGTATTCCCTGAAATATCTATTAACCATTTCCTGTTAGGGGTAAAGTATTTTCTAGTGTTCCGAGGTGGGAGATGAACAAATATGTTTTTAATTTCTTGCGGAGCTCCTTTAAATCATTTAATGCTCTTATTTCTTCAGGGAGGGAGTTCCATAGGATGGGAGCTGCATGTGAAAATGCTTTTTTATTGGTTGTTTTTTAAGTATTTGTGAATTCTTTTGGGATCCTAATTTTATTCATGTGGCCTCTCCGTAGCGCAGTTTGGGATGTGTCTTTAGTGATACGTTTTGTTAAAGAGACTGGGGCAATATTATTTAATGCCTTAAATGTAGTGATTATCAATTTGTGATTTATTCTAGATTGTATTGGGAGCCAGTGTAAGTTAGCGAGTATAAGTGTAATGTGTTCAAATGGGGGGACCTTCATTATAGTTCTTGCTGCTGCATTTTGGGCAAGTTGGAGTCTCTTAATGTTTTGTTTTGTTGTGCCTAGTAGAATGAGATTGGCGAAATCAAAGTGTGGTGTAATGATAGCCTGAATAATGCTCAAAAAATCGTGTAGATGTACAAGTGGACGTAATTGTTTTAGAATTTTGAGTTTAAAGTCGATTTTTTTAGTTATGTTTCTAATATGAGTGTTCATACTAAGGTGTGAGTCAAGGGTCACACCTAGGTATTTTACTTCGTTTTTTATATTAATGTTGTGATTTTGGAGAGTGATGTGCGTTGGAGGAATGTAGGATTGATTTTTTGTTACTATTAATATATCAGTTTTAGAATGATTGATATGGAGATTGTGGTCTTTTAGCCAAATTGTTAATTCATTGAAGCATTCTGTTAACAGTTGCAATGGGAGTATTGGGATTGTGAATGGGATGTACATCATCATATCGTCTGCGTATATGTGATAGAGGACTTTAAATTTTTTGAAAATGTTGCAGACTGGTTGAATATAGATATTAAATAGGAGGGCAGAGAGGGCGGAGCCTTGGGGGAGACCAATTACCTGTTTGTATGTTTTAGAAGTTTGTGTGCCGGTTCGGACGGTTTGGATTCGATCAGTTAGATATGATGTGAACCAATTATGTACGGTTGAGTGAATTCCTATTTGTTTTAATCTGTTAAGCATTACAGCATGGTGTACACTGTCAAACACCACAGAGATGTCTAGAAAGAGGAGAATGAAAGCTTGATTAGGGTTATCAATACCTCTTGTTAAGGTATTGAGAAGTACTGTTAATAGTGTGTCTACACCATGATATGGACGAAAGCCATATTGTTGGTCATCAAGGGGGGCTGAGTTTTCTATGTGTTCCTGTGTTTGAGCTTGAACGACCTTTTCAATTAGTTTAGCCAAAAATGGAATGCTTGAAATAGGTCTGTAGGAATTGGGTGATGTTTTGTCAAGGGTGTTATTTTTATTATCGGACGGATTTGTGCATGTTTGAGGGAGGGTGGTAAGTACCCTTGGCGTAGCGAAAGATTGATTATAGGAAGGATAAAGGGAGATAGGGTAGGGAGAGTATGCTTAATCCAGTTTACCGGACATGGATCAAGTTGAGAAATAGTAGTGTTCAAGTTTGAAATTGTATTCTTAAGTGTATCTTTAGTTATAGGGTGGAAGTCAGAACATTTTTCCAATTGATGTTGGTGGGAAAGGGATTGAGGATTTGGTGTGAATGCAAAAGTTTTTGATTTATTTATGTAGTGGTTAGCTAAAGTCTGGGCAGAGATATCAATAATTTCATTGCAGGACCCATATGAGTTATTAGTTAAGTTTTGGACGATGTTGAAAAGTTCTCTTGGTCTATTAATGGATTTGGTTAGCATAGTTGAGTGGTAATTTTTCTTTGCGCCGTCCGATGCTTCTTTATACTTTTTAAGGTAGCTATGATAAGCGTCATAATAAGAGGTAGATTTGGTTTTGCGCCATTTTGATTCAATATTCCTCAATTCTCTCTTCATTAATTTTAAGGTGCTGTTGAACTAGGGGGCATCTCCAACTCTAGGGCAGTTTTTCTTCTTGGTTGATTGTTTGTATGCAGCTGCATTATTAATTGTATTATGCCAAGTTGCAACAGCTTCATCTAGGTCAGTTGGTAATAGGGTGAAATAGGGAATAGTTAGATCTATGAATTCATCAGCGTTAAATTTTGTGAATCTAGGTGGAGGGGTAATTTGTAAGTTATTTTTATTGTTTATTCCAGTGTAGGCAAAGATAAATTTGATAAGGTGATGGTCTGACCAAGGAATCGGTGTACACTCGAGCGATGACCAGTTAAAATATTTTTGGAATACTTCTGGTAGAAAGACTAGGTCAAGGGTTCCACCTTTATTATGGGTCTTTGTATTAATGATTTGGAGGAAGCCCATATCAACTAATGATTCCAAGAAAAGAGCTGGGGGGGGGGGGTAGGGATGGGAGGTTAAAATCTCCTAGCAATATTATAGGGTTGGTGTCTGTGGATGAGCTGAGGAATTCTATTAGGGCATCCAAATTTTCGGATTTTTGATCTGGTGGTTTGTGTAATAAACAAATTCTGAAATGAGCAATTTTTATGATGAGAGTGTCAATGTTATTTGGGAGATCAGATGGCTGTGGTTTAGTCTTTAGTTCTTTTTTTGTCATTATAAGAACTCCACCTCCTTTTTTAGTGTTTCTATGTGCATGAGATATGTCGTAGTTGTTCGTGTTGAGTTGGTTTAGGTAAACAACATCAGAGTCAGTCAGCCAAGTTTCAGTAACACATAGGATGTCTGGCTTTTGATCATTTAGTAAGTCAATGAAGATAGGTAGTTTATTTTTCATAGATCTTGCATTTATTAGGATACAGGACAAAGAATATATGGTTGTCGGTTGATTGTATGTGTGGGTGAGTGTAGTAGGTTTTATATGTATAAGTCTGTGATATTTGCATTTATTAGGATACAGGACAAAGAATATATGGTTGTCGGTTGATTGTGTGTGTGGGTGAGTGTAGTAGGTTTTATATGTATAAGTCTGTGATAATTTACTTTTGTGTTGATACCAGTGAGCATTTGAGATGAAGGGGGGTATGGTCGGATGATTCTTTGTATTATTGGGATTGGTTTGTAGTTTTTGTTGTTTAGACTGTTGGTCAGTACAATTAGTGTTATAATTGTTAAACAGCTGCATAATAGTTTTAGACAAAAGGTATTTGAGCAAGACATTTTAAATGTATTTGTCGTGTAGTTGTAAACTCAATGTTGTGTGTTAATCGCTGGGTTGTGAAGGAAAATGGCCAAGGGTTAGTATTCCGGTAGAGGGGACTAGGTTATTTTCCCCGGGCAGGCACTTACATTGAATAGAGTTTGGTTGGTATATTGTCACAGATATTTCAGGGTAACGTTTAAGATAATCAGTTTCTCAGGTAATACTGCACATAAGCAATAGGTCACAAAGCTGTAGGCTCGTTTAGTAACAAGATTAACAGAGTATTATTAAGTCGTTCGAAGTAAGGAAACATCAGACCTTGTACAGCAACTGTGTAGGTAGTTTGAAATTTATACTGATAAGCTTATAAGAGTTAGGGTTTAGGTTATAAGTTAGATGCACTGAATTCTCAAAGCAAACTAGTGCATATCATAGATTAAAAAGTACCTGGTTATGGCTGGGTTAGCCGTTGCTCTGCTTGTGTAGGATCAAAGGAAGCAGAGGTAAAGTTCTTGGGTCCACGGTCCACGTCTAAGGGCCACGCCAAAGGGCCCTCTAGCGAGGCCCTCAGGCGCGGGCCCGCCAGGCGCAGGCCCGCCAGGCACAGGCGTGCCCGATAGCGCTTTGTTTAAAAGGAGCGTGTGCTGCCCCGATTGGACAGCACTCTGGAGCACAGTCCCTTTTCCCGCTGCTGCTTACTGTCTGTAGGCTCGATCCCATGCAGGGAGAGCTGAAGATGGGAGTACAGTGTGCTCCTAGCGCCCGATAGCGCTTTGTTTAAAAGGAGCGTGTGCTGCCCCGATTGGCAGCACTCTGGAGCACAGTCCCTTTTCCCGCCGCTGCTTGCCGTCTGTAGGCTCGATCCCATGCAGGGAGAGCTGAAGATGGGAGTAGAGTGTGCTCCTAGCGCCCGATAGCACTTTGTTTAAAAGGAGCGTGTTTCTGACAGTTAAGTGCTGTCTCAGTGATTGAATTTGGGTGGCTTGTCAGGGTCTGCACGGAAGGTCAGTGATGTTATAAGGGCTTGTGCATTATGACAGTTTAGTCTGTTGTATGCGTGTTGTAGGCCCGTGGTTACTGAGATCTTATGTGCAGTATTGTGTGTTTAAAACCATATAATGAACATTGATATATATACTTGGATGTTGAACGCTGATGATTATGGACCGGTTTTGGACCGGTATGTTTTGTTTTTGTGGTGTGGGCATTGTGAGGTTTTGTACCCTTACACCAGCATCTATGATGTTCCTCTGCGATCAGTTATGGGGCTCCTGTGGATTGGGCAGATGTGTGACCTGAAACTGCATACACATTAATGATATATGGATTTGTTTCAGACCTTCATAAGCAGGTCTCATGGGTCCTGGGGGTGTGACGGTTTACAGCATATACACAGCTGCACCTACCATACAATCATGAGCCATAACAGACATGTGTACTGGGGTCTGGGCCTCTGGGGAATAAGGCCAATGTGTGTCCCAACCCGGCATCACCTACCACAATATCTAGATGCCATAACCACCTTTGCACTCAGGTCTCAGGCCTCCTGGAGGTAGGTTGCCTTAGCACACATCATCAGCAACATACACCATATCACCAGGGTGACTGACAGGACACTTTCAGCAGGTCTCAGGACTCCTGGGGGTAGGGTGGAAGATAGCACAGCAACAGCGGCATTAACCATACCACCAGGGTGACTGGGAGCCCACTTTAATGGGCTCTCAGGACTCCTGGGGGTAGGGGGAATTAGAAAACAGCAACAGCGGCATAATCCATACCACCAAGGTGACTGGGAGCCCACTTTAATGGACTCTCAGGACTCCTGGGGGTAGGAGGAATTAGAAAACAGCAACAGCGGCATAATCCATACCACCAAGGTGACTGGGAGCCCACTTTAATGGACTCTCAGGACTCCTGGGGGTAGGGGGAATTAGAAAACAGCAACAGCAGCATAATCCATACCACCAGGGTGACTGGGAGCCCACTTTAATGGACTCTCAGGGCAACTGGGGGTAGGGCAGATGTTTTAAACTGCAAGGGCACACACAACCATATCACCAGGGGGACTGACAGACCATTTGGGAGCGCGTCTCAGGACCCCTGGGGGTAGAGCAGATGTGTGACCCTGCAAATGTGGAACCTACCATATCAGCATGATGTTTACAAAACCTCCTTAGGCAGATCTATGGGCTCCTTGTGTTACAGTGTGTTTTAGCACATCAACAGCAGCAGCTGCCATGACACCAGGATGGCATCTGGAACTCTGTGATCAGGTCCTTAGCCTCCTGGGTATAGGGCAAACCACTCAGATGTGATACATAGACAATATATCACATAGGTTTAACTAATAAACATAAATGAGATGGACTACCTACACACAGCAGCATGCACAACTACAATCGACACTGGATATGTATATGGATATACTGACCTGTCCCCATACACTTACCTCACATGGGTAGTCCGCCACACAATTGTAGTGCTGTGTCACGCGGTCCCAGGCCCTCCGGACTCTGCCCAGTTCCTGCCGCCTGGAGGAACCTGGGAACAGCTTGTGCTGCCTGGTACATATGAGGCCTGCGAGGTGGCAAAGCTCCCGGCTGGTAAATGCTGGCTTCCTTTATCTGGTGGCCATTTTCACCAATGCCCTGCTCACAGAAGCACGCACACGCATGCGCGCTGCAGGGCCTACACACCCCACGTGCATCATTGTGGCGCGCTAGTAACGTGCCCTTGCCTATGTCACAGCTGGTACACAGGAAACGGTGTCACCAACAATATATATAAGGATCTATGCTACAGACACACATTGCAGTGATGTGTCTGACATTTTAAAACACAGTTTGCTTATTATGCATTTCTCTGGTTGTTGCCACACTTGGGTCTCAAACCCATCACTACTGACTCTTAGGGCATTGCATTAACTGGTGTGCTATGCCTTCCCACATAGCAATGGCTGGCTAAACAGTTACACCAGGGGGTATGTTCACTAAACCGTCTTAATGTGCACACAGCAATAATGTGCAGGATGCCATAAGGAGAGGGGGCATTCCGGTCTAAACATAGCAATCACGCAATAGATTGTGTGGCGCATATTATCACAAAATAGAGGGAGGCATGCCATGTTAACACGCATTAATTGTAAGTAGGTGTGCTGACATGCATCCAGAGCAGCAGAGGTGTAGCACATTGATAGAAACACTGCCTGATAGTACAGAGGTCATGGGTTCAATCCCCCAGTGTGGCTGATGCATAAGGCTGGCTGAGGCATTACCCTTTACGTTTAAGCAGTGGTTTGTGAAGCATTTTCATTTTTATTTTAATTAGTGCTGCCAGCAAACACACCCTTACAGTGCCATAACCTAAGGTGCCGCATAAGGCACCCTATAGGGCACTCCAGAGGACACATTATAAGGTGCACTGTCCGCCAAGGCACCCTTAAATGTCCCCTAGAAGATGCCTTAAAAGGCGCCTTATAGGGCGCTTTATAGGGCTCCTTATAGGGCGCTTTATGGGGCGCCTTATGAGGCACCTTAAGGTTACAGCAGTGTGAGTGTGTTTTTGATGGCAGCACTAATTTAAATTAAAAAAGAAAATGCCTCAGACAGCCCTACCAAATAACACCTCGGTGGGATAAAACCCATGACCTCTGGCTTTACAGGCAGTGAAGTAACCAGTGGGCTACATCTCTATATTTGCTAACAAGCCCCTGGCTGGCTACAGAGGGACTGCAGGTCACCACATAAACTGTCTGCTGTGGCTACCAGGATAGGGTCAACCCGCCCGTACCCATGATGCACAGCACATACAAATCAGCAGTCTACAGATTTATTTATTTATTTATTTATTTATTTAACAATTCTTTTATACCGCGCTATTATAATCAGTGCGGTGTACAATAGAACAAGAACATACTACAATGCATACAGGTAACATTGAGTTTTACATTGAACAGGGAAATTCAACAATAGGGGAAATTCAACAAACGGGGAAATTCAACAATAGATGATCACAGGATGGGGTATGCACCCCACAGCACCTCATCCTGGTAGGGGAAACTGACCGAGTGCACCCCCACAGCACCTCAGCCTAGTAGGGGGTGCCGACGGTGTGTGTTAGTGGCACAGAGTAGCTACACACCATCACATTGTGTGGGTATTATGCTCACCCTGAGGGTGAGGTGGGGCGGCCAGCACCAGGTCTGCATCACCTTTCACAGCAGGAATAGACCTTGTTGCAGGTCCCCATCAGTGCTAGTGTGTGTGTGATAAGTAGTTCCTGCAGACACACCTAGGATACATCAGTGTCCATCTATAGTTGTCAATCAGGTCTAGCCCTTATGAGCTATGATGCACACAGAATAGTGCATATTTTGTATGGGTGCCATAGTAACATGATGCAAATAGAGGATGGTTTATGTACCACCACCCAACCCACTCTCTGTGGCTCAAGTTGGGAGACAGGATCCCCCACCAACAGATCCACATTCTACCTCTCTGCAATGGTGGCAGTGAGTGAGTGGGTGAGTGGGTGAGTGAGTGGGTGAGTGGGTGGGTGAGTGGGTGGGTGGGTGAGTGAGTGGGTGGGTGGGTGAGTGAGTGGGTGGGTGAGTGGGTGGGTGGGTGGGTGAGTGGGTGAGTGGGTGAGTGAGTGGGTGGGTGAGTGGGTGAGTGAGTGGGTGGGTGAGTGGGTGGGTGAGTGGGTGAGTGGAGGGAGGGAGGGAGGGCCATCAACCCCAGTCCTGCTGGGGAACAGACACCCTCCAGGGCAGCCAATGCAGAGCTGTACAGATCCATAAGGCAATGACAAACAGACAGTATGCCTGGGAATGCTCAGCTGCCCACCCAACCAACCAACATTCTCCAGCAGCAAGCACAGTGAGTCACCAGCCACTGCACCCTGCAAGGTGTTCTCACCATACACATATAACTGCAGACAGTCTGCTAGCTAATTCACAGTGCATGTTCCTGAAGGAGATGTGTGCACCCAAAACTGGGATGTGAGCACACCCACCAAGCAGATAAGTCAGTGATTGGGCCCCAGAAGAAAAAATCCATACATTTCTCTTGCAAGAAACATAATGTAGCACTATGGGGGAGCCCAGCCATGCCGTGGTCACTGCAAAGTCAGGGTGAGAATGACCTCCCAGCAGGACATGCTGTGGTCACCCTATCCGTGCAGGTGGTGGCCGGCCACTACAATGTCCAAGCCAT
Source organism: Ichthyophis bannanicus (assembly GCA_033557465.1). NCBI lineage: Eukaryota > Metazoa > Chordata > Amphibia > Gymnophiona > Ichthyophiidae > Ichthyophis > Ichthyophis bannanicus. The sequence goes on along the minus strand of CM066032.1, from coordinate 1,010,598,322 downwards.
TGCCCTATGCCCTGTGCAGATGCATCCTGGGCAGGCCACCCTGTCCAGACTATACCCACAGTACCTTGCTCCTCATTATGCACACTGGCAGGCTGACACTGGCAACAGTGCAAGCAGTGTGGGCTGAGGAAGGTGTTGGCAGCCACCACACACTGGGTAGACAGACACACACTCCCACACCTATGCCAGCACTGTGCAACTATAGAGGTGTTTGGCAGCCCTGGCCACCGCATCAGTCCTGGGCACAGTGCAGGCACGGCTATGGTACGCAATACTGTTGGGGTCACTCCCCAGGGTGGTAAACACTGTCAGACACCAGACCTGAAGCACACTCCACAGACATCAGAATGGTTGCTATGATGCAGCTCAATCAGCAAATTGTGCTTAACTTAGGAATTACTATCTGCCACTAATCATAGCAACCTTTTGATAGATGTGTACCATATTCCCAGGTTTAGGGTGGCATTGCTAAGGTATGCAAGTGCTAGTATTGGGAGATGCACGCAGGGCCCAACATCCTGCCTCTCCAGGCGGCTTTGGATAATGGAGCCTGTGGGTGCGGGTGTGTCTGCCCCTGTTGGCCACTGCTCTAGGGCAGAGGTTCCCAACTCCAGTCCTGGAGGGCCAAACACTGTTCGGGTTTTCATGCTGTCCCTAATGAATATGCATGAGATACATCTGCATACCATGGGGGCGGTGCATAGAAATGCAGCACAGCCATATTTATTAGCAGCAGCATGGAACCTGAATGGTGTTTGGCCCTGCAGGACTGCATTTGGGAGACTCTGCTCTAGGTAATGCGCATGTTTATGGTGTCTGTGCTCTGTAGGGTAAAATGTAGGCGTTTTGGGCATGTTTACGTTATCTGCAATAAAGGTTCTGTCTGTATTACCACGTTTTAGTAGTGGGTAAAATATGGGGACTGGGTTGGCAGGAACAACAGCTGGGACTTGAACCTGTGACCTTCTGCTCCTAGAACACACTGGCTGTGTGTACTGCACCACTGTGTTGCCACAGAGACAGTTCATTCCCTGGGGATACCATGACTGTTCGTTAGACAGGGTCTGTCTGTTGCAGTGCATGGCACCCACTTACACAGGGCTAGGCCATGGTCTGCTATGGGCAGCTGCCACTGCCCCCTCCACCACCAGTACCCCTCCGCCACCATGCTGATATGCCCTTCTGCTGGTGGTGCTGGTGGTGTGCAGTCTCAGGCCATCCAGTGTGCAGGTAGGCGGCTGCCTATGGTGTGGGTTCTGGGGTAGGGGTGCCTGCATAGCTGTCCACGCTTCCCCCCAGCACCGCCTGTCAATGTTCTGTGCCCTTGGGGGTACCTGCTGGGTACTATCCCCTGTGACACTGTGGGAAACACACTCGTGCCCATGTTGGGCCTCATCAGTTGCTGTCTGTCTGCTCTATTGTTTCAGCATTCCTATGGGCCACCTAGGCATCACCCTGGTCCGCACTGTAGCCCAGCTGCACCACAGCATGTGCCGGCTGCAGCACTCTGTGTCCCCTATTCCAGCATCTGTCCAGTTGCCCATTCCGACATGCCCGCCCTGCTTTTGCAGAACATGTGCACGCCATAGGAAACCTGTCCAATGGAAAGGGAAAACCCTGATCAGCGCTATTTCACTGTGGGATCATTCACCTTGTATGGGGACAGAGCATAGACCCTTCCAAAATTAATATCTTTATTTTGGAGCTTTTTTGGTAGTGTTTTTTGCTGTTTCCCATTAATATCACTATTGGCCAGCTTGGTTATGTTTTTTTTCCATTTTATTCAGGTCATTTTCAATGTTTATTTGCCCTTTTGTTCAGTGCACATGTATCACACTTATCACTTTTTGTGGGTTTCCCTGGTTTTGCTGTACATGGCTGACGGAAATGGTTTCTTTTCACTTTAAATCTGCTCTAACGCCAGGGTTTCACTGGCATTAGTTTTCAGCCCCGGATTCCACATCGTTAGTGTGCAGGGAGCCTCTCCCCTCCCACTCTCTGCCCATTGTCCCTCTCTCTCCACCCCTGGGGAGCCTTCTTCCGCCCTCCATGAGCCTATCTCCACCCGCAGCGCTCATTTGCGCTGCTGCGCGTGTTATCGCTCGCTAAGGTACCATTTCGCCCGATAAAGCGCCATTATTGCGCGATAAGGTACCTTATCGCCCGGTAACGTCGCCGGGCGCATATTAAGACGGTTTAGTAAACATACCCCTTAGAGTATGCAGAATCAATTTAATGCTTAGTAAACTAAAATATAATGCACAATCAATTGCATATATTTAAAAGTTCTAACGCACCTTAAAAATATATATGAAACTGAAAATATGAAACAAACTGAAAAAGCCCCCAAATTGAGGTCATTTCCAAAAATTACAAAACTGAACCAAACATTTTTTGCCTGTGCACATTCTTATCCCTAAAGCCTAATTAAAGGATAGGGTTACAGATCCACCATGCTTTTTGTAGAAGATTTATGTTTGCACCTCTGTGAAAACCTTTTGCACCTTCTGGACTTTTTCCTCATTAAATGGAGAACTTATCCCATGAGAAACAACTCTGCATAATCTGGAAAAGATGCAAATTTTTTTAAAGCTATAGTGTTTCCATGATTCGGAGGGAGTAGATATTTTAAGACAGGTTGACTATGGGAGCCAAAGGAAATCGTAAAGTAATATTTGATTATTTTGTCTGGGTGAAAGTAAACAGGAATGAGCTTGACAGTGGCCATGTATACTTCAAAGGGGGCTTCCACCTGTCGTGTGAAACTAATCCCCTTGTCCCTAGACAGGAGGCGGCCCAGGCTCCTAGTAGGAGCATAACAGAGCAAATCATTCTCACCCTGTTAAACTGAACCTCGTCCCTGATTTATGTTCTGCAGGTGGCCTGAAAGGTGTATTTCTCAGCCAGCTTTCCCTCAAAGGTCTTAGCTTCCTAGAGGAATTTTAGGAAGAAAATCAGCTCCTTCAGCCCAGGGCAGCCTTTCATTTTGCATCTGACATAGTTTATGACCTGTAACCAAAATTTGTAACTATACCTACAACTGACTTTCAGAAGTGCTCATTATGTTCAGCAATGGCAGAATTATGAACATGTGGGAAAAGCAATACTGTTCATGTGAAACAGATGCAGAGCCAGCCCATCCACTAGGTGAACCTAGGCAATTGCCTAGGGCAGCAGACCTCCATGGGTGGCATGACATATATGGTCTGTCGCTACCTCATGCTGTGCCGAGCCGTGCCACACTGTGCCATCGCACCCCACTGCCACTGATTCCGGCGGCGGGGTCAGCTCGGCAACAGGCCATGTGCTTCAGCACACATGACCTGCTGCTTCTGACCTCCCAAAGTTGTGTCAGAGGGGTCAGAAGGAGCAAGCCATGTGTGCCAAAGCCGCCCCCGATCCCAGCACCAGAATCAGCAGCAGTGCAGTTTAGCATGGGGAAGGGTAGGGGGGGAGGGCGGCATGCCAGGGCTTATGCCTAGGGTGGCAGAAACCCTTGGGCCATCCCCTGAAGAGATGTTTTCTGTAAACAGCAGGATTGATCAGGCACACAATGGGTGACATCATTGCACATCACTGGGATGGAACAGATTTCTTAAAGTTCAAAAGTGTAGTCTCCTCATCTCCTCATTTTTTTTTTCAAATCTCAAGAAAATTGTCAACTCTAGGATCGATTCTGCCGTGCAAAACACCTGCTACAGATGAACAACATTACTTTTTCCATCAACAAGCAGGGACTGAGTCATGCACACAAGTTTGCTTGTTGTTTTAGAAGTTTCTCACAGCTAGGAGCAGCCCATAGTGACTGAAATGCAAGAGTTGTTAGCTTAGTCACAGGCTGGCCAGCACAGCTTGACCAAAGGAATTGTTTCTTGCTGAAGCTTGGTCCAAGCAATACTGTGCAGAAAAAGTAAGAAGCACGGACCATGTACTCTCCTTGTAAAGATATTTCTTTTTAGCTTTGTCAGCCGACTAGAGGAGCCCATCAGAATACCTTGGGAATGACCTGTCCACTTGTGCCAGTGCTGCTCTGCCTTCCCTCCATTCTTTCCTTCTACGACCATTTAATTTTCCAAACATACCTTTCCCAAGCGTTATGATATATTCAAACTAGATTTCAAGCTCTTGGAAGAAGTGACTGCCTTTCAGTGCCATGCCTCACCCAAAAGGCCTGTGCCACCCTGCAGTAATATCATCCTAAGTGTGCTGCCCTGGATACTGTGCTTGGGGTTGCCTGCCCGGCTTGAAGTAGGCCCTGCAGTGCCCAGTCACCCTCCAGGACTGAGGAGAGGGGCAATATGTTTCCCTAGCTAATTCTCCTATGGGAGTGAATTCCCAGCTCTTGGAAGTAGGGACTCTCTTTTTGCACTGTGCCCCACTCAGCAAGCTGTGCAGCCCTGGAGTACCAAGTGTACTGCCACGATTACTTATTTAACTGTATTCTATGAGCCTGGACTGGAATAGATAAATGCAGTAAAGTGCCCTTCCCCCTCTTCACCCCTACAGCTACTGTTATGGACAATAGGTAAACAATTGTAACAATCTTCTGGTTGTGCAATGGAATATATAGATTAGATACAGTAACCTATCCTTCCCCAGTGCCACTGCCAGCTATGGAAGGGTTTGTGTATAGTGCACAGACCTTTCAGCAATGCTCAGGACAGTAAGCAATTCCCAGTTGGCAAACTGTACAAGGAAAGCTTCCCTAGTCTTTCTCTGTCTTTGATGATCTTCTCCCCCCAGCCCAGAGAGACAGTCTGCAGAGGAAGATAGGAGGAAGCCCACCAGAAATGTCATCTTCTAAAATCAAAATCAAATCAGAAATATACTCTCAATATTGTTGTAGAAAGTGAGAAAAGAAATATGTGATTTAAAGTCTTGTAATACAATGAATAAATTTTTTGGGGAAGGGTAAGGTCTCAGAGCATTATGGGCCGTCAGCGGCTAAAGTTAACGCTCACTGAACAAACCCTGTAGCATACATCACCGACCTACCACCATCCCTTCCACTATTAATTTTTAAAAAAAAATTTAAACTACAGTGCAACTTGTGCAGTCCATAAAACTACTTTCAAGGCTGGCAATTTTCTTTCAAAATAATAAACTGTTACTTAGCTTTTTCTGAAGAAGTTTGATAAATAATCGAAAAGAGGCCTGCCAAATCTTTGACAATCTGTAGCTGGCAAATCCCAACGCCAACTAGCGCCCTGTTTATACGCGTTTCACCTAAAGGTTTCTTCAGGGGAAATTGGCGCCCTGTTTATACGCGTTTCACCTAAAGGTTTCTTCAGGGGAAATTGTGATTTGAAACCGGACTTTCAACAAGGAGCTACATGAGCTTAAGAACTTGCAAAGTGCTGCCGTTGATGTTCCAATTCGCCAATTTCCCCTGAAGAAATCTTGCCTAAGATGTTCCCAGCATTAGTCTTCAAATGTGCATGATGAGAAGCAGAGGATTGTGGGTATGGCCTTAAACAGAGGTTTGGCTAGGATGTGTCTGCATTGTAGGTAGGAATTCATAGTTTCTCATGTGCATGGCCTGGGTGACCACAGTATTTCATGCTGAGAGGGCCTGACACTCTGACCGAGCTGTGACCATGGCACAGCTATGTATCCACATAGTACTATATAGTGGCTAGCTCCAGTCATGTGGGTACATGCCCTCTTCTGGGAGCCCAATCACTAAGCCAAATTCTGGGAGTCCATGCCATTTGCCCAAGTCAGGGGTATGTCCTTGCTCTGTGCACATGCAGTGCATGCTCACCAGCAGACTGGGCACAGTTGGTATGTGCATGGCTGAGACAGCCCTGTGGTAGGCAGCAGGTGCGATCTGTTTGTGCTTGCTGTGGTGGATTGGTAGCTCCAGATGGTGGAGACAGCAGGTGTTCTCAGTCTGCTCCCTCTGGTCATGGCAGGATCAGCAGGATGGTAGCAGCAGCCCCCCCCCCCCCCACGCAAGCCTAGACAACACCCACTGCATGTGCCATCCATGATGTCAGCTGCTGTCACACTGGGAACTAACATGAGATGTTCTAGAAGAGTCCATGTCCAACAGGGGCAGGACATAGGGCTCAGATATGACAGGTGACTACAGCATGCTGCAATTGTGCAGGAAAAAAGGTGGCTAGCATACCACACTGGCAGTGATGTGGATCTGCAGCATGGCCGAGTCCAGCTCTAGTAGTGCAAGCTTTGGAGACCAGGTGCTGGGCGCCCATCCTCACCCTCATAGCATCCGCTGAAACTGCTCAGTAGCACGGTTTGCAGCTGTTATGCACCTGTAATGCACACTGTCAGTGCGTCTTAGTGAGCTGATGTGATGGATCACTGCATTCATTTGGTGATCAGCTGCAGAATGCTGTTCTATAAGTGCAGTGCATCATGGAGACTGGAGGGGCTAACCTATACTGGCATACAAAGCAGACATTTTAGGCAGTGACCTACAGTCTCTTTGATTCCAGACATTGCCGTGCAGAGCAGTGTGGAGGTGTAGACTAATGGTTAGTGCAATATCTCCATGTACAAGGGACAAGGGTTTGGTTCCCACTTGTTCTTTTTGGCCTGTGTGCAGCTCAGTTCATTTTCATGCCTCTAACAGTCCAGGCTCTGCTGTGACTGGCAGATACTTATCCTTAGACTTTGTTATGCATTTCAGCCACAATCAGGGTCAGCAAACATGCTATTCCCCATCATGCACTTTTGAAGGAATGGCTTTATTGACTCTGCTGCAGCCTTTTGCAGGGGGTCAAACATGTTCACCCTGCAGATGTCTGGCACCTGCTTGGAGGCGTGGCATAATGGTTCAGGGCCTATTATTCACTTTGGACTGTTACTGTTGCGTTTTATATATGCCACAACCTTCATGGAATGACCACACTTCCTTGTGACCTTGGAAAGGTCACTTAGCCCTCCATTGCCTCAGCCCCCTGCAGGTTCCTACAGTCCCTGTTTTTCATCAGACTATTATCAAGTTTTCGGTACAATGTACATGACTGCACTGATACAGCATATACTTACAGGCAGTTGCATGCATACAGCTGTAACCTACATGGTGAAACATGAGTCAAGTATGACATCATGACTGTGACTGTACAGCTTTGGCTCCATCACATCTCTGCATTACATGCAGATGCATCATACCCCTTGGATAGCCACCTGTTGGTATCAACTCATGTCCATATGTGCCCCTTTGCCCAGTTTGAGTAACTCCTGTCCAGTTGTTGTATGTACATTTGTCTGGGGTGTTGTATGGTGGTTGGGTGGCTAGGGCAGGTGTGAGACCCACATGTCTGGTATCAGGCCTTCCACATGGCAGTGACACACATTTTCCCTACACAGTAGAAATGCGTTGGGGATGGCACCTCTGGTACATCGGAGCTGTATGCCCGTGCCACACTCTCCTCTGCCGTCATCCTTTCTTCAGCCCATGCATCAGCCTCTGGTGGCTATGTGCAGTCATGTCTTCTCATGTAAGTTGCTACACTATGGCCTACACAGGTACTCTTTTCTACATTTCAGCACTTCACTCATGCCTCTCCTGTGGCTGATCTGCACGTCACTGCTCCTTCTCCGTACTCCTTTCGCTGCACACATCGGGACACTCCTGACTCCACTGGGGGACATGTCTTCCCCATCCTATGCCATACACTGACATTACGGCATTTTGTGTGGGCACCTCCCAGTACATCATTACAGCTGCCTCCCACATGCTCTTCCAACTTACTGGCTGCCATGTAGGATGCCCACAGATCTGTCAGGTACATCAGCTCCCACCTGTCCTTACATCCATCACCTTTGCACTGGCTTTTGCTGGAGCTCCTTTATCCAACGATAAAATGACAGCCATTTTTGGGCATTAAGGTGCAAGCTTGACACCTTAACGCTCTATGTCCTGTTAGCACATGTTAAATGGCCCATTGCGCTCTTACCGCCAGAACGCCTCCTACCCGTCCAGAGCCTTGTTTGCATGGAAAACCCCTTATTGCTGCTATTAACGCTTGATAACGCTTGCCACCTTAACACCCTTTAGTAAACATCCCCCTAAATATTACTCAAAGTGAGATAAAATTTTATAGGGGTATATTCAAAGTGGTTAATGCAGTTAGCAGACCTGCTGACTGTGCTAATTGTGGTCACTGGAATATTCAGCAGCACTAAGGCAGCCATTCTGGGGCTGGAGCGAAGGCAGCACTCAGCGATAACTGGGCAGTGGTGATATTGAGCCGCTGCCCGGTTATTGCTAGGCAGTGAAGGTTAGGTACCTTAAAGGCTGGCCAAACATTCTGCGCCAAAGCTGACTGGGCAGTGGCTGAATATTGCCACTGCCCAGTTAGCTTCACCTCTACCCAGCCGGACCAGCGGCCAAATATGACCCCAGCATTGAATTTCCGAGTCTAAAGTTCAGCAGCAATGGCTAGCTGCCTTACATCAGCTTTCTGCTGTCACTAAATACTGAGCCCTATACATTTTTCATTTGAAAGGGGAAACTGAATTTACCTCATAATTTTTCTCAGCTGTTCAAGGGGAGTTACATTCGGTTACATTAGGTATTTTCCTATTCCAAGAGGGCTTACAATCTTAAGGGCCTTTTCACTAAAGTGTGGTTAGCATGTGTTTTGGCCCACCATAACTGTTAGTGACCTTTACTGCATGCTGAATTGTGCACTAACCACACATAGCATGTTGAGTTAGGGGTGGACAGCGCATTTCAGTTAGTGCAGGGGAACATATCACACTCTAACTAGCAATGTTGCAAATAGCATGAGTTCCAATAATGCCACCTCAATGGGTGGTGGTAGATGTACCCTCAGTAACTGAGCTGCACATTAGGGTATGCGTCTCCATGGTAACTGCCAAGAACATACTGGCCTGGCCGCCAACAGTTACCACTGAGGCTTTACACTTAACGCACATTAGTTTTATCACTAAACGCATGCTAAGTGCAGAAAACTGGTGCTAGATGCATGCTGAATTTACTTTTATGCACCCCACAACGCACACCTTTTAACAGGCGATGCAACAAGGATAGTGTATGCAAATGAAGGATGCGGTAACCATGCGTATGCAAATGAACCACCGCAACGTTAAACTGAGAGAGCAAGACAAACACATGTGCGCAAGAAGTTGGCGCTAGTTTGGCATGTTGTCCCAGAGAAATGGACACCGCATGGCTAATTTGCATATCAGCCTGACAGTATTTTGATGGCATCAGGGATGATCGCAGCATCAGGAAAAGCCCCCAATGTCATCAAAATACTGTTGGGGGCCAGTGCCCCAACAGAAAGTGACTACCTGGTGGTCTAGTGGCCCCTGAAACCCCCATCCCAAATTATAATAAAATAACCTGGTGGTCTAGTAGCTCCTGAAACCTCCACCCCACACCACAAATTAAATTAAGATAAATTTACCTGGTGGTCTGGTGGCCCCTGAAACGCCCACCCCACCCAACATTAAATTAATATAAAATAACCTGGTGGTCTAGTGGCCCTTGAACTTCCCACCCCAAATTAAATTAAATTAAATAACCTGGTGGTCTAGCGGTCCCTGAAACCCACACCTCCACCTCATATTAAAATAAAATAGTCTGGTGGTCTAGCAGCCCCTAAATCCACCACCCCCCATCTGGTACCTTAAAAGAAGTGGGAGCACTGCCTTCATGCTCCTGCTATGAGTCCGCCATATTGAAGAATGGCGGCACCTTGCCCCGTGCAGTGCATCCTGGGATGCACCGGGTGGGGTTAGACTGCCATATAAGGTTATTTTATTTTAGTGGGGGGTGGGAGTACAGGGGCCACTAGACCACCAGGTAGTCTCTTTCTGTCGGGACACCGGCCCCTGACTGTATTTTGATGGCATCGGGGGCTTTTCCCAATGCCGCAATCATCCCCGATGCCATCAAAATACTGTTGGGTGGGGGAATCGGGGCTGCTGGGCCACCAGGGATTCTCCTTCTGTCAGGGCACCGGCTCCCGACAGTATTTTGATGGCATTGCTGGCTTTTCCCGATGCCATCAAAATACTGTTGGGTGGGGGGATTGGGGCCATTGGGCTACGAGGGATTTGATTTCACTATTTTTATGGCATCAGAGGCTTTGCCCGTTACCTGATCATCTGAGGAGAAAAATAATCTAGGCATCAGGGAAAGCACCCGGTGTCATCAAAATACTGTTGGGGGGCACAGCGTTAGAGGTTTAAGTCACCTCAGACCCTATAGTAAAAATATTGGCTCTATGGCTGGTTGCAAAATCCTCTACTCCTGTCTCTGCATCGGGCAAAACCATGATTTGCATACCAGACTATTATGTGCAGCTCATTTTCCTACAGTTTAAATACATTTAAATACTTGTAGCATTAATTGGGCGCTGTGTTTATGCACGCGTTCCTCTGTTTTCTGCATTTAAAAGGTGTTTAAACGTGGCACTATCGGTACTTAAAGGCTTTCTGCATCAGCCTGTAAGATTTTTATGCCTGTGAAGCTCATAACTACTGATTTTTATCCTTGTAAAAACCTTTGGCTGAAAGTATATTTCACAGTTTTAAAATAGAAGAGTTTTACCAAACAATGCTTGAGTCCAAATATTATCTACTGCTTTTGCCTTGGTCAGTGTTAGAAGACTGGGACCCAAGTAAAACAGGATGCAAAACTATTTGTGCAACGGTATCGCAATAGCCTCTGTGAGATTAGGCTGCTTGCTTCCTTCCTTTGCATGCAGCCCCCTTTGTATACACTTCTCAATGGGACACACAGAGACAGACCCCTGATAGAAGTGATTTAATGGCTCCCTTGTGGTTGCTTCTAATGGAAAAGAACAGAGGGGCCAATGTGTGCTTCCATTGAGATGTCTGCTGAAAGGGTCAAGCTGTGTAGTTGAGTGCCCTGAGCAATGCCACAGATCTGACCCAATGGCTATTAAACAGATTTATAAGTCCTTGCCATGCCACGATCCTTCTTAATTTAATTCTTAAGAAAAAGAAAAGGCCCTGGCGGCTTTAAGGCTCCTTCGTTCCAAGCTGTTTTGGCTGTGCATCTCTTTTCTAAAGACAGAGGTTCATAGCTGACCTGGGCCAAGGATTTCAGATCCTCTGTGTGTCTGTTAAGCCCATGTGTCATTTAGATTTTTACAGACCTGCGGTTTTGTCCCACCTCACACGTGTAGCACCTTGCCTCTACAACATAGATTGTCAGTCCTCCAAGGAATAGGAAAAATATCAGAATATAACTCACCTTCAGCAGATCCTTAAAAAGGCGTGAGCAGAAAAATAGCACTCAAAGGTTCCGTGAAAGACCTGATGTCTCCAATAGCACTCAGAGAGCTAGTTCTAGTCTTTACTGGCACTGTGTCAACATGTGACCCCCTTCCTGTCTCCATTTCCTGGTCTATAGTTCCATTTTGGTCTAATTTCTCTCCCAGCCCTGCGGCCTGCTTCAGGCCACCAAGGAAAATGATTAACCCCTACTAGAATCAATATTATATCACAGCAAGTCACAATTTCTCTAGTAGTTTTTTGCAAATACAAAAGCAACTTAACCAAGTAACCAGAATACAATCACATAAAAAATATAAGAAACTAAAACGGAATTATTACTTATTTAATCAAAAATATATCTTAAATCACACAAAATATACATAAAAATGAAAACAAATATGGACTCACAACTCACACAAACCAACACAATTGTAAACAAAAGAAATAAAATAAAACTAATAGCCAGATAAACAGTATGGGGGTTACTGTAGAAGCCTTTTTCACAATTTCCACATGTAAAATCAGACATTTATACGTGGAAATGGCCATTTTAAAAAGAGCTAAATTTACACATGGATGTCCTTACTACATAGAAGTTGCAAGGAATGTGTCAGGGAGAGGCCCAGGTGTGTCAAAAATGTACGTGTGTTCCCCATTATATATAGGGAATATGTGTATGACTGCAATTGTCCATGTTATGATTTACAGTTGATTTGTGGCTTATTTATATTTTTAAAAAGTGCTAGTTTTGGCCAGCCTTTTACTAGAGAAATTAAAGAGGTTATTTATTCTCCTAAATCCCCTGTTGCCTATTTTCCCCTCCAAATTGAAGTAAGATAAAGATAGCAACTACTGTGGTTAATTTATAGGTAGAAATCTGAATTTGAAATGTCAAAGTCACTATGTGCACATATGTGCACATGGAAGCTACCAAGTTTGCGCTATTGATTTTACCCATGTATATGTGGAGGAGTGGCTTAGTGGCTGGGGCAAGTTACCTCAGGCAGAAGGGCAGGGGTTCAAATCCCACTAGAGGGCAGCAACCATGGGCTGAAGGACTGGGGTTTCTAGTCCCACAGGTGCTCCTTGTGGTCTTGGGCAACCCACTTAACCCTACATTGCCCTTGTTCCCTGTAAGTATTAGTGTATGTGTCTCATATCCCCTTCTGTTAAATGTATCCCCCAATTGTGTTCTGACCACTTTGATTGAAGGATAAGGTGGTATACAAAACTGTCTAAATAAAATACACTGCCTTTCAAGGAAATGGCAAAGCGGTTTACAATAAAGAAAGTAGTTAGAAAGGCAGAAAAGACCTCCATAAAATCATAGGATAGAAGAGCACAGCCATACTAGGTAAGGAGGAGGGTGAGAGGTGGGGATAGAACAGGTATCAGCAGCAGGATGTCATAGGCAGCTTGAAACAAGAATGTTTTCATTTGAGATTTGAAGGTGTTGTACTCTGATCTCGGAGGGAGGAGTGGCCTAGTGGTTGGTGCAAGTTACTTTGGGCCAGAAGGCCAGGGGTTTCTAGTCCCACAGATGCTTCTTATGGCCTTGGGCAAGCCACTTAACCCTCCATTGCCTCAGGTACAAAAAAAGCAGACTGTGAGCCCTTCAGGGACAAGGGAAAAATATATACACAGTACCTGAATGTACACCGCTTTGACTGGTAGAAAAGCAGTGTATATAAGCTTAGTTAAATAAAATAGAGGGGAGAGTATTCCAGAGGAGTGGGCTGAAGTAGAAGGCAGAGAGTCAGGTGGATTTGTACCTGACTTTGGAAGTGGAGAGGAGGTGCAAGCAGTAGGAGTGAAGTGCATGGAGGGAGGGTTAAAATAGGGGGCAGGAGCTGCTGGTGGCATGTATTTATGTGCCGAATGAGTGGCAGGGAGAGTTTTTCCCGGGAGTTGTTGGTTTGTGGTAGGCGAAGGCCTATGATCCATGGTGTCTGAAATAAGCAGACAGGCCTAAATAGCTTGACCTGTAAATGAAGCCCGTGGAGAGGCCCATAGGAATTGCACATTCCCCAGAATGCTGCTACTATAGAACTGAAACTTCGCAAAGCATAATCAACTTAGCTGAGCAGAATCGAAACTCAGAAAAAATATAGAAAAATAAGTTTAATTGCTATTGATAAGAGAGTACAGCTGCTATGGAATTAATTAACTCTGCTGAAAGAAAGGTTACAGTGCCCCGCTTTCCCACATGTGCTAACTAGTTAAATGGCCTTGGAAGAGAAAAGTATCTAAGTTGGTGAACTGACCATTGTAATTGGGACTATAAGGGGGGTAAGCAGGTGCTAAGCCCAGTCAAAGGACATCATTGGATAGCCATATCGATACCGGAACCAATAGAAGGTGTACGGGAGAGTACCGGGACCAATGAAATGTTTGCCTATGTCTAGAATGGAGAAGAAATCTATAAAAGTTGTTGTTTTGCTAGAAACCATTGCTCAGCCATTTTGAATTTGATTCTGCTTGAGACTTGTGCACAAATAAATGATTTGGACCTTCTGAACAGACTCCTGGTATCATTGGTTTGTCTGCGCTCTGCTGCTACATATTCTTGGTGCGTTGGCCGGGAAGGTGTGGTAATAGAGGGTATATAGGGCAATATACCACGACTTTCCGCCTCTACAGGTTTGGTCCTGCCGGGATCGCGCCCTTCCGACGTGGGCTCGCTCTCTGGCGCCACCGGTCCCTTGCATCGGAGGGAGCTGGCCGGACCTCGGCGGGTGCCGGGCCCGGCTGGAACCAACACCTCGAACCCGAGTGAGGGGAGTCCGAGGTCCAACTCATGCGCTTGCTTGGGAACTTTGAGGACCGGATCCGATGAGTAGAGTTTTGATTTGGTATGTCTAGACAGATGAGTCAGAGCAGTACTGCCGTTTTGAATTTTGAACTTGGAACTTGGAACTTGGAAAGAGAGCTTGATCACCTCTCAAGACGGTCCGACTACCCCTGCATGAGTATTCGCGGGGCGAAACTATCGTCTTCTTGATTTTGGAATTTGAACATGGCCTAGTCAGAATAGACAGGATTGGGCTGTGTTTTTGGGATACGTTGCTAGCATGATTGTGTGAATGAAGTGTGAATGAGAGGTCTGGCAGCACGGACCAAGCGAAGGCGGACTCCTGAGTAACGCATTTCCTGGCCGGGCGACCGCGTCCAGGTCGTAAAAAGGAGGAAGCGACCGTCGTCTTGTCTTGTTATTTGTTTCCCTTATATGTTTCTAGGGCCGTGAGGACCCCTTACCCACGGTCCGCCCTCCTTTTCCCTTCTGTTTGTTGTTGCGCGCACACATCGATATGGGAGGGGCGGGGTCTACTAGGCACACTCCATTAGAATGTATGATCACGCATTTTAAGGAAGGATATTCAGGAGATTATGGAATTAAAATGACTGCGACACGATTACAGATTTTGTGTACTAGGGAGTGGCCCGACTTAGACCCTAAGTGGCCCCGAGAGGGAACCTTTACCATAGGAATTATTCAGTCAGTTCACCAGAAAGTGCGAGTAGCGCACCCCGATCAGTACCCCTATATAGATTCTTGGTTGAGTATTTGTGAGAGCCCGCCCCCTTGGGCGAAGCGCTGTTATGAAGAACAGTGCAGAATAATGTTAGCACTAACAGATCAAACACAGAAAATAGATCAGACTAAAAAGACAGGGACAGATGAGAAATCCAGACGAAAACCCGTCCTTGCAGATCCTGAGTCCCCAGAAGTAATAACTCGACAGCCCCGAGCCCAGCATCCAGTAAAGGTGCCACCGCGTCCCGCCCCAGAGCCACAGAGACAGTGGGAGCGGGACCCAACCCCAGAACCATCACCTGAAGAGCAGGCAGATAAGCTTACTTCAGATGAGGAGGATGACTCAACTGAGACTGAGGAGAAAGTTGAGTCAGAGACAGAAGAGCAAGAGGAAGGGTCTTCCCAAAGTGATACTGACAGTATAAAGACGACCGTCAGTGTTAGCTCATCAGCCAAAAGTAAAGCGTCCCAGACTAAGCGCACGGACAGCAAGAAGAAAGCCCCTGCCAGGAGAGTCTCTAAAATCCCCCTCAGATCCAGAAAGACTTCTACTGCAAAAATGATGCCTTTACGGCAAGTCCCGGGAGTGCCCGTGAGAGATGAAGATAATCAGGTGGTGGCAGGACCCCTAAGTTTAGAATATGTGCCCTTCTCCACTACTGATTTGTTAAACTGGAAGTCACATTACGCTTCCTATACCAACAAGCCCCAGGAACTAACAGAATTAATGCATACTATTATGGAAACCCACCAACCCACTTGGGCAGATTGCCGTCAGCTCCTGTCTACCTTATTCACTACTGAGGAGCGGACACGAATTAAGCGAGCAGCTGTTGACTGGCTGGCAGATAACCCTTTAGCACCGGGGGATGGAGTAGGAATAGACAATCAAGAAGCAGCCCAAAGAGAATTCCCAAATGAAGACCCTCAGTGGGATCCGAATACAGAGAGAGGATCCAAATCTCTATCACGGTTTCGCCAAGGCCTTATGCAAGGTCTGAGAAGGGGGGCCAAAAAGCTATGAATCTTTCTAAAGTGACCGAAGTTAACCAGGGCATAGATGAAAGCCCAGCAGTGTTTTACGAGAGATTAGTTGAAGCGTACAGAATGTATACTCCCTATGATCCAGATGCACCAGGAAGCTTATGCATGGTGAATTCTGCTTTTGTAAATCAGTCTCAACCAGACATTAGACGTAAGCTACAGAAACTAGAAGGGTTTGCGGGCATGAATGCAACTCAGTTACTGGAAGTCGCTCATAAAGTGTATGTGAATCGTGATAATGAAAGGCAGAAAGAATGTGATTGAAAGATGAAGAAGAAAGCTGATTTTTTGGCTGCGGCCATAGTTGAACAGAAAAGGGGAGGTTTCCCTAGTCGAAGGAGCAGAGGAAGAGGGCGGGGCCGAGGAGATGGCCGGCCCCAACTAGGCATGAACCAATGCGCTTATTGCAAAGAGGAAGGACATTGGAGAGATACATGCCCGCAACTCGAAGATGCCCCTCAGGATGACGAAAATAATGCCCAGTGGAGAGAAAGAGGAAGAGGCCGACCCCGGAACCGCGGAGGGGCCAATCGAGAACAGTTTCAATGAGAAAGGGGAGAGGCCATACAAGCAGTAGCCGCATCGACCTATGACGTAGATGAAGCAGATTAGGACAGACCGGGCTCTGAATTCGCTTTAGGTCTCCAGGAGCCTATGGTCAGCATACAAATAGGAGACCAAGTTATGGACTTTATGGTTGATACTGGAGCAGAACATTCTGTAGTAGACAAACAGATTGCCCCATTTTCCGCAAGAGCAGTCACCATTGTGGGAGAAACTGGTGCCAAAGCCACAAAGCCTTTTCTTCAGAACCGTATATGCACTCTGGGAGGACAGCAAATAACACATCAATTTCTCTATATGCCCGAGTGCCCAGTGCCATTATTGGGACGAGATATGTTAGCCAAATTGCAGGCCCAAATATCCTTTACTGAGAAAGGAGAGATGCAAATGACAGTGAATTCCCAGACGAAACCTGCTGGATTAATGCTGCTTACTGTTCCTCGAGAAGAAGAATGGAGATATTATAGTAATGAATCTGCCCAGGACACCTATTTTGAACATACTCTGAAAAGCATTGACGCCCCGCCTGGAGTATGGGCAGAAGGCAATTCCCCAGGCCTAGCCAAACATATAGCTCCAATAATTGTGAATCTCAAGCCTAGTGCTGAACCAGTACATGTCAAGCAATACCCCCTCCCAAGAGCAGCAATTGAAGGCATTCACCGCCACTTGTTAAGACTACTAGAGTATGGCCTACTAAAAGTATGTCAGTCACCATGGAACACTCCACTCCTGCCAGTAAAGAAGCCTGGAACAGGTGACTACCGTCCAGTGCAGGACCTAAGGAGAGTGAATGAAGCAGTCGAGACCATACATCCAGTTGTGCCAAATCCCTACACACTCTTGGGATTGATTCCTGCTGAAGCCACCCACTTTACTGTTTTGGACTTAAAAGATGCGTTCTTCTGCATAAGATTAGCCCCAATTAGTCAATTGCTGTTTGCCTTTGAACGGCAGGACCCTGTCTCCGGAAGACGGGGCCAACTCACTTGGACACGATTACCCCAAGGATTCAAGAATTCACCTACCATCTTCAGTGCTGCACTGAACCAAGACCTTTCAAGCTATCCAGTGGCCCCGGGGAAGAGAGTACTTCTCCAATATGTGGACGATCTGCTGATAGCTGCTGTATCAGAAAGTGAATGTATACAAGCCACCAAAGACCTCTTGCAGCTACTGGATGAAGCTGGATACAAAGTTTCCAGAGCAAAAGCACAGCTATGCCAAAAAGAAGTGAAATACTTGGGCTTTTGCTTGACTAAAGGAAGCCGACAATTAGGGAGAGAAAGAAAAGAAGCTGTGTGCAGAATCCCAACCCCAACTACCAGAAAGCAAGTCAGAGCCTTTCTGGGAGCAGCAGGATATTGCCGAATCTGGATTCCCAACTTTGCTCAAATTGCCAAACCACTATATGATGCCACCAAAGGAGAAGAAAAGTCGCCACTAGAGTGGGGACCTGAGCAGGATGCAGCCTTCAAGACGTTAAAGGAAGAATTGATGTCGTCATCAGCACTCGGATTACCAGATGTTCACAAGCCTTTTCATTTATTCGTGCATGAGGTGCAAGGAAACGCCTTAGGCATGTTGACTCAGAAATTAGGACATTGGGAGCGACCTGTAGCATACCTATCAAAACAATTGGACACTGTGGCCAAAGGATGGCCACCTTGCTTGAGAGCAGTTGCAGCCACAGCATTGTTAGTGAGTGAAGCAGATAAACTCACCTTAGGACAGAATCTACGAGTCACTGTGCCACATGCATTACTTGCCCTCATGGAACAGAAGGCGAATCATTGGCTCACCAATTCCCGAATGTTGAAATATCAGAGTATGCTATGTGAAAACCCACAGAAACAATTGGAAGTGAGCCATGCCTTGAACCCAGCCACATTGATACCTGTCAGCGAAGAACCCCCAGAGCATGACTGTATAGAAGTCATGGATACTGTATTTTCAAGTCGGCCTGATTTGACAGATGTGCCCCTAGAGAATCCTGATCAGACCTATTTTGTAGATGGAAGTAGTCTCATCATTGATGGACGACGTTGTGCCGGGTATGCAGTAGTCACCCGGGAGGAAGTCATTGAATCATCAGCCCTGGCATCAGGCACATCAGCCCAGAAGGCAGAATTAATTGCACTTACTCGAGCATTAGTATTAGGTGCAAAACTCTTGTTAAATGTGTACACGGACTCTAAATATGCCTTCACCACTTTGCATGCACATGGAGCTCTCTACAAAGAACGAGGGCTCATTACGTCAGGAGGAAAATCGATCAAATATGGCCCAGAAATATTGATGTTACTAGATGCAGTATGGGCCCCAACACGTGTAGCCGTCATGCACTGCCGAGGACACCAAGCAGGTAAAGGAGATGTTGCCCAAGGAAACAGATTCGCTGATGCCTCAGCGCGAAAAGCAGCCATGACAGGCCAAATTTCATCACACGCCATGCCAATGCAGGCAGCATTATTTCCAGTACCCCTTAATTCATGGACACCACGATATACCACCAACAAATTGGATTACTACTGTAATAAGGAAGAGGGAGTGCTGAAAGATGGGTGGATTGAGCTGCCGCCAACCGAGGGCAGCCAACCCCCAGGACGAATAGTAATCCCTGAACAATTGGGACCAGCCTTTGTCAAGGCTTTCCACCAAGCCACACATTATGGAAAAAGTGCTATGGAAAAAGCACTCAAGCCACATTTTTGCATCGCCCTGTTGGGAGCCCTATCAGCCTCAGTAGCACGCCAGTGTCTAATTTGTGCCAAGAACAATGCCAAACAGGGTCCCACGCCACCACCCCGAGTTCAGTCAAGAGGTGTAACCCCCATGCACCACCTGCAAATTGACTTTACTGAGATGCCAAAAGCCAGTGGATACCGCTACTTGTTAGTGTTAGTTTGTACCTTCTCTGGGTGGGTAGAGGCTTACCCCACCAGGACTGAAAAAGCCCGAGAAGTTACCAAAGTTTTGCTGAGAGAAATTATTCCCATATTTGGAATTCCAGCAGTAATAGGGTCAGACAATGGGCCCTCATTTGTGTCTCAGATTACTCAGCAGTTAGCAAGTGCCCTGCAGATACAATGGAAGCTACACACTGCATATAGACCTCAGAGTTCAGGGAAAGTTGAGCGAATGAATCGTACCTTGAAAGCCCAAATGTCCAAGCTTTGTCAGGAGACTCGCCTAAAGTGGCCCCAAGTGCTCCCAATAGCTTTGCTCAGAATATGCTCAGCTCCTGTGAAATCAACAGGATTTTCCCCTTTTGAGGTAGTGTATGGCAGACCCCCACCAATAGTGCAGGGAATTAAAGGAAGTTTAGCCCAGATTGGTTCAGAAATAACCAGACAAGCACTTCTAGCTCTTAGTTTTGTTCTACAGACTCTTCATGCGTGGATCCAGGACCAGCTGCCCATCAATCTGACGGAACCCCTACATCCCTACAAGCCTGGTACCTCGGTGTGGATCAAAGATTGGAAGAAGACACCGCTGGAACCTCATTGGAAGGGACCATACACCGTCATCCTGTCTACCCCAACTGCAGTAAAGGTAGCAGAGATCGATTCCTGGATCCATCACAGCAGAGTCAAGCCAGCAGCCGTTACAGATTCCGAGCAGTGGACAGCGGTACAACATCCTGATGTACCCTTGCGACTCACCCTGAGATGGCAACCAGCGACCTAGATTCTTTTTGGGATTATCCTAACAACCACAGTGCCTTGCGGTAGACAAGTCTTTCGAAGAGGATTGCTGTTTCCAATACAGCAAGATTTGCTCAAACAAACCTTATGTGTGCGATTCTGTACACTGATTGATACTATATTGATTAACAATATCCAGAGCCAACTGTAGCTGATAAGTTAGTTGGCATACGACGGATATTGTGAGGATCTTCAATCAACATTCAACACCCGTTGAATTGCTTTATTAGCAAACGGGACGGCATTGTGCCAAGAAGAGGACGACGAGGTCAAGATTTTCAAGTGAGGATTCAGAAGAACTCCAATCAACATGCATCTTTGTTTTTACTTTGTCCTGGTTGCTTGTCTGGGGGGCCTTGAACTGACTTGTGCCTTGCCTCCATGTACTGCTTGCATTACTTCCACTCGGACTGGAATGAAAGTAACTCAGACTTTGCTTTATCATTCATACTATACCTGTACTGGTAAAGTAACCCGGTGTATTTATAACACCACCGAACTGAATGTCTGTACCAAAGGTAATACTAAGGTGTGTTTTAACCCGCATCAGAATCCATCCTATTATACTTTGGAGATACGATGGAATGATGCAGATGGAGACTTACTTAATGCTACCTCCCCACTCACCGACCCTACTAAGCTTGCTGTATTGTACTTTGATGCTTGTGATGCTATCAATAGGGATAGCCGTTCAAAATGTGCTGATTGGGAAAAAACTTATGCTCTTAATGATAAGTACATGTGTCCAGAAGGAACCACTGGATGGGGAGAATGTACAGGTAAACGAGTTTTAGCCAATGAATATAGTACAGCCCCGGTTGCAGATTATTATTGCCCAAAATGGGAATGTGTTTTCTACGCCACATGGAAAACCGGAATGGTAGAAAATACCAGAGATAATCGAATGGCGATTTTGCAAAAGCCATATGTGAAGGATATAGAAAAGCATTGCAAGAAAGGAGCTTGTAATCCGTTAGAGTTTCTTGTAATAAACCCTAGTGCCTGGAAACAGGGGTATAAATTTGGACTCAGAATTGCAGGCTCTGGGTCAGATCCCGGAACCATTGTGTATATTAGATTGAACACCCAGGCCCATAGATCGTCACGATACCATATACATAATACTTTTTACGAGACTATGCATATAAATAAGTTTGATATCCCTCACCCTTCCCAGAATTTGTTTCTAGAATTAGCGGGAGCAGTAGTCTCCAGCTTACACATTTCAGATTGCTACTTTTGTGGTGGGACACGAATGGGTGACCAGTGGCCATGGGAAGCCCAAGAATTGAATTATTCTATAACTTATAACCATACTGAATTACATAAGACTACAAGCGAATGGGTATTGGCACACCCAATAGTTGGACGGCTCTGCTATGCCAGAACTGGACCTCAGTTCACTCTGCAGGTGGGACAGCTGGTCTGTCTCAGCCAAAAATTCTATAATGACACTACCAAACAAACGTCTTGGTGGTCAGGGGTTAATGCATCTGAACCCCCTAATCCATTAGCAAAATTTCCTGAACTTGCTGATCTATGCACTAATCTTGCCCAGCCCCATGCCTGGCAAGCCCCACCGGGCTTGTATTGGATCTGCGGAACTCGAGCATATGCCCGACTCCCTATACACTGGGGAGGGGCGTGTGTTCTGGGGACCATTAGACCTTCCTTCTTCTTGTTACCCACAGAACATGGGGAGCAATTAGGATACCCAGTATACACTAAGAGACAGAAGAGAGCAGCCCTACAGATAGGCAAGTGGCAGAAATGGGATGGCGATGATTGGCCACCTGAAAGAATCATTGCCTATTATGGACCGGCCACCTGGAATGATGATGGTATGTGGGGCTATCGGACCCCTGTATATATGATTAATCGTATTATCCGCTTACAAGCAGTAGTTGAATTAATAACTAATGAGACTAGCCAAGCACTTACACTTTTAGCTAGACAGAGCACACAAATGCGTAATGCCATATATCAGAATCGCTTAGCACTAGACTACTTCTTGGCAGCTGAAGGAGGAGTATGTGGTAAACTGAATTTAACCAATTGCTGTTTGAAAATAGATGATAAAGGTCAAGTAGTTGAAAAGATTGCTGAAAATATGCGAAAACAAGCTTACGTGCCAGTACAGACTTGGCATGGTCTTAAGATTCCTAATTGGTTCGCCTCTATTTTCTCAGGTTTAGGAGGACTTACTACTTTCCTTATGCTCATATTAATAATAATTGCTGTGTTTTTACTATTACCATGTATAAGTCCATGTTGTATGCGTTCTGTAAACAGTATTATTGAAAACACCGTAGAGCGGAAAACCGCAACTAAGATTATGGCCTTATGGCATCCTCGGCCCACTATATATGGTCGTAACCCGACCCCAGTATAATCAAATTGAGTGATTTAACTCTCACACCTTATTAAGTAATAGGGTGAGATTAATCAAAGGGGGGA
Organism: Ichthyophis bannanicus; assembly: GCA_033557465.1. Lineage (NCBI taxonomy): Eukaryota > Metazoa > Chordata > Amphibia > Gymnophiona > Ichthyophiidae > Ichthyophis > Ichthyophis bannanicus. The sequence goes on along the minus strand of CM066032.1, from coordinate 1,010,575,768 downwards.
ATGTGGTAGGCGAAGGCCTATGATCCATGGTGTCTGAAATAAGCAGACAGGCCTAAATAGCTTGACCTGTAAATGAAGCCCGTGGAGAGGCCCATAGGAATTGCACATTCCCCAGAATGCTGCTACTATAGAACTGAAACTTCGCAAAGCATAATCAGCTTAGCTGAGCAGAATCGAAACTCAGAAAAAATATAGAAAAATAAGTTTAATTGCTATTGATAAGAGAGTACAGCTGCTATGGAATTAATTAACTCTGCTGAAAGAAAGGTTACAGTGCCCCGCTTTCCCACATGTGCTAACTAGTTAAATGGCCTTGGAAGAGAAAAGTATCTAAGATGGTGAACTGACCATTGTAATTGGGACTATAAGGGGGGTAAGCAGGTGCTAAGCCCAGTCAAAGGACATCATTGGATAGCCATATCGATACCGGAACCAATAGAAGGTGTACGGGAGGGTACCGGGACCAATGAAATGTTTGCCTATGTCTAGAATGGAGAAGAAATCTATAAAAGTTGTTGTTTTGCTAGAAACCATTGCTCAGCCATTTTGAATTTGATTCTGCTTGAGACTTGTGCACAAATAAATGATTTGGACCTTCTGAACAGACTCCTGGTATCATTGGTTTGTCTGCGCTCTGCTGCTACAGGTTCATTTAGTGGGGTTTCAAGATACTCCAATCGTGCTGGGTGGGGATTTTAATTTAACTGTGAATCCCAGGTTAGACAAATCGTGGGGGGGGGGGGGCAGGGAGGGGTCATAGGTGGCAAAGTGAATGGGGGAAGTGTTAGGATTAGAGCATATATGCAGGGTATGAAATGAGTCTTGGAGGAACAATATGTTTTATTCAATTTGCAAAATGTATACATAGGGGTATGTTTACTAAACTGCGGTAATCGTACATAACGCGCGTTATGTAACGTTAACGATCGTAAGCGCATCATAACGCGTGTTATGCTGTGCTTACGATCGTTAACGTTACATAACGCGCGTTATGATGCGCTAACGATCGTAATGCCCCGCGGCACGGTAAAACACCGCAGAAGGTGGAGAGAGGGCGGAGAGAAGGGGTCAGTGGGCGGAGAGTGGGAGGGGAGAGGCTCTCTTCACACTAACGCGCTGATCTGAAGAGCTGAATTCCAACGCGAATGAAAACCTGCCGTTAAATGCACATTACAGGGGAGAGAGACCATTTCAGCGTCAGCAATGTACAGCCCAGGCAGGGAAACAAAAAAAAAGTGATAAGTGTGATACATGTGCACAGAACAAAAGGGCACAGAAACACTGAAAATGACCCCAACAAAGTGGAAAAAAACCATAACCAAGCTGGCCAATAGTGGTATCAATGAAAAACATCAACCCCCCCCCCCCCGAGTAAGCTCCATAGAAAAGATATAAATCGTGGAAGGGTCTATACTCTGTCCCCATACAAGGTGAAGGAGCCCACAGTGAAATAGCGCTGCTCAGGGTTTCCCCCACAATCGGACAGGGTTCCTATGGCGTGCACATGTCCCGCAACATCAGGGCAGGCATGTCGGAATGGCAACTGGACAGATGCCGGAGAAGGGGATACAGAGGGCAGCAGGCGGCACATGCTGTGGTGGAGCTGGGCCACAGTGTGGACTAGGGTGATTCCTAGGTGGCCCATACGAATGCTGAAACAGCAGAGCAGCCAGACAGCATCTGCTGAAGGCCCAACATGGGCATGGGAGTGTTTCCCACAGTGTCACAGCGGATAGTACCCAACAGCTACCCCCAAGGGCACAGAACATTGGCAGGCGGGGCTGGGGGGAGCGTGGACGTCTATGCAGGCAGCCCTACCCCAGACCCCGCACCATAGGCAGCCGCCTACCTGCACACTGGATGGCCTGAGACTGCGCACCACCAGCACCACCAGCAGAAGGGCATGTCAGCATGGTGGCTGAGGGATACTGGTGGTGGAGGGGGCAGTGGCAGCTGCCCAGAGCAGACCGTGGCCTAGCCCTGTGTAGGTGGGTGCCGTGTACTGTAATAGACGGGCCCCGTCTGATGAACAGTCATGGTATCACCAAGGAATGTACTGACTCTGTGACAACAAGGTGGTGCAGGGAACAAAACCAGTGTTTTCAGAAGCCGAGGGTCACAGGTTCAAGTCCCAGCTGTGGTTCTTGCCAACCCAGTCCACATATTTTACCCACTACTACAACGTGCTAATACAGACAGCACCTTTAGTGCAGATGACGTAAACATGCCCAAGATACCTACATTTTACCCTACAGACCACAGACTCCATAAACAGGCGCATTACCTACAGCAGAGTCTCCCAAATGCAGTTCTGGAGGGCCAAACACCATTCAGGTTCCATGCTGCCTCTAATAAAGATGCCTGTGCTGCATATCTATGCACTACCCCCATGGTATGCAGATGTATCTCTTGCATAGCCATGAGGGACAGCATGAAAACTTGAACAGTGTTTGGCACACCAGGACTGGAGTTGGGAAACACTGCCGTAAAGCAGCAGCCAACAGGGGCAGACACACCCGCACCCACAGGCCCCATCATCCAAAGCCACCTGGAGAGGCAGGACTTTGGGCTTTGCGTGCATCTTCCAATACGAGCACCTGCATACCATAGTAATGCCACCATAAACCTCGGAATAGGGTACACATCTTAAAAAAGGTTGCTATGATTACTGGCAGATAGCAATCCCTAGCTCAAGTACAAGTTTTCTCTGAGTGAGCTGCAGCATAACAACCTTTCTGACGTCTGTGGAGTGTGCTACAGGTCCTGTGTCTGACAGTGTTTACCAACCTGTGCAGTGACACCTACAGGTTTGCGTACCACAGCCATTCCTGCCCTGTGCCCCGGACCGTTGGGGGGGGAGGGCAGGGCTGGCCAACACCTCCATAGCTGCACAATGGTGGCATAGGTGTGGGTGTGTGTCTGTCTATCAAGTGTGCAGTGTCGGCAAACACACACCCCCCCCCCAGCCCGCAGTGCTAGCACTGTTGCCAGTATTGGCCTGCCAATGTGCATAATGAGGAGCAAGGTACTGTGGGAATAGGCTGTATAGGGTGGCCTGACCTGGCTGCATCATCTCAAGGCATAGGGCAATGGTTCGGACATTGTAGTGCCCGTCCTCCACCTGCACGAACAGGGTGGCCATAGCATGTCCTGCTGGGAGGTCACTCTCACCCTGACTGAGCAGTGACCACTGCATGGCTAGGTTCCCCCATAGTGCTCTATGGCATTTCTCTTATGTGATATATATGGGTTCCCTTTTGGGGTCCAATCACTGACTTATCTGCTTGGTGTGTATGCTGACACCCCTGTTCTGGGTGCCTGCATCTCATCCAGGCCCATGCACTCTGGACTAGCTGGGGGACTATCTGCAGCTAGTATGTGTCTTGCTGTAACACCTCGCAGTGGCTAGAGGTGTGCTGCTGGAGAATGTCAGATAATGTTGGGGGGCAGCTGTGCATTTCCAAGCCTGCCATTTGTTGACTAATGACCTATGGATGGGTAGCGCTCTGTCTGTCCCCCAACAGGACGGGGGATGATGGACCCCTCTACTGCTACCATTGCAGTGAGGTAGACTGTGGATCTATTGGTGGTTGAACCTGTTCTGCACCCTGAGCCCTGGAGGGTGGGTTGGGTGGTGGATCATAAACACCCCCCCACACCCACCCCCCCCCCTCACTGTAACCAAAGCACAAAGAAACTATGCACTGCCACGGAATGTCAGGTGTTGCCGTGTCCAGCTGGTAGCAAGGTCTGGCACACACCCAAAAACAAACCCCCCAGCCCCAAGGGGATAGCTGCAAACATGGCAGGAACCCATACCCACAGTGGGCTTATTTTATAGGGCTGTCTACAGCATTGTATATTTTTAATGCACATTAGTGCTGCCAGCGACCGCCCCTCAGCGTAATATAACCTTACAGTGCCTCATAAGACGCCCCATGCGGCACCTTATCTGGCGCCCTTTATGTTGCCTTATAGGGTGTTCTATAGGGGACATTTTGGTGTGCCTCAGTGGACAGTGCACTTTATAATGTAGTCTGTGTGGTGCATTGTAGGGTGCCTTCTGCGGCACCTTCGGTTACGCCACTGTGAGGGTGTGTTTGCTGGCAACACTACTGGAAATAAACAAAAAACTTGCCTCCTCATTCACTATGTACTGTACAGGGTGATGCCTGGGCCAGCCTTCTGCATTAGACACACTGGGGAGTCGAACCCATGCGGCCTGTATCAGCGGTCTGTGATGTAACCATTGTGCTACAGCTCTGTTTCAGTGATTTGTGTCTGTACGCCTTCTTAGGCTTAACGCGCGGTAACGCGCCATGGCGCCCTGTAACGCTCGTTAGTTTTTGGAACGCGCGTTAGCGGTAACGATGTACCGCCCATGTCCTTATTTGGTGTTTCTGTCTTTACCGCGGCTCCTAACGCGAATCGCACTAATGCACTTTAGTAAACATACCCCTAGCAGTTTTTACTACATCCTCCGGTAATGAATTCCAGAGTTTGATTACGGGTTGAGTGAAAAAATATTTTCTCCTATAAGTCTTAAATAGTTTACACTGTATCTTCATTGCATGTCCCCTAGTCTTTCTATATTTTGATGGAGTAAACAATCGATCTATGTTTACACATTCCACTCCATTCATTAATTTATAGACCTCCGCTTTTCACCTTTCTCCATTGAGAAAACTGGCCATTTAACCCTAATTTCTGCTTTCTGTCTTTTAACCAGTTCATGATCCACAATAGTACACTGCCTCCTATCCCATGACTATTTAATTTTGCTAAGAGTCTCTCATGAGAAACCTTGTCAAAAGCTTTCTGAAAATCCAGATACACTATATCAACCAGTTTACCTTTGTCTACCTGTTTATTCACACCTTCCAGAAAATCCATGTTGGCTTTCTCCCATTAAACCATGACTACATGTTCAGTAATTGTATTCTTTATAATGGTTTCTACCATTTTGTCCAGTACTGATGTCAGGCTCACTGGTCTGTAGTTTCCCGCATCACCCCTGGAACCCCTTTCAAAAACTGGCATTAGACTAACCATTCTCCAATCTTCAGGTACTACAGATAATTTTAATGATAGTTTACAGATTACTAATAGTAGGTTTGAAATCATATTTCAGTTCTTTCAACACTCTTGGATGTATACCATCCGGTCCAGGTGATTAGCTACTCTTCAGTTTATCAAATAGTTGTAATACATCTACCCGGTTTATCTATATTTGTTTCAATTCTTCTTAAATACCATTTCAGGCATGGGTAACTTCAATACATCTTCTTTAGTAAAGACCAAAGCAAATAATTCAATCTCTCCAGTATGGCCTTGTCCTCCCTTAGTGCCTCTTTTACCCCTCTATCATCTAATGCTCCAACTGATTCACAGTTCTTTTGCTACAAATGTACTTGGAAAAGCTTTTATTATGCATCTCTGCTTCCATGGCAAGCTTATTTTCAAATTCTCTCTTTTCCTATCTTAAAAGTGCCTTGCATCTAACTTGTCAGTGCTTATGTTGTTTCCCATTTTCGTCATTTGGCTCCTTTTTCCATTTCCTGAAAAATGCCTCTCTGACCTCACCTTTAGACCATGCTGGCAGTTTTTTGGTCTTCCTTCTACTTTTCTGAAAGCATGGAATACATCTCAAAACATCCAGAGATTGTAGAGAGCTAAGTGAGTAACCTAAGATCACAAAGGCCCACAATGGGTTTTGAACCCTGGCTACCCTGCTTTTAACCCACTATTCTAACCATTATGTTATTAGATGTTCCCGGTCATTGCTGCTTTGTCTCAGTTCTGATCTTCATGTACTAAAATGTATCTTAACATATATCATAAAAAACATAATGGGCCCGATTTTCATCTGGGCTGTGCTATGTGCCATGTCAGCGCATGGCCCGCCCCCCTTCTACCTAACTCAGATTTTCAATATCAGGGTCATATGCAGCCCCAGCATTGAAATCCAGGTCTCTCTGCACACCTTAGAAGGCGCAGGAGCTGCTGGGTAGAACCAATTTTCAATGCAACCTGCTTAGCCCCTGCGCCTGAAAGATAGGTGAGGAAAAACTCACCTATCTTTAAGGCGCAGAAGGCTAAGCAGGTAGCATCAAAAATTGGTGCTACCCGGTTAGCCCTTTCCTCCCCTGGAACGTCCCTAGACACCCCAATGCCAACCGCATAGCATCTGGGCACATTAGAGACATATCCAGGATTTTCGAGGGGCACTACCCATGTAAATGTCTTTGAGAATTGGGCCCAATCACAATATGAATTTAATTACATTACATCCATTCACAGCCCCACTCAAAGTCCCCCCTTGCTTAAGAAAATGGGAAAGACAGCGATATTTCTGCACACAAAAAACTATGGGCCTGATATTCAAAGGCATTTATATGGTTTATAGACCTGTAAATCATGTAAATGCCCTTAAGCGGGATATTCAGTGGCATTAACATGGTTAGTGCCACTGAATATCCATGGATACCGCTGTTACATACCCCGATGCTAACTGGTTAGCATTGGGGTGTTTCGAGGGCATTCCATGGTCGGTATCCGGGGATAACTGGTCAGCGACGATATTCAGCTGCTCCCATTTAAGGCCCGCGGTGCTTGTGGCTACTCCTGGGCGCTGCTGTCACAATCCTGACAGCAGTCCAGCAATCTATAGCCATAAGCACCGCGAGCCTTAAATGGGAGCAGCCACAGTTATCGCAGCTCTCTTCGATGCTTGCATGACTCTTTATGCTGCCTGAGCCCAGCCCTGCGGCTTCACTTTGCTTTGTAAATTCTGCCACTGCTGCCCAGGGCTGACTCGGGCCCACCATGGCTGCTGACAGCGCCGCTCGCAGCTAGAAGCAGTCCTGCTGCATGTGTATGGCCGGCCCTGGCAAGATCGTGCTAGGGTTTCTGGTGCTCCTCTGCAACTATAAATCAGCGCTCCTCCCTCATTATTAGCAATGTTGGCTACACCCCACAAACACGGGCATACTATATGCAAGAGCTAAGCAAATACCACAGCATCACCAACAAAGCCAAAAATGAATACCACTCAGACCTCATCAAAATATCAATCAACATACCAAGAGAGCTCTCTGATATAGCTAACTCCTTCATAAAGAACCCTCACACAAAACCTATAGATAAAGCACTCAGCTCACATATCATGGCACTTCACCTACAAGCAAATAACAGGAATGCAGCAGACAGTGAAACAGACCTCCGATATATAGACACTCTGAATGAAAGCATTAACAAATGGACCTCATTCAATACCATCAGCAACAACCAACTAGATAACATTATATCCACTCTGAATACCACCATATCCCCTCTCAACCCTTGTCCAGTGGCTTGGGTCAAAGCAGCAAGAAACCTCCTCATACCCTTCATGCTCACCATGGTCAATGACTCCCTAGAACATGGAAACCTACCACCTGACCTCAAACAATCCTCCATATGACACATACTCAAGAAGCCCACCCTCGACCCAAGAAAGCCAACATCTTATATATCCAGTATTCCATTCATAGCCAAGATCTTTGAAAAGGCAGTTCATTCACAACTGCAGGGACATCTGGATGAATACACACCACTAGACCTGCAGCACCATGGGTTCAGACCTAACTATGGAATTGAAACCACCTACCTCATCAAATTTTATTTATTTATTTATTTAACAATTCATATATACTGCGCTATTTGTTATCAAATACCTTAATCATAGGCACAGAAACGCTCTCACAAGGATTCATACTACTATTCATAGGTATCTCTGCGGTGTTCCATTCAGTCTCTTACTAGATACTTCTAAATAGGCTACAGCAAATTGGAATATGAGATACCATCCTAAAATGGTTCCACTCCTACCTATCCTACCGCATTCAACAAATAAAAATAGGATTGAGCACATCCCTCCCTTTCTCCCTCAGACAAGGTATACCACAGGGATCAGCACTTTCCTCCATCCTTTTCAACATTTACATGCAACCAATAGGCGATGTGATCAAGAACTTTGGCATAAGTTGTCTAATTTACACAGTGACATCATGCTTTTTACTCCATTCACTATGAATGCCCCTGATTACACAAAACTCAACAACTGCTTCATAACAATGTCTAAATGGCTTCATGCATACAACCTTAACATAAATCACAACAAAACTGAACTTCACACCACTGTCACACTGGACAGCATACAAATCAAAGTCAAAACTGAGATTAAATACCTCGGCGTAATACTAGACCAACAACTCTCGCTATTGCCACACATAAACCATACAACCTCTGCAATCTATTACAAGCTACGAATAATAAAGAACTTACACCCGCTCCTCTCACCTACCAACCTCTGGTCTGTATGTCAAGCTGTAATAACACCATTGCTCGATTATGGCTATTTCAATATATCATGGTATCCCAAAGAGCTCACTATACCTACTGCAGCTAGCACAGAATACTGCTGCAAGGATTATCCTGGGACAAGTTCGTCAATCCCACATCATGCAACTCCTCAAACAACTTCACTGGCTGCCGATATCACAAAGAATCAAATATAAGGTCCTTATCATCCCACATAAAATCATTCACAACATCTCAGCTCTCAATCTCCACACCTTACTCTCTACCCGCAGTGGCAATAGACCCACCAGACAGAGCATGTCCAACACACTAAGGGGTATGTTTACTAAACTGCGTTAGTGCAATTTGCGTTAGGAGCCACGGTAGTGACAGAAACCCCAAATAAGGACATGGGCGGTACATCGTCACCACTAACGCGCGTTAAAAAAATTAACGAGCGTTACCGGGCGCCGTGGCGCGTTACAGCGCGTTAAACGTAAGAAGACGTACAGACACAAAGCACTGAAACAGAGCTGTAGCACAATGGTTACGGTACTGACCGCTGTTACAGGCAGCATGGGTTCGAGTCCCCAGTGTGCCTAACGCAGAAGGCTGTCCCAGGCATCACCCTGTACATTACAGAGGGAAAGAGGAGGCATGTTTTTTGTTATGTTGAGTATTGGTGTCAGAAAAACACCCTTGGAGTGTGCCTAGCCACGTACGTTGGTGCGTGCGAGGTTGCGTGCATTGGTACGTGCGTAGCCCCGTGCGTAGCTGCACACGTACAATCGTGCGTGGGTACGTGTGTTTTTACGTGCGTGGGTACGTGTGTTTTTACGTGCGTGGGTACGTGTATTTTTACCAGTGTGGGCATCTTATATTACAGACTCTGTAGGGTGTCTTGCACCTATGCATTATGCTAACAGATGTACGTGTGATGGCCTATGGTTTATCAGAGCCTGTGAGCAGGTGCTGGAGTTTCACAGGGTTGGATTGTGCCAGTCACACCCATGATGCACTGCACATGCAAATCAGCTGTCCACAGATAAACACCATGGGTGGTCATACATCTCACAGCGGATCATTGGACCATCCTGTACCGTCCCCCATTTCCACACTGCATGCTGGTACACGTGCTTGCCATATAGACAGCTGTTGCCGGGCCCTACACAGTCACACCTCGCAACAACGCTCACCTCCCCCTCCCCCCTCAGGCGCCAGCTTCAGGAGCCCCTGTGGTACACCCTCTGTGTTTCCCCCCTAACCCCACCGCTACGCATACACCTCAGCCGTCCTGCACTTGCCACCACAGGCCAACAATATGGGGCCATGCTGGATAGGATACACAGGCCATCCGCTCCCCACCGCCATATGTCTCATTGTCACTCTGTGCTGTGTGCCCCGCACCTACCAACACATATGCTGTTGCACGTCACTCATGCACGCCACTCTCCACCCTTCTCGTTGGGCCACCCTCGCAGCAATGTAGCTGTGACATGTCTGTGGGGGTGCTCTCGCCACAGCCCTTACCTGTTCCACATCCTCCCTTGCCTCTCATAGTGAACACTGCCACACCCATCACTCGCACATCACTGTCACCTAGCAATGAGGGACATCTGACCACCAGGTACATATGTTGAATGTCAAACATTTATAACTTATTTGTATAAAACATATTTACACTATTTACTTTAGGACACACATGGGCCATCCGGTTGACATAGTACATGATGGCAGTTGACAACCAGCATGGCCAACCACGCCTGCTAGGGCAAACAGCATTGGCCACCCCCATCCCTGTGGCCATTGTGATGGACAGGCAATGGCATGGTCCGTCACAGGGCGGGTGTGCCATATGTGTCCACACATTACACACCCTGGGGACCCCTGTCGGATGGTGGCTGACCGGGTGCGGCACGGGCAGGGCACTCATCCCGCTCCCACAGACGTTCAGCCACCATGGACAGGGTCGCCAGCACCTGCCCCTGGATTAGGGCGAACTGCCTCTGGGCTTGTGCCTGGGCACGCACAGCTGCAGCCAGGCGCAGACCACACATGCAGCCGCACAGACACACATCTCCCCGTGTCTGTGTGGCTGCATGCACGGCAGACCTGCCTGCGGCCATGTGTGGCAGGCACACGTCCAGAGGGCGTGCCTCGCCATGATCATGGGGCAGGTGGCTGGTGCCCCCATTGCCCTGTGGCGGAGCGTGCCATTGGGGACCTGTCCCACCCCCCCCCCCGCTGTACACCCCCTCCCACCCCCCTGCCTCCAACACCCTCCCCACATCCCCATCCCCCTCCTCCCCCACCTCCCCCTCCCTCTCCCTGCCACCCACCTCCTCCCTCTCCCCTCCCCTTTCACCCACCTCCTCCCCCCCTCATTTCCCCGATCCCCCAGCTCCGCAACATCACTCCCCATGTGAGCCACATCCTCCACATCCCCTCCCATATGGCCATCATCCTCGTCCCCCTCCTCTCCCTCGTAGGGGCATGGGGATGCACCCACATGCCCTCCTTCGGCATCCTCTGTGGCCACCTCTGGTCCGCCGACCTGCAGTCCCACGTGCTCTTGGTCCCCCTCCCGGGCCACATCGTCATCCGGTTCTTCCGGCCTCTCTTCCTCGATGGCTGCACGTGCATCAGCTGTGGGAGAGGTAACACATGTCATCCCCTGGGTGAACATCATATTCCGCAGTCACAGTGGACCTGTGGTTCCACCACTCGGTGCCCTACAAGGCCATGTCCTGGTACTCACCATTCTGCTGGGCCATCCGCTCATGCTGCACCCTAGCCACAAATCTGGGGTACCGGGTCCTTAGCTCCCTTGCCTTCTTGCGCAGGTCCTCCACCTGTAGGGGTGACACTCAACATTGCCCTTAGCTACTGCTGGGACACGTTGGGGTCCCCTGCCTCTGCAGCTAACCCTCTCACTTCATGCAACAAGCGCCTGCCCCTATTGGGTGAGACACTCATGCCCCCTGCGTTCACAGAAGACAGCCCCATGTGTGGCCCACACACACGCCTCTCAGGTCTGTGCCCCATGTGCCCTGTATGTGCACCCCACGTACATGACACATCACAGCTCTGTGTGCCACCTACACACATCTGCCAGTGCCAATCAGCCACTGTTGGGGTGGGAGGTTGTCACCTGCAGTGCTCCCTGCAAACTCCTTGGCCTGTGGTTTGTCATTTGTGATCCCATACAGGGCCTGTTTTCAAAGGCACCGGGATGGTTCAGGGAACCCCTCTTGGGGCATGCATCATCCCAGGAGCTGTGGTATGTCTTTTGTGATCATACAAGGCTCCAGCTGACAGTGGGCAGGGATGGGGAGGGGTGCCCTCATTTGGGGCCTGCATCAGCTCAGAGCTGTGGTTTGTCTTTTGTGATCACACAAGGCTCCAGCTGACAGTGGGCAGGGATGGGGAGGGGTGCCCTCATTTGGGGCCTGCATCAGCTCAGAGCTGTGGTTTGTCTTTTGTGATCACACAAGGCTCCAGCTGACAGTGGGCAGGGATGGGGAAGGGTGCCCTCATTTGGGGCCTGCAGCATCGGCAGATGTATTTTGAACTTGTGTTGGTTGACAGAGGCATGGTGCAGACCACTTCCTTTCCTGTTGGCCTGAGAGGTGGGACTGGGGTGTCTTGTGGATGGGGGACATCCCTGGCCTGCAAAGGCGCCCCATACCATACCAATGTGATCTGTGGTGCACTCCTGCCATGGTTGCAGCTACCCCCTTGGGGCTGGGGGGTCTTTTTCTAGGGTGTGTGGCAGATGTTGCTAGCCACAGGATGTGTCAGCACCTGCTATTCCCTGGCAGTGCATAGTGTCTTTGTGCTGTGGTTACTGGGTGTGTTTTGTTTAGCCTCATCATTTGGGGTACCTGTCCCCATGCACTTACCTCACGTGGGTAGTCAGAGCTCCGGTTGAACCTATGGGCCAGGCGCTCCCAGGCCCTCCTGACCCTTCCCAGGTTCTGCCTCCTGGATGAGCCAGGGAAGAGCCGCTGCTGGCGGAGGCAGAACAGCTCTGTCAGGAGATACAGATCCCCCTGGCTGAATGCTGGCTTCCTGGACATGGCTGCCATTTGTTCAGACTGTGTCTGTGCTGCGTAGCCTCGTGCGTTGCTGGGGGCATAGCCACGTGCGTTGCTGGGGGTGTGGCTACATGCAAATGTCATGGCGCTTGAATACGTGCGTTACTGCGGGCGTACGTACGTGCGTTGCTGCGGGCATGAATACGTGCGTTGTTTACGGCGTGTACGTGCGTTACTACGTGCCTTGGGTTTTCTCTCAGCACTGTACATTTACATATCCCTGGGGGAATATTGCACCTGGGATTGGTACTACTATTTCTGATTGTGTTCAACTCTTACCTATTGGAGCCTGTGGGCATGATCCACACGTTACAAACCCCGTTTCCTCATACCTGTGCCACATCTTGCAGCATCAGCATCATGTTTCATACCACCTTCTGCTGAACAAACCTCACATCAGGGTCCATTCACATTTCATTGGGCACCTTATATTACAGACTCTTTAGGGTGTCTTGCACCTATGCATTATGCTAACAGATGTACGTGTGATGGCCTATGGTTTATCAGAGCCTTATGAGCAGGTGCTGGATTTTCACAGGGTTGGATTGTGCCAGTCACACCCATGATGCACTGCACATGCAAATCAGCTGTCCACAGATACACACCATGGGGAATGCACCCCCACAGCACCTCGGCCTGGTAGGGGGAACTGACCATGTGCACCCCCACAGCACCTCGGCCTGATAGGGGGTACTGACCGTGTGTTGTACTGGCACAGAGTAGCTACACACCGTCACATTGTGCGGGTACTGTGCTCACCCTGAGGGTGCAGTGAGGCGCCCAGCACTAGGTTCACAGCACCGTCCATGGCTGAAAGAGGCCATGGCGCAGGTCCAAAGCAGTGTTACTGTGTGAGATAGGTAGTTTCTGCAGGAACACCTTGGACATCTCTGTCTGTTTCAGTCAGGTGTAGCCCCCATGCACCCCCCTCCCCCAGGGCAGCAAACAGGGTCTCCCATCAAAAGATCCACAGTCTACCTCCCTGCAAAGGTGGCAGTAGAGGGGAACATTAACCCTAGTCCTGCTGAGGAACAGACACCCCACAGGGCAGTCAATGCAGCTCTGCACACAGCCATAACACAATAGCAGACAGACATTAGGCCTGGATATGGTATACTGCACCCCACCACTATCTGATATTCCCCTGGTGCAAGCCATCAGCCACTCCATCACAACACCTACCAGCTGCAAACAGTCTGCTAGTGCCCAGTGGAGATGCCTGCACCCAGAACTGGGATGTCAGCATACACAGCAAGCAGATACATCAGTGACTGGGCCCCAAAAGGAAACCCATATTTATCACATGAGAGAAATACTAGATAGCACTATGGGAGTGCCTAGCCATGCTGTGGTCACTGCACAGTCAGGATGAGAGTGATCTCTCAGCAGGATATACTGAGGTCACCCTGTCTGTGTAGGTGGTGGCCGGGCACTACAATGTGCCTGTCACTGCCCTATGCCCTGTGCAGATGCACCCTGGCCAGGCCACCCTGTCCGGCCTATACCCATGGTACCTTGCTCCTCATTATGCACATTGGCAGCCCAATACTGGCAACATTGCTGGCAGTGTGGGCTGTGGAAGGTGTTTGCAGCCACCACACACTGGATAGACAGACAGCCACCCCCACACCTATGCCAGCATTGTGCTACTATAGAGGTGGTCAGCAGTCATACCCACCACACCAGTCCTGGGCATAGTACAGGCACGGATATGGTACACAAGACTGTTGGGGGGTCACTCCCCAGGGTGGTGAACACTGTCAGAGACCAGACCTGCAGCACACACCGCAGACATCAGAATGATTGTTATGGTGGAGCTCAATGAGCAAAATGTGCTTAACATAGGAATTGATATCTGCCAGTTATCATAGGAAACGTTTGATAGCTGTGTACCATATACCCAGGTGTAGGGTGGCATTGCTAAGGTATGCAACTGCTAGTATTGGGAGATACATGCAGGGCCCAATGTCTTGCCTCTCCAGGTGGCATTGGCCAATGGGGCCTGTGGGTGGGTGTGTGGCCCTGTTGGCTGCTGCTTTATGGCAGAGTTCCCCAACTCCAGTCCTGGTGTTCCTAACACTGTTCGGGTTTTCATGCTGTCCCTCATAAATATGCATGAGCTACATCTGCATACCATGGGGGTGGTGCATAGCTATGCAGCACAGGCATCTTTATTAGAGGCAGCATGAAACCAGAATGGTGTGGGGCCCTCCAGGACTGCATTTGTGGGACTCTGCTTTAGGTAATGTGCCTGTTTCTGGTGTCTGTGTTTGGTGTGGTAGAATATAGGCCATGCGTATGTTCTCTGCAATAAAGGAGTGTCTTTACTATCACTGTTTAGTGGTGGGTACAACTATGGGGACTGGGTTGGCAGGAGCCCCAGCTAGGATTTGAACCTGTGACCCTCTGGTCTTACAGGCACTGGCTGTGTCTGTTGCACCACACTGTGGCCACAGAGACAGTGTAGTCCCTGGAGTTAGTTAAACCGGCCTGACGAGTCAGAAACCCTGCTCTGCAACAGGTTTACTGTGGCCTCATTTACCTTGTATGCAGACAAAGGTGCACATAAACCTCAGAAAAGATCTCACAAAAGGGGCACACACCCATAACCAACTGGGCAACAATGATATCACTGGGAAACATTACACAACACTCCCAGGACAGCTCCATTACAATGAAATGATCTTTAAAAGGGTCTGCAGAGCGTAGACCCTTCCACACATCATTTCTTTTTTTTTTGGTGCTTTCCAGGGAGTGTTGTTCCTTGTTGCCCATTGCTATCACTGTTGCCCAGCTGAATTATGCTTTTTAAAATGTTTCCTGTGGTCATTTTTAACGTTTTATGTGAAATTTTGTTCTGTGCACATTTATCACACTGCTCACGTTTTGTGGGTTTCCCCGGTTTTTCTGTACATTGCTGACGGAAATGGTTTCTCTTCCCTTTAAATGCCTTTAACGACAGGTTTTCATTCGCGTTGGAATTGAGCTCAGAAATTCAGCGCGTTAGTATGAGGGGAGCCTCTCCCCGCCCACTCTCCGCCCATTGACCCCTTCTCTCCGCCCACTCTCCACCTTCTGCGCTGTTTTAACGCGCCGCGGGACTTTAGATCGTTAACTATGCTTAACGCGCGTAGTATTACGTTAACAGTCGTTAGCGCGTCGGTACGCGCGTTATACGGCACTTACGGTCGTTAACGTCATATAACGCGCATTAGTCACGTTTACCGCACTTTAGTAAACATGCCCCTAAGCATTCCAACTGAAAGAACAAAATGTAGCCAAAGAACCAGCAACAGGGCCTTTTCGCTATATGCCCCTGCATTATGGAACTCACTTCCTCCACAAATAAGAGACATACAATGATTGCAAGACTTCAGAAAATGCTTGAAAATACTCTTATTCACAGAATATTAAAAGACAAATAACTTGCACATCAACTCCATGCATATAACATACATATTTGGCATCATATAGTTTATAACTCTTCATCACAATATGTACCTTTTGTATGACCTCCACTCCCCTCGCCCCTACCCTCCTTTTGTTTGCCTTCCCTACCCCCTACCCTCCTCTTTGTCCCCTTTCCTTTCCCTTTTTGTCTCTTCTGTCTAGATTATGTTTTTATGATGAAATTGTAATTGTCTTTTTTCTCTCCTCTTTTTCTATCTATACTATGGCTTTTATAAAGAAATTGTAACTTCTTTTCCTTTTCCTTTCTATGGTCTCGGCCATTTTTAATGTTGCCTTTTAATTGTACATCGCTCTGATTTTTGGAGAAGGGCGATTTTATCAAGACCCAATAAACATAAACATAAACATACATAGTTCATTAACCCTTATGAAAATGTGTTAATAGCTTCTGTTACAATGTGTTCAATATGTTAGATGTAATGTGCACCAGTTTGTTGTTTTTCCTGTTATCGCACGAAGTTACCCGTAAACCGTCTTGACTTGTAGAAAAAACCTGTTAAATAAATAAATGAAACTCCTTTGTGAACTCTTTCCACGTGATGCTGGCATTTCTCCTTCAAATCCAATGTTGTAAGAAAATTGCAGTGAAAATGAAAGGGAAAATGCATATTCAGAATAAAAGTAACTTCTTAGTAGTAAATAGCATCATTCAAACAGGCTGTGATAGTCAAAAAAAAAATCTGATTCTGGTCATCTCACTAACAACAACCTAAACATTCTCCAGTACCAAGCATATAGGTGAACTAATATAAAACCCTACAAAAGTCACCGAAGATCTACAAGGCCAAATCTACCATACCAAACCAGCATAAACTTCCAAAACTCATACAACAAGGGACCTACCCAGAAAACAGAAGCACTATAAATAGTGCAGGAGGCCCTAGAACATCTATACACCTATTTGAAAAGCTGAATATGTCAAATTACTACAGTACAGTATAGATCCCTACATACAAACTCCATGTTAACAAAACACCTGGCCTCAGTCACACACTCAGAAAGAACACAGACGCTCACCAAGTACAGAATAAGTGACTACAACCTAAAGTAAAAATAAAAATATATAGATAAAAATTAAACTGAAACCTCAAGAAGCCAGACTCTGCATGTTCATATTTATGTTTATTGGAATACTTGATATACCGAACCTTAATGGTCCAGGGCGGTTTACAATTAGTAACAAACACAATGGCCATAGGCTGTAGAAAAAGAAAGGAACTCCATTAAATGACAGAAAAGAGAAAGTGGAAAACAGAACAAAAAGAGAAGAGAAAAGGTACCTTTAAGAGTTTGGAGGGCAAAGGTTAGGTAATGGTTGATTGCAAATCAAAAGCGGTTTCAAAAAGATGGGTTTTCAGAAGAGTTTTGAATGTCGCAAAAACTGATTCCTGCCGTATTGTGGAAGGGAGAGAGTTCCATAGTTAGGGTCCCAGAAAAAAGAATGCAGAGTGCTGGGTAGATTGGAGGTGTGCACGGGAGGGAGATGGGAGCACCAGGTGGTTAATATGGATAGAGCGAAGGCTGCGAGAGGGGGTATGGAATTGCATTAAGTCAACCAAATACTGTGGAATACTGGTATATATAACGCGATGGGTCAGTGTTAAGATTTTGTATTGAAAGTGGTAGGCTACAGGAAGCCAGTGTAACTGGATAAGAACTGGTATGATATGATCACGGCGGGAGGAATGAGTTATAATCCAGGCAGCTGTATTCTGTATCATCTGTAAGTGATGAAGTTGAATATTAGTAATACCAGAGAAGGCCAAGTTACAGAAATCTATACGTGACATAACTAAAGACAAGAGCAGTGTAGTCAAAGCCTGTCAGGAGAGGAATGGGCGGATAGCGCGTATCTGTCGGAGGTAATAGAAGGAGCAACGGGAAAGGAGTAAGATATGTTCTTGAAAGTTAAGCGCTGAGTCAAGAGTCAGACCGAATAGAGGAGACTAAGGGGATAGCAGAACCAGCGAGAGTTGGGGCAACAGTGGGACACGGGGTACCGAAAGTAAACCAAATTGTGAAAGTCTTAGATAGATTAAGATGTAGACAGTTGGAGGAGAGCCAGGAAGAGACGTGCTGTAAACAATCGTTGAGTATGGAAAGATTTGGCTAATGTGAAGTAGTATGGTGAAGAAAAATAATGTCATCCACATAATAATATGCGGACAACCCAAATTGTTGTATAAGAAGTGCTAAGGGTGCTAAAAAGATGTTAAAAAGAAGAGGAGCCAGAACAGAGCCTTGAGGAACACCACAGCGCAGAGGGACGTGATCAGAGGAAGATGAGTTGAAATGCACTGAGAAGAAACCAGAGGAAAGGTAGGAATGAAACCATCGATAGACCATCCCATGGAGCCCAGAGTCGCGAAGGCTTGAAAGTAGAAGGGAATGATCAACGAGGTCGAAAGCAGCTGAGAGATCAAGTGACACCGCCAGAGTGATATCACCACGTTCATGGGCTGTGTGAATGTCATTAAGGAAAGAGAGTAAAACAGTCTCAACACTATGACCAGTGCAGAAACCAGACTGCAGAGGGTAAAGTAGGTGAGTTGAGTCAAGATGATGGGACAGCTGAGAGAAAATGGATTTTTCCAGAATTTTAGCAAGGAATGGCAGATTAGAGACAGGACGATAGTTGGAAGGGTCAAGAGGATCAAGGGAAGATTTCTTTAAGATGGGACGAACAATCGCGTGCTTCCAAGTAGAGGGGGAAAACACCAGATGACAAGTTCTCATTGAGGATAATAAGGACAAGAGAGAGAAGCGCCAAACATGATTCTGTAATCCAAGCTGAGGGAATAGGATCTAGTGCACAGATGGTTTTATGAGATGTGGAGATCAATTTAGAGAGTTCCATGGTGCATGAGGTGCAACATCAGATAAATAGGAGATGCAGTTCCCCATACTGTGTAAAACATAAAGATAACACAAAGTCCAATCACTAAATGGAAAATAAAATGATTTTTTTCTACCTTTATTGTCTGACCATTTTATTCTCTGATCATGCTGGTCCCAATCTGAGGCTTATGTCTTCCTGTCTTCTCTTAGCTCTCTTTCTATGGTCTATAGTCCATCTGTCATTTCTTGTCTCTTCTTTTGTTTTCTTCATTTCCTTCCGTCAGCACAATTTCCAATCCAAGTAATCCTCCCCAGTATCAGTCCCCTTTCCAGTCCTCCCCTCCCAGTACCTTCCAATGTCAACCCCCTTGTATTCCCAGAACTGCCACTGGTGTCCATTCCCTTCCAGTCTGCCTCCTTTCTCACTGTCCAACCCTTTCTAGTCCAAATACTATCGCAGGTGTCAGCTCACTTCCACTCCCCCATGTCAACTCCCTTGCAGTCACTCTTCCCTCTGTCCATTCCCCTTCCAATGCTATCCCCAAGTGTCTGCTCCCTTCCAGTCCCAGTACCCCCTCCTTTCCAGCCTCCTCCCCATTACCCAGCCACCTACCAGTCTCATCCCCAAGTGTCAGCTTCCTTCAGTCCAACCCCCAGGTGTCAGCTCCTTTGCAGTCCCCCTCCAGTACCATCCCCAGGTGTCAGCTCCCCCTCCCTTTAATCCCCCCTCCCTTCCCTAGTGTC
The DNA here is from genome assembly GCA_033557465.1 of Ichthyophis bannanicus. Lineage (NCBI taxonomy): Eukaryota > Metazoa > Chordata > Amphibia > Gymnophiona > Ichthyophiidae > Ichthyophis > Ichthyophis bannanicus. The sequence goes on along the minus strand of CM066032.1, from coordinate 1,010,556,278 downwards.
ATCACCCTTCCAGTCCCCCTCCAGTACCATCCTTAGGTATCAGCTCCTTTCTATCCCCCTCCTTTCCCCCTCTGTCAGCTTCCTTCCTGCCACCTCCTCCCTATGTGTCAGCTCCCTTCCTGACCCCTCCTTCCCCCCCTCTGTAAGCTCCCTTCCAGCCATCTCTTTCCCCATGTCAGCTCCTTTCAAGCCCCTCCTTCCTCCATCTGCTCCCTTCCAGCCCCCCCCCCCACCTTCCCCATCTGTAAGCTCTCTTCCAACCATCTCCTTCCAAAGGTCAACTCCTTTCCAGTCCCCTCCTTCCGCCTCCTGTCAGCTCCCTTCCTGACCCCTCCTTCCCCCCTTGTGTCAGCTCCCTTCCTTCCCCCTCCTTCCCCCCTGTCAGCTCCTTTCCTGCCCCCTCTTTCCTTTGGCAGCCACAGCTCCTGCGCCTTACAGAGACATTGCTGCGATAGCAGTAATAATTGAAAATAAAAGCAAAGCTGGTGTGGAGCCTTCCGGCCTTTGCTATGTAACCCCTGCTGCTGTCCCACTCCCTATAATGTAACTTCCTTTTGGGGGTGGGACAGCAGCAGGAGGGGTTGCATAGTAGAGGCCGGAAGGCTCTGCACCGGCTTTGCTTTTATTTTAATTATTAGTGCTATCGCAGCAATGTCTCTGTAAGGCACAGGAGCTGTGGCTGCCAAGGGAAAGAGGGGGCAGGAAAGAAGCTGACAGAGGGGGGAAGGAGGGGGAAGGAAGGGAGCTGACACAAGAGGGGAAGGAGGGGGCTGGCAGGGAGCTGACAGGAGGCGGAAGGAGGGGACAGCTGGATTGGAGGGAGGAAGGATGAGGCTGCGGCAAGAAATGAAAAGCCGTTTTTTGTCTCTGGCTGCTCCCGGTCCCATGGCCAGTGTAAAAAAACAGTTTTTCAATGGCCACGGGCAGGGCTAGATTAAGTCACTGGCAGTCTAGGAACATGCCTAGGGTCAGGGCTTTTTTTTCAGTGGTATTGAGTACCAGCACCTTTTCCATTGCCTGTTAAAATTGAGTCATGGCCCCCAAGTGTTAATGAAAGAGCCCAGGTTCTACACATGGGAGAAGCAGTGTCTTCAGTTAGGCCTCACTGGAGCATGGAAGAATGCAGAGAAGCATGCTGCAGCCAGCACATAACAGCTTGCTCAGTCCCTGTAAAATGTGGGAGACAAGGGCTGGGCTCTCCAGACAATAAAGGTCGAAAAAAAGAGAGTTTGTTTTAGTGAGTTGAACATAGCGGCTTTTGGAAATCTGAACATGCAGCATTTTTGCTATCTTTGTAATCTGCATAGTGCAGGAGGAAATTACTACTACTACTACTAATCATTTATGAAGCATTGCAAGGCGTATGCAGCGCTGTACAAACATAGAGATGGTCCCTGCTCATGAGAGCTTACAATCTAATTAAATGCATTTCTTTCTTTTTCTCCGGTGTTCTACTGCAAGCAGAGTTCAGCTTCTCAGTGTTGCAATTCTGTTTTGTCTGCACATTTCTGTTTCTAATACATGATCACTTATTCTGTATTTGGCGAGGCTCTATCCATATTCTGCATATGTGACCAAGGTGAGATACTTTCTGAACAAGTAATTTCTGTTTAGGGATTTGTAGCAGTTCAGCTTTTTCTCTTTTCCCAACAAATGGTGAGTTCTAAAAAACGGTGTAATATCTGCAATGCTGTCTTTTCATAGACTCTGTTGCTGATTGCAGGGGTGTGGCTATTGTGGGGATGGGCCTCTCAGTGGTCATCTTCACTTAACCCTAGCTGTCATTCATCAGCTAGCACACCGAATCGATGCTACTCTAACTTACCCGGCTGGCGTGCCATACATCCAGAAGTTGTTATGCAGGCCATTTTCTCTGGAAGTGTCTTCAGTTCTATTGAAGCAGGGCTGCTGGAGCAGTGTCTCTGCCATTAATAACCTTCCTGGTGAGAAAGGGAATGGTTTTGATGTGCTGGTGAGTCTGCAAGCTGTTTCTGTGCCTTAAACTTTGACTCTGCCTGATTTTACTTGCTCTGCCTGTCTCCATCTTCGGCAGCCAAGCACTGACATCATCACCTGTGGCCACCAGGGAACTTGAATAGGAGGTCCCTTCTACTGTCGGTCCCAGCAAAGGGAACATCCCATGAACATCCAGGAAGAGTGAGACATTTTGTTTTGTCTGTTGGTTTTATCAGAGGAATTTTATTTGTGTTGTTGTTTTGTTTGGTATTTTGAGTTAGTATTGTGTAGTTTATTTCATGATGTATTGGGTTTCATTGGATATTTGTGTTGTTATCTTGCTTAGCTTGCATAAATTTGTACAATTGCTATGAGACCTTTGCAATGCCTGTAGTTTCTTGCAGGGGCGGCGGAAGGCCTTTTATTTTGGGGGGGCCCAAGCACCGCCCCTAGCTCCACCCTAACTCCACCTCAAGCTCCACTCAGTGGACAGAGACCCTTCCTGTTCTGCCCGTGGAAGATCATATTCCCACTGGTAGAATAGGAAGGGTCTTTGCCGTGATTGTGGCTTTTCTTCTTCTGCCCACGGGGATCGAATCCCTGTGGGCAGCCTGCTGCTTGCCAGCCACCATTAGGCAAAAGACCCATTCTGTCTGCCCATGGAAGATCAGCTCCCTTGTGGACAGAACAGGAAGGGTCTTTGCTATGATCGTGACCAGCAGGCAGCAGACTATCTGCGGGGATCCCATCCCCCACGGGCAGAAGAAGAGAAGTCGTAAACACGGCAAAGACGCTTCCTGTCTCCCTGTGGGAGATCAGAACCCTGTGGGCAGAACAGGAAGGGTCTTTGCCGCGATCATAGCTTTTCTTCTTCTTCTGCCCACAGGGGGATGGGATTCCTATAAGCAGTCTGCTGCTTGCTACCGTGATTTTTGGTGGGGCCAAGGCCTATGGGGCCCAACCCTTTCTGACACCTATGGTTTTATAATATGTACATAGTTTCTCCCTCGTTTTTACTCCATGTTTACATTCCCTGTTCAATGTAAAAAACTTGATGTAACTTGCTTACATTCTTGTATGTTCTGTTTCAAATGTAAACCGCACTGATTATAATAGCGCGGTATATAAGAAATATAAATAAATAAATATGGCTTGTACAACCCCATTTATAAGAAGGTAGACAGGGGGTGTTCTTTTTGTCATGTATTTTTTTTTTATTGTTAGTATTGTGATAAGGAAGCTTATCATAGCTCAGGAAGGAGCTATAGTAAAGGTGAAGTGACTCTGAACAAGCAACCTGTCAGTTCTGGTAGAAATAAGAAAACAGAATTTTTCCATAAAAGACTACCAGTCCCAGAATGCACCAGGTTTTCAACAGCCATTAGAGGAGCTGAAGTGGGGAAACGTGTGTTCAATAAGGAGGGCTATGAGGTAATCCCCAAGCACTCATCTCAAAGGGCAGGGCCTGATTCAGCATAGCTGCGCTGTGCTAGGGTGCAGCACTCATCTAAGCAGAATAAAGGTAGAGTTTATTCTACAGAGAATTATCCTCAGAATCATCCTCATCCTCAGTTTCTTGGAGATTCTCATCTTGGACAGCTTCATCATCTGGAGGATCATCAGAAGCAGAAACCAGAGCGGACGGACAGAGAGGGCAAGAAACCCTTTGGAAGAAAGAAGAGAAAAGCTTTTGGGAGGTCTAAAGGAGTCCAGAGCAGTACGTATACTGGAAGGCATTCCAAAGGCAAGCTTACACCATTGGACTGGGGCAAGCCAGAGGAATGGTGCTGCAGAGCTAGGAATCTCCAGACGGTACCTGTGAGGGAGACGGCTGCACGTGGAAGGGACCCTAAGACCCGTGCCAGAAGGTATGTGAAGAGAGATCCAGTGTCCAGGGATCTGGATTGGAAGGCTGGACATAAGAACTGGACTACATACTGGCCAGGCTATATAGAGAGGAACTCTAACAGCAATGGAAGCTCAGGTATGAACACTGATCTATGCCCTAGCTATACCCTTGAAAGACAGCAGGGAAACAAGTATTCTCCTGAGAGTGCTCCATTGAGAAATTCCTCTGTGCCAATCCATGATATTGAACCCATGATTGTTGAAGAAGGGGGAGGGGTGGTAGATACAGGCTGTGAATACATGGATTGCTCTCTGTCTAAACTCATTTTGTAATTTACTGTTACAAAGTACAGCAACCATCACAAAGAAATACAAACTTGTTCTTTAATCTACTCAGAAAAGCTCCTGAGTAGGATTTGAGCCACGCAGTAGAAAGCAAGCCAGCTAAGGGGTTTCAGCTGGGTAACTGCTAGCAATTGAGCCTTACCTATTTGCTTGTGAGCTCTGAGGAAATCACTTCTGAGTCTATGTGTGAAGATATAAGAAGTTAACCTGAAAAGAACAGTTTTTTCCCTACTTTGTGGGTTTTGTTTGTTGATTAAAGCACTGCTAAGAAAATATTAGCTAGAGCCTACAGAAAAGACCAGTTTGTTACCAACCAGGTCTTTATTCTTTTGATTTGATTGCCTGACAAGTTCAGCTGTTGTTTTCCTGATTTTGTTTTTCTAAGTTTAACACTGAAAGCAAGTATCCTGTTTTATGTGCTACCAAGCATATCTGTGTTGGGAGAAATAACCCCATAAATAAATATCTTATTGGCTTTACACTCAAGCACAACTAATTATTGTGAACGGCTGTGTCTGGTGTGAATGGACTACATTTCCCACAATCCCTTGCAAATCATATTAATATATGCCTTTGCCAAGACTGTGAACATTCTCACCCAGGCACCCATCTGACAGTATTCAGCTGACACCTTTCCAGGAGAAGTTCAAGGTGAGTTATATTCAGTTACAGTATGCAGGTATTACCTATTGTTCCACCTGTAGGATGTAATAACAGTTTTTTTTTCATTCTAGGACTTCTCTAACCACGGTATTAATTAATGCACATTCTGTGTGTAATAAGTTGATGGCTATTTATGATTACTTATTTGATTTTCCTCCTGGTATTATGTATTGAAATTTAGCTCATGTATAGTGATTCGGTACTATTATCTCAACTATGTCCTTCAATGTATGCTATATTTCATGAGCCAAGAGTAGATAAGCGGGGTGGAGGAGTAATGTTAATTGTGAAGAAGAATTTATGTTTTTGTCAAATTTATATTGCACGGATAGGTAGCATAGAGTGTGTATTCCAGAGACCTTGATAGGTTGGTTGCTGATTGGAATGATGTAATTTCATGATGTATTGGTTTCAAGTAGATATTTGTAATCATTAAGTAGCCACCAATAGGAGCAGGAGGCATTTAGCGCCATGGTTTGATAAGTCTGGGATGCTGAAGAAGCGAGGGCTAGGGCGAGCAGAGTGGAGATAGCGAAAATATCAGATGGAAGTGTTGAAATCTGATTATTTGCAATTACTTGCTGATTATTATGTCTGTATTTTAGATAAAAAAGAAGGCATACCATATTATACTCAGTATATTATGTCTGCTCTTAATCGGCCCCATGAAGTGTTTCATGTTGCAAATGCTCTCCTTAAAGCCCCAGTGTCTCAGTTTGCAATTGATATGCCTAGTTCAAATGAATTCCTTAGTAAAAAAAAAAGGTTCCCAAGATAAGGAAGTTGATGCTGGGGGTTTTATTATTCAGGATTTATTATTATGTGAAGGTTTTCAGATGTTGGCCGAGTTTAGAATGCTTTCAGAAAAGGAGGTACTTTCGCTTATGATGATCGTTAATACTGTAACTTCTCAAATGGACCCATGTCCTGTTAGTTGGATTATGATGATTAAGAAAGATGTAGTTGGTTATCTGCTGAATCCTGTAAATTTTTCTTTGGCAAGTGGTATGATGCCTGTAGAACAAAGCGGAAGCTAAGGACCACAGCCAAACACAGAGGAGTAGTTAAAAAACTCTTTATTAGCAGACCCAACTCAATGGTTTCGGCCAGAGGCCTTCTTCATGGGTCTAAAATCAGACAGACACAAACGACAATATTAAAAAAATATAGAAAATATACAATAAGTAAATTAACAATAATGGTAAAACCATAAAAACATCCTCAATTAATACCATAAGAATGAAATACATTACCATGAAAGGACAAAAACAAACAACGTGAAAATGGTGGACCGAACCACTCTTCCCAATCTACAGGAGAATAAGTAAAAACATATAGCTATCATTAAATATATAAATGTATAAACATACTGGAGGAAAAACTATGCAGTAAGAATAAAAAAGGTTGATATACATGTTATAAAAATGGTATACAGACAGCAACATGTATAAAACATTAAAAACAATAAGATGCATATAAAAGATTATTATGACCTAATCCTTAAATAAATAATATAAAACATAGCAAAAACCTTTATAGTAAAGTGACATACACATGGGTAGCGGAAACGTATGTATTAGAGTGACTTTCACATGGGTAACAAAGAGAGACAGGGCAATAAGAAGTTGCCAGTGTGATAAATTATGGCCATTAAAGAGATACAGTCAATGATAATATCAAAACTGGAGAGTGCCAACCAGTGCTAATTACAACTAAAGTATTTAAAAACAGAAAAAATATGCATTAGGAATCACGAATGATAACTGGAAAAAACGTGAAAACAAAAATAACAAAAAAGTCAGGTAGGAGTCAGCTTAAATGGAAGCATTGCAATATAAACAAACCCAATTAAATTATACATGCAGGGGAAATGCTCACGACAAATACAGAAACAGCAGGGTATTGCATATCAGCAAATTAATCAAAAAAGGGTGGAAGCGGCAAACACCAAACCAGACATAACAAAGAAAATTAGAGACATCATCATATTGGACATACCATAAAGGAGGGAAAAATTTGATGTGGGCAGTGTGTAGCCCCAGGCAATAAATAGCTGAACTTCATAAGAATAACCTGGCTATGTAGAACGTAGAAAAATAAAAAAGCATAACATAAAAGACATAACATAAAAAACAAACACGAGTTAGAAAAGCAGTGTGTGATATTGGACTGTGTGCTATTGCAATTTGCTCAATAAAATTTATTACACAAAAAAAAAAAGAAAAGCAGTGTGTGAACTGACAACAAAAACAGATGAGATAGATAGAACTTGTCTAAAAAAGGCTACGAACTTGTTTTATGGTTGCAGCATTAGCTGTAGAGGGACACAAAAGAACGGCAAGACATGAAGGACTGCATTTATCATACATTGAGTGCAATTAGACAAACCATAATAGCATAAGTGCAACGGGAGAAAAACATTCAAAACTGAATCATTCATGCAAAAAAGTAATCAAAACTGAATCATTCATGGTATGGAGGACAAAACTGAGCAGCACATACCAGCAGGATCGCTTGAGCGGGAAAACGCCGCGCAAGTGCAAAGAAACGAATTAAAGGCCAAAAGGGGGACCCTCCCATTAAGCACGTCATCATGATTAGCACATCATGGAAACTAAAGCAAGGGACTGCTGTAGATGCCATAAGAGAAAAACCTAAGGCAGAGGGGCAATAGCAAGACCTTAGATATCACACGGACAAACTGAATAATAGTGCAGATTCACAGGGGGAATCAAAAACCAAGGGGAATGTATAGACATGTCGTGAACTAAAACAGCAGCATGAAAGCAAATCGTGGAAAGCAAAAAAAATAATAAAAAGTAATGTTTGTCACAGTAACCTTAATAGCTATGAAAATTACAAAAAAGCCAAAAAGGAACTACACCTACACTTTATAGATGACAATACGTGCGAACCATACCAAAAGAGATGCAAGAGAAAGAGAATCTAAAAAGGGAATTGTGCCCACATAAATACAATGAGGAGTATGTAAACCATATAAGACAATGTAAGAAATAAATAAATAAATAAATAGAGATTTATTTATTTATTAACATTTTTTATATACCGCACTATTCGTTGTCAGTGCGATTTACATGGAACAAGAAAACTCAGACAAGTTACATTTACCTGTAACTTGTCTGAGATAAAACAACCTTTGCATAAACATTACAGGAAATTAATGAATGCAAAGTAAGAATAAAAACTTAAAACCAGACATAGCGAACAGCACTAGGGACATCAACATATTGGAAAAAACAGCGAGGCATGAAGGACTGCATTTATCAAACATCGGGTACAGTGAAAGAGACCATAAAGCAAAAATGCAAAGGGAGAAAACCATTCAAAACTGGGTCATAACCGGGGATCCATACCAGGCGCTCCCACTCTCCCCCACCAACTCCAGGACCCCCTTTCCTTGCCTATACCCACAGAATGCACAGACACACATTGCTTGGGAAAAACCAGGTCGCAGCTTTATTGCCCAACAACAATTTAACATTTTAACAACCAAACAACTCAGTGAATAATTCCCCCCCCCCACCCCCGGCAGAGCGATACGTCACCAGCCGTACTATTAGCAAGGTGACCTCGCTTCCGCCCCTGATCCGGTCAACCACCGGTCCAGCTCGTACCACCCCTGCTCAACTTCGCCATGTCACTAGCAAAAGTAAGCTCAGGGTTCTCCGGGTCGTGGGTACCCTGCCCCCGCCCAAAGTAGCTTATGTCTCCGGACCCCGGAAACCTCCGGGATCCCGCCACCGGCACAGACACATATTTGTGCCTTTGCCGCCCCACTTAACCGGGCAAAAGCTGCGACCTGCCTGAGTGGCCCCCCACCACCTTCTCCAATGCCTCTTGCCAGTCATTAAGAAGAAGGTCAAGCCCCACCGGGGACAGATGAACCCCATCCGGCCTGTACAACCCAGCACAGGCCACATCCACCCAATCATGCTGAACATGGCAACCCCCGTGTTCAACCACCCACCTCCCAATCTGCCGATTGATCTTAGTCAACCCCCGGGACCAGCGCCGCTGCTTCCTGCACACCGGCCGGGGGATGACATCGGACCAAAGCAGCACTACCCCAGGCAAACATTGACAAAATGCGAGAAAAGTCCCTCTTGGCAGCGTTAATCAACTGCTTGCAGGTCCAACAGGCCAGATCATTACCCCCCAAATGCAACAGAAGAAAACTGGGCTGTGTCCGTATACGTGCATGGTGGCGGAGCAAGGGCATCAACTGTGGCCACCTCAGTCCTCTTTCGCCCAGCCATGAAAGCGCCACCACCGCAGGCTCCAACTTCAGGTTCCGCCCGATAGGCCTCCCCTCAGCACGCCTGCCAGCCCAGAAGACAAACGAATGCCCAAGCATCCAACAGTCCCTCACACAGCTGCCCCGGTCTGCAAAGAAAAGACAGTATTAATGATTGGCGCCCCCCCCCCCCGAAGCCCATGCATCACAACCGGACATAAGTTAAAAAAGCCTTGGACCGCCACCTGCCAATTGCTTGTATTTGCGCAGCTGACAGTCCAGCCCCCGCCGCACTGGTCGCCGCCCCAATGCGGAAAGAATGCGCCGCAAATTGCCGAGCATCCTCCCCCAACTGCTGAAGCCCCAGCCGTAAGACCACTGTCACCTGGTAACGAGTGACCAAATGGGCATTAGCATGAACAAAAAATCCGCCCACTGACCGGGGGCGACCCTCCAGATACAACCGAGTCGCCGCCACCGGGCAGGTGAGCCCACCTATCGCCCGCAACACCACCCACATACCCCGTCCTTGCGGGTCTGTCTTTGACCTCCGCAACAAAACCTTCAAGCAACCCCCTTCCAGGCGTACATGGTGTGTCTGTAAACACCTATCCGCCCCCCCCCCCCTTCTTGGAATCCGCCACCAACTCACCCACCCGGAAGGCACCAAAAAACGCCAGGCAGAATACGGCCCTGAAAAGGGTTGCCTCATATGCCGATGCAGCCACCGCAGTCAGCGCGTCACAAATCCCAGCCAGCAAGTCATGGGTGACAGGGCGACGCGTATCAGGCATAGGGGGTTGGACCCGCCTCCAACCCTGCATCAACTGCCGCACTAGAAACCCCCCCCCCCCCCCGTTGGGGACCACCCAAGTATTCGAGCAAAGAAGGAGAAGCCCGCAAGGTGTATCCGAACAGCTGCCCGGGACAAACCCCTTTGCTTTGCACTAAGAACATAGGTAGCCAACAGGGTATCCGGCATCACCCCCCCTTGCCACCCCAGCCCCTGTAAAAAAGCAACCACTCGCCGACAGCCCCGACAATACGCAGTCCACGTGCTGTCCGCAAGAGAACTCCGCAGCAGCTCCGTCATCGGCGCCGGCAACAGCTCCATAAACTCCACGGGACATCCGAGTCCACCGGATCCGCTCCTGGGGCAAGCAGACGGAAACGCTGCAATTGCAAACGAGACAAAGCATCAGCAATGACATTGCTATGACCCGGGATGTGTCGGGCTCGCAAGGTCACATTCAAATGCAAGCAGGAAAACACCACCTTCCGCATCAAGGCAGCAACGTCCTCACACCGAGGCGAATAATTGTTGACAACACTGACTACCGCCTCATTGTCACACCACCACACCACTTTTTTGTTAGCCAACCGGTCTGGCCACAATTCCAGCGTCACCAGGATAGGGAACAACTCCAAGAAGGTGATGTTCTGCAGAAGCCCCGCCTCCCCCCAGTCCGCCGGCCATTGGCTCGCGCACCAAGACCCATCAAAGTAAATACCTAAGCCCACACCCCCAGCTGCATCAGTGTACAATTGCAAGTCCTCGCTCGAACACCCGTCACCAACTAGGACCGCCGACCCATTAAAATCCTGCAAGAAGGCATCCCAAACCGACAAATCCTCGAGCATGCACCTGAAAATCCGGATACGATGGTGAGGTTGAGAAACACCACTCGTGCCCATGGCCAACCGACGCATAAAAACCCACCCCATCAGAATGACCCTACAAGCAAAATTCAAGGATCCGAGCAGGGCTTGCATTTCTCACAGAGTGTACTTCGCCAAGACCAACGCATTGGCCACCAAAACCCGCAACTGCAGCACCTTTGCTAATGGTAAGCATGCCACCATAGCCACGGAGTCCAACTCAATTCCCAAGAAAGTGATGGTAGTCGCCGGTCCCTCCGTTTTCTGCTCCGCCAACGGGACCCCCAAATCGCCGGCCACCGCCACAAAACCCTCCAACAACTCTCGACACTGAGAAGTGCTCGCCGCCCCCACAAAGAAAAAATCGTACAAATAATGAACCACCGCAGCACAACCCACCGTTCGCTCCACAGCCCAATGCAAAAAGGTGCTAAAAGTCTCAAGGTAAGCACACGACACTGCGCAACCCATGGGCATGCATTTGTCAAAATAATATTCCCCAGAAAACCGAAAACCTAGCAAAGGGAAGGAGGAGGGATGCACCGGCAACAATCGAAAAGCGGACTCGATGTCCACCTTCGCCATCAGTGCCCCACATCCCGCCTTCCGAACCAGCCGAACCGCCCTATCGAAAGAAGCATAATGGACCGTGCAGTACTCCCTTGGAATATGATCATTAACCGATGCCCCGTCCGGGTACGACAAATTATGAATTAACCGGAACTTGCCCGGCTCTTTCTTAGGGACAACCCCCAGCGGAGAAACTATGAAATCCTTAAATGGGGGATCCACAAATGGGCCCGCTATCCGGCCCAGCTGCCGTTCGCCATCTAACTTCTCCTGCACGACGGCAGCAAAACGCCGCACGGAGGAGGCATTCCGGGAAGCCAAAGAAACCACCCTGCCCCTAACAGGGATAACAAAACCATTCGTAAACCCCCCAAGCAACACTTCCCTGTCCCGCACTCGAGGGTAAAGTAGTAGCCAGTCACTCAAAACCTCGGTCCGAATTGGCGATGGGGCTAGCCCAAAAATTGCACTATCACTTGGCCGGTGGTACGGGACCTTTTCGTATACATTTTGCTGCCGCATGCCCACCCCCGCAAACCGAACAGGCATGCCGGAACTTACAATCCGGGAATGGGCAGGAGGACTTGTTGAACCTCCAGCACACATCCGCGGGAGCACCGATCCCCTGCTTGCCTGGGGCCCCCGCCCCGCCCACACGAAAGGGCCGGTTCACCCCCGGAGTAGCCGTCCCACCCACTTTCACGCCACCTCCCCCAACCACTGCTGCACCGGACCTAACTGACATTTGTGTGAGCCACAAATTGATATCCTGCGTACCCCAGGACAGCAACTTGTTCTCCTCCATCTTATCTCGAAACTTCTCATCATAATTAAGCCATGACCACCCATCATGGATCTGAGAAGCCTCGAGAATGGAGTCCGCATAAGACAACAGCATTCCATACTGCTCCGGACAGTGACGCCCCCAAACACTCGCCAGGCGTAAGAAAGCCCGTACCCAATTAACCACCGTCCGTGCCACCTTCCGCACCCTACCGGCCTTTTCATCCTCCTTCCTCTTCTTCTTGCTTTCCCCAGAACGCTTACAACCCTCAAGAAGCCTAAAAATATCAATATACCGCCTCTTACGTATTCTCCTCCTCAACTTCCGCGGAACGCCTTCCCACAATTCAGACAAAACCGTCACCGCCGCCGCACCACCACCAACTGGTCCGCCCTCTGCAGCCATCCTACCACCTGCCGATGACCCCGTAGACGAACTGGAGGAAGTGGAGGAGGACGACCCGGATCCGCGACCGCGCAAGTACAAAAAGAAGCCAAAAGGGGGGCCTTGCCATTAAAAATGTCACAGAATTGGCACCTCATGAAAACTAAAGTAAGGGACTGCTGTAGGTGCCGTGAAAGAAACTAAGGCAAAGGGGCAATAACAAAACCTTAAATATCACACAGACAGTCTAAATGATAATAGAGAGTAGTGCAAACCAACAGCAACGAAGAAAATGGGAGTTGAAATCACAAAACAGGGGGGATGTATGGACATGTCATAACTAAAACGACAGATGAAAAGCAGAAAGAAAATAAAAATCTCTAAAAACAGCAGACTAAAAATAATAAGTCTCACAATAACCTTAATAACTGTGGAAATTGCAAAGAAAACAACACCTACACTTCATAGTTAACAGTAGGTGCAAACCATACCAAAGAAGATACAAGAAGAAGAGAATCTAAAAGGAGAAAACATAAGTACGGTGGAAAGAATATTAGCCATGTAAGACATAATAAAAAATAAATAAATAACTAGAGATAAAACAACCTTTGCACAAAACATTACAGAAAATTGATAAATGCAAAGTAAGAATAAAAGCATAAAAAGTGCTGTATGGAAACTATGGGGCTTGTTTACAAAGCCGCGGTAGTGGTTCGCGATCGCGATCGCAGCCGCGGCCCCATTGAAAACAATGGGGCCGCGGCTCCGATTACGATCGCAAACCGCTACCGCGGCTTTGTAAACAATCCCCTTTGTGTGTGTGGGGTGGAGGGGGAGGGGGGAGGGGGGAAGGGGGAAGGGAGAGGGGGAGAAGGGAGGGGAGAGGGGGAGGGGGGAAGGGGGAAAAGGATGGGAAGGGGAAGGAGGGGAAAAGGGAGGAAGGGAAGGAAAGAGGGAGAGGGAGAGGGAAGGAAAAGGAGTAGAGGAAAAAAAGGGAGAACTGTGAAGCTCATGTGAGAGGACCGAGGTAACTAAAAACTTAATTAATAAAAAAGCATGATTTTCGATTTCTTTATTTAAACCTCCTGGGGCTACTGTATTAAAAAGATAAATAAACCTTTGTTCTTCTTGAATTAGTCTACGATCAAGGTCCCCACCATGAGGGGAGACAATAAATCTCCTAATGACGAAAAACTTGAGATCATTGAGGCTATGTTGGAATGATACCCAATGTTCCACCAGGGGAGCAGTCAAAATCTTCCTTTTAATGCAGCTCTTGTGTTCCTGAATGCGTATTTTTATGGCACGAATGGTCTTGCCAAAGTATAAGAGAGTCCATTGTGTGAACTCACAAATCGTTATACTTGTGGTCTCATCTCGAACGTGTGACTATCTATTCTAAATTGGAAGCACGTTCATTCAAACTTTAATGCAGTAGAATTGATCATCCAATATTTCATCTGTTATGTCTAAATTCAGGGAAGGTTTTATCACAAGAAGCATTGCAGATACTAAATAAAGGATTGTCATTCGTACCCTATATAAATTTTGATCCTTTCCAATGTCGAGTGGACTTCTAAAGACTAATGCGAAAATTACATTTAAAACAGTATTTTTCAATATACTCTCAATCTGAAGACACAACACAAGTGGCTTTAGAATCACAGCAATTAACAGACTCATTGTCCATACAACATCAGCCTGAGGAGTCAGTGGAAGTAGGTTTAGAACCACGGCAAATAATAGATAGGGTTCCATTACTTTTTAAATCTAAGTGGACACCACCCATACCTCTTCACCCAGCGTTAGTCACCTTTAAAGAGTTGGTGTTACAGGATCTCGCCCATTTAGAAAAAAATAGTAAATTTAGAGGGAAGGCTTTATCTACAGCAGAAAGTCAGGCCCTACGGGGTCTACAAGAGAGAAGGGATATAGTGGTGAAGAGAGCTGATAAGGGAGGAGCGGTGGTGGTCCTAGATCGAGAAAAGTATGTATAGGAGACCACATATAGAAAGATGAGACCACATATAGAAAGTTATTGATAGATCCTACACAATTACAGATTGAGATTAAGCGAATCACGCAACAGGCATTGCAACATAAGTTGATATCTAAAAAGGAGTTTCGATACTTAAATGTCATCTCTCCGACGATGGCAAAATTCTATACGGTTCCCAAAATCCATAAAAATTTATATGATCCACCAGGAAGAACCATAGTGTCGACTAGAGGGAGTGTACTGGAACCCCTGTCAACATATTTAGATTCATTCTTACGTCCCTTGCTCCCCAACATTTCGTCGTATTTGAAAGACACCACACATTTTTTGAATATTATGGAAGATTTGGCAGGTTGGGCAGAATATGATGATACTTGGTTAGTCACCTTAGATGTTTCTTCCCTTTATACAAGCATACCGCAGGAAGCAGCAGTTAGTACTATTCAACATGTATTATTAACCCGAGGAGATCTTTCTGTCACCCATGTGAACTTCCTGTTGGAAGTAGCACGATTAGCTATTCATCAAAACCATTTTATGTTTTAAGGAAATGTTTACCAGCAGATAGCGGGGGTGGCGATGGGTGCAACCTGTGCCCCCTCCATAGCAAATTTCTACATGGAAGGTTTTGAAGTGAGAAATCTAGCCCAGTTCCTGTTTAAGTCTAATTTAATTACATGGCGGAGATACATAGATGATGTTTTCGTATTATGGAGAGGTTCTTTAAGCTCATTGGAGCAATTTTTGGATTGGATTAACCATCACGATGAAAACATAAAATTCACTTATGTATACCATAAAGAAACGATAACATACTTGGATGTACAGGTTACTAGGGGAGCTCATGGGTGGCACACGTCAGTATTCAGGAAGCCCACAGATAGGAATACGTTCCTTCATTTTTCTAGTAAACATCCTAAACAGTTGAAGGAATCACTTCCGTTTTCACAGTTTCTTCGGTACCGACGGAACTGTTCTGATGTCCAAGAATATAAACAAAGAGCAAGAGGTTTAAAAAGAGATTTTTTGAATAGAGGGTATCCAACATCAACAGTACAAAGAGCGTATCATAGAGCTCTACACAATCATAGATCGGGGTTGATAAAAATGAGGCCATCACCCCCAGTCGTACACACAGATGTGGACAATATTAACTTTATAACAGCTTATACTCCAATGAGTTTCCATATACAAAAACTTTTAAATAAACATAAGAATGTTCTTACAGTGGTTCCGGGTTTGGAGACAAAACATATACGATGCGTTTGGCAACGGGGTCGAAACTTAAAGGAGTACTTTAGTCCAACGGTGCTCCCACCCTTGGAAAGGCAGAGTCAGGCAGGTAGTCATAAAAAGTGCAGCACATGTGATGTGTGTGATATCATGTTAGAAGTTTCACAATTTAGCCATCAGGGCATCACGTTTTATCTTCGCTCACATACCACATGTGATTCGGTGGGAGTAATTTATAGCATAATATGCCCCTGTGGTCTTATGTACGTAGGGAAAATGATCCGCCCCTTGAAAGTCCGAATACGAGAACATAGGAGCCGACTTAAATGTCGGAGACAGGAGGCCCCAATTGTTACACATTGTTTATTACAAGGACACAGTTTTGAACAACTCCGTAGCTTTGTCATTGAACAAGTCTCACACACGGTGGGAGGTAGAACGCTGGATGAGACGCTGTTGTTGCATGAACAAAGATGGATTTATAAGTTGGGTACTGTTTCTCCGGGAGGTTTAAATATTGCCATAGATTGGGTGTCATGCATCTGAAACTCCTGTTTGACCGTCGAGGTTTTTCTATATATATATAAGCAATTATATATATATTTTTCTAAATGCATTTTTAGATAATAAACCTGTTAGGGAGAAGATAAATTAGTATAGTATTGATAAATCATCATAACGTCGATGACCGTATACAAAATATAAAGTTAGTCTTTAGTTGATTAGAAATGTTATTGAGATCGCAGATCCCGAGGTTAGCGTCATGGCGAGTCTATACCTGAGACGGTTTTCCTATAGTTAGTTTCAAATTTTACAACTCGCTGATGTTTAGAGAAAATAAGTAAATAGGAAGGGGCATCATTGGTAGATTACTCGATGACGTGGATAATGACAGTAGAAGCAGTAACCATTGGTAGATAACCAGGTGTGGTGCATAGAGCAATTTAGGGGGGAGCTTTAAATGTTGAGGGATGATTTCATCCCGCATGCGCGGCGTCTTCCACATGGAAGTCAAATGAAAGGAGACGCGGGCAGCAGCATTGTTTGTGAGTAGAAATGATTTTAAGTAATTTTTTAAGGGTAGGGACATTAGAGGTATTTTAAGGTTGTTATTTAATAATAGTAGTAGTTAAAAAATCACTCCGCTTGCTTTGTAGATTGAGGATCTCCTGAAGAAAAGTTAATATTGAAACGCCGTAGTGGCGCTGAATTTGAGCGTCGGGATCCGCTTAATCCATTTAACAAGAACTGCAAAGAGTGATTAAGTTAGATGTATAGTACATAAGATTTCATAGATATAGGAATGTATTGAAGGTCGTTGATGCCAAAACAACAGCACTGAATGAAAGGACGTGAGTCCTGATTAAAGTGTGGTTAAAGTCTGAGACCTGAATTTAGACATAACAGATGAAATATTGGATGATCAATTCTACTGCATTAAAGTTTGAATGAACGTGCTTCCAATTTAGAATAGAACGTATAAGAGAGAGCAGGGGCAAATAATAATGTACACAACATGTGTAGACAGACAGTTGGTCCTAGTGTGTAATCTATATGGTGTTTTGGTATGAGGATGTATAAACACATCATGTAAAACAATAGCATGTTGGCAGACAGAACATTTATTACATTTAAAATGTCCATTATGTGTATTTGAAAAGCCCAAAATTGGAGGCATAGAAGAGGAAACTAATTTGTCACCTAAGTTTCGTTCTCTCTTATAAGCTATAATTAAGCGTTGATTGTGGAAGCAAGAGGAGGTTTGAAGAATATGCCAATGAGCTTTTAGTATCTTTTGTATCTTCCAGGATAAATGTGAGAATCGTAAAACACAGACAAACTTATCATCTAAAGGCTTATCTTTAGGTAAAAGTAAGTCCTCTCTAGTGGTGGAGCAGGCACGAAGGAAAGCTTCATTGATGCAATCCATAGGGTAACCTCTTGTATGAAAACGTTCTGCCATATCACGGGATTCGCTTTTAAACTCCTCATAATCCATACATAATCTTCTAAAACGTAAAAATTGTGAAATTGGTAGATTTTTCTTCAAATGACTACTGTGAAAGTTATCAAAACGAAGGAGCTTGTTTTTATCTGTAGGTTTACGAAAAATAGTGGTGTTAAATCCTGCAGGAGATTTCTTAATGAGGATCTCTAGAAAAAAATTTCTGTAAAACTGAATTGCATTTTAAACTTGAGATTGGTGTCCAGGGAGTTTAGCCAATCAAAAAATTATTGTAACTGCATGTCAGTACCTTTCCACAAGATGAGAACGTCATCAATATATCTCTTCCAGGAAAGGACAAGTGAAGAGAGGGGAGATGTATTTAAAAACCTTTCTTCGAAATCCGCAACATAGAGATTGGCTATGTCTGGTGCCATAGCCGCACCCATGGCTCTACCTTTGATTTGTTGGTAAAACTGACTATTAAAAAGTTGGTCCATTAGATGATAAAGGGGTTAAAGGAGCACTAAGAGGCGACTAGGCGATAGCAGAGAGACTGAATGAATTCTTTGCTTCAGTCTTTACTGAGGAAGATGTAGGGATGTTACCCATGACTGAAGTGGTATTTAAAGGTGTGGAAGAATTGAAGGAAATATCGATACATCGGGAAGATGTATTACAGCTATTAGATAAACTGAAGAGTAGCAAATCACCTGGGCCGGATGGTATACATCCAAGGGTGTTGAAAGAACTGAAATATGAGATTGCAGACCTGCTATTAGTAATCTGTGAACTATCATTAAAATCATCTCTAATACCTGAAGACTGGAGGATCGCCAATGTAACACCAATTTTTAAAAAGGGTTCCAGGGTGATCCGGGAAACTACAGACCGGTGAGCCTGACATCAGTACCGGGAAAAATGGTAGAAACCATCATAAAGAATAAAATTACTCAGCATGTAGATAGCCATGACCTAATGGGAGACAGCCAACATGGCTTTAGACAAGGAAGATCTTGTCTTACTAATCTGATATGTTTTTTTGAAGGAGTGAATAATCAGGTGGACAAAGGTGAGTCGGTTGATATTGTGTATCTGGACTTTCAGAAAGCCTTTGACAAGGTCCCTCATCAGAGACGTTTGGCAAAACTAAAGAGTCATGGGATGGGAGGCAGTGTACTATTGTGGATCAGGAACTGGTTAAAAGATAGAAAGCAGAGGGTAGGGCTAAATGGCCAATTTTCCCAGTGGAGAAAGGTGAATAGTAGACTACCCCAGGGATCTCTTCTGGGTCCACTGCTTTTAACATATTCATAAATGACCTGGAAAGTGGAATAACGAGTGAGGTTATCAAATTTGCAGATGACACAAAACTATTTAAAGTTGTTAAAACCCAAGAGGATTGTGGAAAATTGCAAGAGGATCTTGATAAATTGGAAGACTGGGCATCAAAATGGCAGATGAAATTTAATGTGGACAAGTATAAGGTTATGCACCTAGGGAAGAACAACCCAAACTATGGTTACACGATGCAGGGTTCCACATTAGGAACCACCACTCAGGAAAAAGATTTAGGCGTCATTGTGGATACCATGTTAAAACCCTCGGCTCAGTATGCAGCAGCGGCCAAGAGAGCAAATAGAATGCTAGGTATGATAAGGAAAGGAATGGAAAATAAAACAAAAGATATTATAATGCCTCTATATCGTTCCATGGTGAGACCGCACCTTGAATATTGTGTGCAATTCTGGTCGCCGTATCTTAAAAAGGATATAGCGATTTTAGAAAAGGTTCAGAGAAGAGCCACCAAAATGGTAAAGGGGATGGAAGGATACTCCTATGAAGAAAGGCTAAAAAGGTTAGGGCTCTTTAACCTGGAAAAGAGACGGCTGAGGGGAGATATGATAGAAGTCTATAAATTAATGAACGGAGTGGAACGGGTAAACGTAGATCGATTGTTTACCTTATCAGAATATAGAAAGACTAGGGGACATGCAATGAAGCTACAGGGTAAACTATTTAAGACTAATAAAAGAAAATATTTTTTCACTCAACGTGTAATCAAACTCTGGAATTTGTTACCGGAGGATGTAGTAAAGGCTGTTAGTGTAGCTGGGTTTAAAAAAGGTTTGGACAAGTTCCTGGAGGAAAGGTCCATAAACCATTATTAAGAAGGGACCCAGGATATCAATGCTTGAACCAATACAAGCATTGTGGAACCTGTGTCCCTTGGGGAAACTGCTAGGTACATATGACCTAGATTAGCCACTGTTGGAAACAGAATACTGGGCTTGATGGACCTTGGTCTGACCCAGTATGGCATATCTTATGTTCTTATGTAAAAAGAAAGTAATTGCGAGTCAAAGCAATTTGTGCTAGTTCTACCAAAAAATGTGTGGGTATACGAGCTGGTAAAGTACGCATATTCAAGTATTTAGTAATAACTGTCAAAGCTTCTTGCTGAGGTATATTAGTGTACAAAGACTCAATATCTAATGTCACTAAAGTGATATCAGAAGTATCGCTATTAAATCCTTGTAGAAAAGAGATCACATCTGCAGAGTCCCTAATATAGGAGGCAATTTGGGGAACAAAAGGTCGTAGAAAGACATCAACAAATTTTGAAAGTGGTTCCAAAATAGATCCTATGCCGGATACAATAGGCCTGCCAGGGGGGGAAGTAAGGGACTTATGAATCTTAGGGAGGGTATATATCGTGGCAACAACTGGATTCTTCACTATTAAAAAGGAGTATTCACGCCGTGTAAGAAAACCTGCGTTGAGGCCATAAGACACCAAAGATTCAATATCTTGTTTTATAGAAGGAGTGGGGTCATAGGTTAAAATTTGATAAAAATTCTTATCATTGAGTTGGCTAGAAAGTTCAAGAATGTAATAGGAACGATCTAAAATAACAATGCCCCCACCCTTATCCGCAGGTTTAATAATAATATCAGAGTGTGCTTTGAGGGTACGTATTGCTGATCGTTCATCACGTGTCAAGTTATAAAATCTACATCTAGATTTATTTTCCATAGACTGTACGTCTCGTAAAACGCAAAGTGGTATGATGCCTGCCAATTTAAAGCATCTGTTTGTCCATTTCTTATTAAAGGCGGCTTGGATACCTCGCTACCTGAGTCATATCGGCCTATATCTAGTCTTCTGTTTGTGGCAAAGCTCATTGAAGGTGCTTTTTAGAGCAGCTGCAGGATTTTGTGGAACTGTATCAGCTGCTGGATAAACAGGAACATGATTTTATCGGAATCATGGGGCTGAGAATTTGTTGCTGTCAATGTTTAACAACTTGTGGTGTAATCTGGATTAGGCATGTTCTGCAGTGTTATTGGTATTTTTGGATATATCATTTGCTTTTGATTCAGTTAACCCAATGCTACTGATGCAGATGTTACAAATATGTGACATCACAGGTACAGTCCTAGTTTCAGTCATATTTGACTGATCATTATCAACAAGTACGTGGAGGCCAGGTTAACATTTAATTCAACATCTATCCTAACTGTCTCCATTGCTGCAGAGTTAAAAACTTTTTCCTGTCCCCACCTGCTGAGATATTGTATATCCCCTTTTCCTGTCTTCCACATACATTTAGCTCTATTTGCCTCTCTCTCCTCTGGAAGAGAAGTCTCCATTACAAGCTCTGCTGGAAAGGTGAATTTTACTTGCTTTTTGTGAGTGAATCTGCTCGCTTTCTGTGAGTCCTGTCTGTCTCTCTCTATATATTTATTTATTTATCATTGTTAGTGTGCTTTCTTACCTCATGACTCCTTTTGTGCACTTTGATTCAGCTTTTCTCAGCTGAATAACTTATACCCCACCCCCCTCTCCTCTACCCACCCACCTCCTGGCACCCAGTCTCTTATAGCTATCATCTGCTCATTACCTCTCTTATTCACAGGTGCATCTAATCCCCTGTGGGCTCTCTCCCACATATCTATTTATTCTGGCCTCTGTTCTTCTCTTCATTCCTCTTCTATGGCTCCCAGGGCCGGCCCGTCCATTGAGCAAGAATGTTTTTTGCACAGGGCCCCGCGTTTCAGGGGCCCTGCGCAAAAAACATCTTGCATCCCAGCAAAGTTTAAAAAAATCAGAAACCGGCTGCCGCTACCGCCGTGGCAGCGGCAGAATCGAGAATCAGCCCATTTACAGTCCTTACCACCACCCCCCCCCCCCATCAGCCCAGCTAAGTTTAAAAAAAACAACCCAGAAACCGGCTGCTGCTGCCGCTGTGGCAGCGGCAGAATCGAGAATCCCGCGGGGCCCCCCTGTCCTGCAGTCTTCTATGCGGCCTCAGCGTCGGCTGTCAGAGCTGCGCGAAGAGAGAGAGCTTCTCCTCTCGCAGCTCTGTTAATCACGCCGCGGGGCTGATGGGAAATCCCATCAGCCCCGCGGCGGGATTAACAGAGCCGTGAGAAAGGGAAACTCTCCCTTCGCGCGGCTCTGAAAACCCGCGCTGAGGCCGCATAGAAGACTGCAGGACAGGGGGGCCCCACGGGATTCTCGATTCTGCCGCTGCCACGGCGGCAGCATCAGCCGGTTTCTGGGTTGTTGTTTTTTAAACTTAGCTGGGCTGATGGGGGGGGGGTAAGGACTGTAAATGGGCTGATGGGGGGGGGGGGTTAGGACTGGTAATGGGCTATAGGGGGTTCGGACTGGAAGTGGGCTGATGGGGGGGTTAAGACTGGGAATTGGCTATGGGGGGTTAGGACAGGTAATAGACTATGGAGGGGCTAAGACTGGAAATGGGCTGATGGGGGAAGTTATGACAGGTAATGGGCTATGGGGGGCTATGACTACAAGTGGGCTGATGGGGGGATTAGGACTGGAAACGGGCTATGGGGCGGTGGGCTAAGACTGGAAATGGGCTGATGGGGGTGTTAGGACTGGTAATGGGCTGTGGGGGGCATGGTTACAACAGGTAATGGGCTATGGGGAGCTACGACTACAAGTGGGCTGATGGGGGGATTAGGACTGGAAATGGGCTATGGGGGAGTTTGGGACAGGTAAGGGGCTGATGGGGGTTACAACAGGTAATGGGCTATGGGGGGCAAAAGAAAACAATTAGGCTGTTAGGGGGTTAGGACTGGTAATGGGCTGTGGGGGGCGTTGGGACTGGTAATGGGCTGGGGGGGTTAGGACTGGTACTGGGCTATGGGGGGGTTACAACAGGTAATGGGCTATGGGGAGCTACGACTACAAGTGGGCTGATGGGGGGATTAGGACTGGAAATGGGCTATGGGGGGGTTAGGACAGGTAATGGGCTGATGGGGGGTTACGACAGGTAATGTGCTATGGGGGGGCTAAGACTACAAGTGGGCTGATGGGGGGTTAGGACTGGTAATGGGCTGAAGGGGGGTTAGGACTGGTAATGGGTTGATGGGGGGGGTAAGACTGAAAATGGGCTGATGGGAGGGTAAGGACTAGAAGTGGGCTGATGGGGGGGTTAGGACTGGTAATGGGCTATAGGGGGTTCGGACTGGAAGTGGGCTGATGGGGGGGTTAGGACTGGTAATGGGCTATAGGGGGTTCGGACTGGAAGTGGGCTGATGGGGGAGCTAGGACTGGTAATGGGATGGGGGGTTGCTAGGACTGGAAATGGGCTGAGTGGAAGGGGGGCTTGAACGGCAAATAGCTGATGGGGACAGGGGCTTGGAATGGAAATGGGCTGAGTGGAAAGGGGGGTTGAAATGCAAATAGCTGATGGGGCGGGGAGCTTGGAATGGAAAAGGGCAGTGAGGAGAGGGAGCTAGGACTGGAAATGGGCTGAGTGGGGGGGGGGGGGGGCTAGGACAGGAAATGGGCTGATGGAGGGGCCAGGATAGGACTGGAAATGGGCTGTTGGGGGTGCTAAGATTGGAAATGGGCTGTGTTGGGGACTTGGAATGAAATGGACTCATGGAGGGGCTAGAACTGGAAGTAGGCTCATGGGGGGCTTGGATTGGAAATGGGATGAGTGGAGGGGAGCTAGGATTTGACATGGGCTGATGGTGGGGCTAGGAAAGGAATAGAAATGAGCTGATGGGGGGCTGGGATTGGAAATGAGCTGATGGAGGAACTGATAGGACTGGAAATGGATGGGGGAGCTAGGACTGGAAATGGGCTGATGGTGGGGCTAGGATAGGATTGGAAATGGGCTGATGGGGGACTAGGACTGGAAATGGGCTGATGCAGGGACAAGAAGGGAGCAGATGCTGGGTGGGGCTGGAACTAGAAAGGAGCTGATGTTGGGGGAGGATTAGAATGGGATGGAGCTGGGAGAGTGAAATGGAGAGGGAAAAATATTTTGCGTGGGAGGGAAGACAAATCTACAATTGGCCGGATATTGGGAGAGTAAGTGGGGATTGAGGATGGAGGGGTAAAATTTGAGTGGATGAAATAGGAATGAGGAAAGAGCAAAAGGAGAAAGATTAGTATGTTAAAGCAGATGTAGAGAGAGAATGGAAAAGAAAACAAGAAGACAGAAGAAAGGACAAATGGACAGCAGATGGAGAGTTAGCAGAAGACACGAAGAAACCAGAAGAAAGTGGCTGGAACAATTGCAACTGAAAAAAAATGCACAAAAGGTAGAAAAATCTCTCTTTATTTTGAATTTATTAACTGGAATATGTCAGCTCTGGGAAATGTGCATCATTAATTTTTGCGCTTTGTTTAGTACAAGAGGAAATTAATTTATAGTTTTATTTCTACAGTGTTGTTGTATATTCCAAGTTTGGCTTTTGGGGTTCCCAGTTTAATTATTGTCTTCCTGTTTCTAAATTGTGATTCCTTGTTTGGTATGGTCTATGTTCTGCATGTGTAACTGAGCTGAGGTATTCTGTTTATATAATTCCTATTTGACATTGCCACTTGTTCTTTCCCCAGTAGGTCATGTATTGTTGTTCTCTGAAATGTATTGGTTTAATATTTGCAGTGTTGCCTTTTGATAGTTAGGTTATGGTGCTTTGTGAGTCCTGGTAGTGCTGTTAGGATACGGCGGGTTTGCTATGGGTTCTAAATGGGCAGTGTTTGTAGTAGTTCCTAATGTGCCTGGTGGTTGGTACTGGATTATAGTAATGTAGTAACCTTTTAGTCTTTCTTTATCCATATACTCATTAAGAGACATGTTTACTAAAAGTTAGTGTATGGTAACATTATGCAAATATTTATGCAAATGAGGCACCTTATGCAAATGAGGCCCCGCACCGAGTCTCCGCACATGGCCCCGCACCCCCCTTGGGCCGCCCCTGATGGCTCCTCATCACTTTGTCTTCCTATTCTTCCCCTCCTACCAACACCTTCACTCCTCCCCTCCTTATCTCCCCTTTACCATCCTTACTTCCCCCTCCATTCTGTTTTTTACCCTTTCATCAGCTCTGGAGCTTCACCACTTTCTCCCTCTCATTCAGCAATCTCCTCTCTCTCTACAAGAACCTCATAGTGCTGTGGCAAAGTGCAATCAATGAATAAGTCCAGGAGTCAATTGACAGGGTCCAAGCCAGTTTAATGTGCACAGGACCAGTCAGTCAAAGCTTCAAAAGGAACTGAGCAAAAGTTTATACAGAGACATAACCATTTATACCTTTTTTTCAGTTTGATACATGAGAACTTTCTATTGGTTCCAACTCGATACATGCAAACTTTTCATGGGTTATACATTCCCTTCATTTGTCCAATTAGAAATCCCTCCGGAGCCTAGCAACCGGCCCCCTCCCTTAGGATTGCTTGAACAATGGTACATTTCTTAAGTTCGTTACTTTTCTACTGCAAGGTTAACTTTGGCTTCTGGAATGCATATACTGAAACATTTCTGTTCTTTCATACACAAGAGAATAATAGAAGACTTATGAATTCATGAAAACGTCTTATTAAGCATTTTAAAACAGTTTTCTCATTTTTCATAGATTTTTGGTTCTTTTCTAGATATAATGGGAGTTAGGATCCAGGCCTAACTTACAGGCCTTTCATAGTAGCAGGCCATGCTAGGCCATAGCCTACCACATTAGGAGGGAGCAGTGGCTCAGTGGTTGGGACAGGTTACCTCAGGCCAGAAGGCTGGGGGTTCAAGTCCCACATGGGGACAAGCAAACTCAGGCCAGAGGAACTGGGGTCTCTAGTCCCATGGCTGCTCCTTGAGGCCTTGGGCAAGCCACTTAACCCTCCATTGCCTCAGGTACACTTAGATTGTGAGCTCTTTGGGGACAAGGGAATAAAAAGTACTTGTTAGTATACATGTAAACCACACTGATTCTAAAGAGCACAGTATAAAAAATAAATAAATCCTTGTTTCCATCATGCTATCTCCTCTCTGCTTCACACTCTTCTACTCCTTCTCATCTGGAGATATCAACCCCATCCATGCCCCCCCCCCCCTTGACTTTGGTCACACTCTGAGACAAGATCTTCATGCAACACCTCTAATCTTATTCATATCCCTCTCCTTTCCCCTTCCTCTCTCTCTTTCTCATGTGCCTTGTGGAACGCACACTCCATCTCAAATAAACTTGCTTTTGCTCATGATCTCTTTATCTCTAATGCTCTGGCAGGGCCTCCCAAGATGGACAGGTCTCAGATGAGGTGCTAGACCAAGACTCTCACTTGGTTTGCAGCTTGTCGTGCTGTGAGGGCTTGTGTGCATCACTGATGCTGAGGGCTAAGCTATCGGCAGTTTAACTACTGGCAGGAACTCCCAAGATGGACATGTTTCAGCTGAGGTGCCAGACCAAGACAAACCACCCATCTGGGCAGCAGCAGATTGGGACAGTGTTGGCAGTGGAGGATCACATTTCTGTGACAATGGCAACAACAGTAAACTTAAATTATGCGGAGAAAAGGCCTCGCAATCTACTTCTGTATCTTGCCATGAAAACCCAATGGATAGACACAACAAAACAAATTGCACTATAGTACTGGAAGTTGAGACCCCCCAGGTTGGAAGGCACTTAACTAGCTACCTGGGAGGAGCTGAAGACCTTTCAGAGTAAAGCCAGCATTTATGAAATGGTTGGATCAAAGCCCTTGAGACACCTGACTGCTAATGTAGCTGCACATTTTATTTATTTAGACAGATTTGTATACCACCTTATCCTTCAATCAAAGTGGTCACATTACATCACAACTGGTGGGTTACATGAAATGAGAGTCAGAAGCTGCAGCGATGTCTTACATATTGGGACATGGAATGTATGAAGCATGAACCAAGGAAAGTTGGAGGTGGTCAAGAATGAAATGGAACGTGTACAACTTGATCTGTTGGGTGTCAGCGAAGTGAAATAGACTGGCATTAGGCACTTTGCATCAGATGATCACATGGTCTACTATGCTGGAAATGAAAGACAAAGAAGAAATGGTGTTGCATTTATAATAAAGAATAAACTTTCAAGAACTGTAATGAAATACAATGCAGTCAGCGAACACTTAATCTCTATTCGTCTACGAGGAATGCCTATCAAGACAACTATAATTCAAGTATATGCCCAAAAACAACAGCTGCAGAAGAGGATGAAATTGATGAATTCTATGAACAAGTACAAGCTGAAATTGACAGAACATGCAAACAGAATATCCTGATAGTCATAGGTGACTGGAACGCAAAGATGGCAACAAAGAAGAAGGTAAAATAGTTGGAAAATATGGACTTGGCAACAGAAATGAAGCTGTAGAAAGACTGATTTAATTCTGCAAGACCAATGATTTATTCATCTCAAACACATTCTTCCAGCAACACAAGCGGCGACTGTACATGTGGACTTCACCCAGTGGATTGTACAAAAATCAACTTGACTACATCTGTGGAAGTCAACGATGGAAAAGCTCTATAACATCAACAAAGACAAAACCTGGAGCTGACTGTGGTACAGATCACCAATTACTAGTATGCAAACTCAAGCTAAAGTTGAAAAAGAGAAAGCCACTCATGAATGTAGCAAAATATGACCTTCAGAATATACCACTGGAATTTAAAGACTGCCTGCAAAATTGATTTGCTGCTTTAGATACATATGATAGAGCTCCAGAAGGGTTATGGAATGACATCAAGAAGCAGGGGCGGCTCAAGGCTATCTGCTGCCTGAGGCGAGGGATTTATTTTTATTTATTTTATTTAGACAGTTTTGTATACTACCTTATCCTTCAATCAAAGTGGTCACAACACAATTGGGGGATACATTTAACACGAGGGGATATGAGACACATACACTAATATTTACAGGGAACATGGGCAATGGAGGGTTAAGTGGCTTGCCCAAGACCACAAGGAGCACCTGTGGGACTAGAAACCCCAGTCCTTCCGGCCCAAGGTTGCTGTCCTCTAGTGGGAGGGATAAGATGGCGCCCTCCTGGCACACCTCCCCCTCCCGCTCGCCCCCCGGCATCCCCCCATGCGTACCTCCCCCCCCCCCCGGCATGCCCCCCTCCATGTGCCTCCCCCCCCCCGCACGCCCCCCCCCCCCCCCCCCGGGTGGGGATCTTTCTCAAAACTCCAGTCAGGGACTGAACCAAATCAAAAAGTCAATTAGATAATGTAGAGCAAATGCAAGATATTCACACACCAAGGAACTAAAAAAAAAAGCGAGAACCACAGCAGTTTATAACTCCAAATTATAGTTCATTTGTATTTTGTTATAAACTGCATTATGGTGCTTGCTTTTTCTTTTTGAACATACATTTTGCATTCACAGAACCCCCTCCTGAACAATGGGTGCAAAGCAGAGGTAGGACATTCACCCACAGAATTCAATATATATTAAAAAAAAAAACTGATTCTGGTCATCTCACCAACAACAAACATTCTCCAGTACTAGGCATATTGGGAACTAATATAAAGCCCAACTAAAGTCACTAAGATCTGCAAGGCCAAATCTACCATACCATATCAGCATACACTTCCAAAACTCATACAATAAGGGGCCTACCAAGAAAAAAGCAGCACTATAAACACTGCAGTGGGCCCCAAAACATCCATACACCTATTTGAAAAGCTGAACAAGTCAAATTACTACAGTACAGATCCCTGCGTACAAACTGCATGTTAACAGAACGCCTGGCCTTGGTCACACACTCAGAACACAGACCCTCATCAAGAACAGAATAAGTGACCACAACCTAAAGCAAAAATAAAAATATGTAGACAAAAAATTAAAATGAAACCCCAAGAAGCCAGTCTCTGCATGTGGTGCCACACCAGAAAAGAGATGCAGTTCCTCATACTTTGTGAAATATAGATAGCGCAAAGTCCAATCACTAAACTGAAAATACAATTATTTTTTCTACCTTTGTTGTCTGATGATTTTTGATCATGCTGGTCCCGATCTGAGGTTTCCGTTTTCCTCTGTCTTCTCTTAGCTATTTTTCTATGGTCTATAGTCCATCTGCCATTTCTTGTCTCTCCTTTTGCTTTCTTCATTTTCTTCCATCAACCTTTTTTCAGTCCCAGTAACTCTCCCTAGTATCAGCCCACTTTACAGCCTCCCCTCCCAGTACCTACCCCCTTGCCTTTCCAGTACCCCCACTGGTGTATATTCTCTTCCAGTCCCCCTCCTTCCCCATCGTCCAGCCCCTTCTAGTTAAAATACCATCCCAGGTATCAGCGAAATTCCAGTCCCAGTGCCGCCTCCCATGTCAGCTCCCGTCCAGTTCCCCCTCTCCCCTGTCCATCTGCCTTCCAGTGCCATCCCCAGGTGTCAGCTCCCTTCCAGCTCCCCCCCCCATGTCTGCTCTGCTCCTTTCCAGCTCCCCCCCCGTCTGCTCCCCTCCAGGCACCCCTGTCTGCTCCCTTCCAGTTCCCCCCCCCCATGTCTGCTCCCCTCCAGGCCCCCCATGTCTTCTCTCTTCCAGGCCCCCCTTGTCTGCTCCCTTCCAGGCTCCCCCATGTCTGCTTCCCCTCCATGCCCCCCCATGTCTGCTCCCCATCCAGGCCCCCCCATGTCTACTCCCCTCCAGGCCCCCCTTGTGTCTGCTCCCTTCCAGTCCCCCCTTGTCTGCTCCCTTCCAGGCCCCCCCTTGTCTGCTCCATTCCAGGCCCCCCCCCCGGTCTGCTCCCCTCCAGGCCCCCTGTTTGCTCCCCTCTAGCTTTCCTCTATGTCTGCTCCCCTCCAGGCCCCCCATGTCTGCTCCCTTCCAGGCCCCCCCATGTGTCTGCTCCCTTCCAGGCCCCCATGTGTCTGCTCCCTTTCAGGCCCCCCTTGTGTCTGCTCCCTTTCAGGCCCCCCCTTGTGTCTGCTCACTTCCAGGGCCCCCAGGTGTGCCCCCCCTCGTGTCTGCTCCCTTCCAGGCCCCCCCTTGTGTCTGCTCCCTTCCCGGCCCCCCCCCCTTGTCTGCTCCCTTCCAGGTCCCCCCTTGTGTCTGCTCCCTTCCAGGCCCCCCTTGACTGCTCCCTTCCCTCCCCCCTCATCTCACTGATTCATCCTTTAAAATGAAAGCAGCCGCAGGAACATTTCTCCGTTCCCGCGGCTCTGCTTTCAAACTGCTGGGTCGCTGCCTTCAATCTTCCTAGAGCCAGCGGAGTGGGGGGGACCCGAGGTCATCGCTTCCGCCACCCTTCTGCTTCCGTTGCTGAAGCAGCCAGCAGCAACGGTAGCGGAAGGGCGGCGGAAGATGACCTCGGGCCCCCCTACCCCGCCGGCTCCAGGAAGATTGAAGGAAGGCAGGCAGCAACCCAACGGTTTGAAAGCAGAGCCGCGGGAACGGAGAAATGTTCCTGCAGCTGCTTTCATTTGATTTTACATTATTAATCTGACTTGACGGCAGTTCTATCATAGGCAGTTTCTAGAGAGCGGCAAATAGTGCCGCCCCCTAGAAACTGCCGCCTGAGGCCACCACCTCAGTTCGCCTAATGATAGAACCGCCCTGTCAAGAAGGTTGTGTTGGAAGAAAGCGAGAAGTCTCTACAAAAGGTGAAAAAGCAAATACGGTCAAAATGAATGAAAGAAGAAACTTTGAAAATTGCCCAGAAAATCAGAGAAGCTACAGCCAGAGGAGAAAGAGAGGCAATCGCAGAACTCAACAAAGATTTCCAATGTGCAGCAAGATAAGACAAGGAAAAATACTACAATGACGAATGCAAGAAAATAGAAGTAGAAATTATTAGAGGAAGAACAAGATCGGCTTTCCTAAAGCCAGGAGAGTTAAAGAAAAAATTCCAGCCACAAATTGGAATGCTACAAGATACTCTAGGTTCTATGTTGAATGATGCTGAAAAGATCAAGAAAAGGTGGAAAATATATACAAAGATTTTATATGATAAAGATTTGACATATTCATAAATGACCTGGAAAAGGGAATAACGAGTGAGGTTATCAAATTTGCAGATGACACAAAACTATTTAAAGTTGTTAAAAACCCAAGAGGATTGTGGAAAATTGAAAGAGGATCTTGATAAATTGGAAGACTGGACATCAAAATGGCAGATGAAATTTAATGTGGACAAGTGCAAAGTTATGCACATAGGAAAGAACAACCCAAACTATGGTAATACGATGCAAGGTTCCACATTAGGAACCACCACCCAGGAAAAAGATTTAGGCGTCATTGTGGATAATATGTCAAAACCCTCTGTCCAGTGTGCAGCGGCGGCCAAGAGAGCAAATAGAATGCTAGGTATCATAAGGAAAGGAATGGAAAATAAAATGAAGGATATTATAATGCCTCTATATCGTTCCATGGTGAGACCGCACCTTGAATATTGTGTGCAATTTTGGTCACCGTACCTTAAAAAGGATATAGCTTTATTAGAAAAGGTTCAGAGAAGAGCCACCAAAATGGTAAAGGGGATGGAAGGATACCCCTTTGAAGAAAGACTAAAAAGGTAAGGGCTCTTTAACCTGGAAAAGAGACGGCTGAGGGGAGATATGATTGAAGTCTATAAATTAATGAATGGAGTGGAACAGGTAAATGTAGATTGATTGTTTACATTATCAGAATATAGAAAGACTAGGGGACATGCAATGAAGCTACAGGGTAAACTATTTAAGACTAAGAAAAGAAAATATTTTTTCACTCAACCTGCAATCAAACTCTGAAATTTGTTACCGGAGGATGTAGTAAAGGCTGTTAGTGTAGCTGGGTTTTAAAAAAGGTCTGGACAAGTTCCTGGAGATAAGGTCCATAACCATTATTAGGAAGGGACCCAGGATATCAATGCTTGACCCAATACAAGCATTGTGGAACCTGTGTCTTTTAGGGAAACTGCTAGGTATGTATGACCTAGATTGGCCACTGTTGGAAACAGGATACTGGGCTTGATGGATCTTGGTCTGACCCAGTATGGCATATCTTATGTTCTTATGTTCTTAAGTGGACCAACAGCCGTTTCAACCTGTACCTTATGATCCGGAACCATTGGTGATGAAGTAGAAGTCGAAGCAGCATTGAAAGCCTTATCAAAGAACAAAGCACCAGGCATTTATGGCATTCCCATAGAAGTATTACAGCAATCTGATGCAGCTGTTACCATATTTACAAGGCTCTGCCATGAAATTTGGAAGACAACATCATGGCTAACTGACTGGAAAAGATCTGTGTTTATACCAATACTAAAGAAAGGTGATCCAACTGACTGTGGAAATTATCACACAATCACTCTGATCCCAAATGCCAGCAAGATTCTACTGAAGATTATTCAACAGAGACTACAACCATACCTGGAACAAGAACTACCTGAAGTGCAAGCAGGGTTCAGGAAAGGATGAGGAACAAGAGACATCATCGCGGATGTGAGATGGGTTCTTGAAAAGACTAAAGAATACCAAAAGGATATCTATTTGTGCTTTATTGACTACAGCAAGGCTTTTGACTGTGTAAACCATGAGAAACTCTGGACTACATTAAAAAGCATGGATATACCAGAACACCTGATTGTTCTCTTGCACAATCTGTACATTGATCAAGAAGCAACACTTTGAACGGAACTAGGAGAAACAGAATGGTTTAAAATCAGCAAAGGTGTACAACAAGGCTGCATACTTTCCCCCTACTTGTTTAATTTATATGCAGAACAAATCATCAGAGAAGCAGGATTCTATGAAGACAACAGAGGTGTGAAGATTGGTGGAAGACTCATCAACAACCTTCGCTATGCTGATGATACCACATTACTGGCTGAAAGTGAAGATGATCTGAAACACTTGCTTCTCACGATCAAGGAATATAGTCTTAAAATGGGCCTGCACCTTAATGTAAAGAAGACAAAGATCATGACAACTGGCAAAATCAATAAGTTCATCGTTGATGTAGAAGAAATTGAAATCATGGACAATTTTAACCTACATGGATCAACTATCAATAAAGAAGCAACAAGCAGTCAAGAAATCCGACGATGCATTGCTCTTGGCAGAATGGCTATGAAGGACCTAGACAAGATTCTCAAGAGCAGAGATGTCTCTCTCCATACAAAGATTCAACTCATTCAAGCCATGGCATTTTCAATAACCTCATATGGATGCGAAAGTTGGACAGTGAAAAAAATAGACAGGAAGAAAATTGATACCTTTGAGCTATGGTTCTGGCGGCGAATACTGCGTATACCGTGGACTGCCCGAAGAACAAACCAGTCAATACTAGAGGAGATCAAACCTAAGTTTTCTTTAGAAGCTCAGATGACAAGACTTCATCTTTCATACTTTGGACACATCATGCAAAGAGAGAGATCATTAGAGAAAGACATCTTGCTTAGCAAGATAGAAGGTCAACGCAAAAGAGGAAGGCCAGCAATGAGATAGATCGATACAATAACAGCAGCTACGGGTGCCAGTCTGTCAACAATGAGCCACCTGACTGAAGACCGAAGAGAATTTAGGACAACTATCCAGAGGGTCGCCATGAGTTGACACCGACTCAATGGCACTTAACAACAACAACAACCTCTCCGGGTAGCTATTATTTATCAACCTCCTGACAAGTCTACTTCTACCTTTCTCACTGATTTTGACTTGTGGCTTTCCTTCTTTCTGGATTCCTCTTCTCCCACTCTTATTCTTGGGGATTTTAACATTCATGTTGATAACCCCTCTGACCCTTATGCTTTAAAGCTCCTTTCCCTGACCTCCTAATTGGACCTCCAGCTTTGCTCTACTACCCCCACTCACTAGCATGGCCACTATGTTGACCTTGTATTTTTCTCTAATTGCTTACCCTCAAACATCTGTTCCTCAGTTCTTCCCTTATCTGAACATCACCTGCTAAGCTTCACTCTTCATAACCCTCTGCCTCAGCATCATCCTGTCTCCTCCAAGCTATTTAGAAATCTTCATGCTATTGATCCTTTGGTTCTCGCCTTCACTGTTTCATCATCTCTTTCCTCCACTATGTCATCTGAGTCTATTGATGAGGCAGCAGCTTCCTATAATGCTGTACTCTCCTCTGTTCTGATTGCTCCCACTCCACCCATGCCATGTCCTGTGAGGCGTACTGCACCCTAGCCCTGGCTTTCATCCACTACCTGCTATTTAAGTTCCTGTGCCCATTTAGCTGAGTGTACTTGGTTCAAATTCCTCTCCCTTGCAGAATTTCTACACTTCAAATTCATGCTTGTCTCTTTGAAATCAGCCATAGCACTTGCCAAACAAGACTATTATGTCCATCTGACTAACTCTCTTGCCTCTGACTCTCGCCATCTCTTTACTACTCTCAGCTCTCTCCTCGAGGTTCCTCTGACTCTGACCCTTGCCCCCTTTCTGCCTAAACCCTGGCTGACTATTTCCATGACAAAATTCACAAGATCACCGTCCAATTCCCCACAAGGTCAGCTACTTATTTATTTAGACAGTTTTGTATACCACCTTATCCTTCAATCAAAGTGGTCACAATACAATTAGGGGATATATTTAACATGAGAGGATATGAGGCACATACACTAATACTTACAGGGAATATGGGCATTGGAGGGTTAAGTGGCTTGCCCAAGACCACAAGGAGCACCTGTGGAACTAGAAACCTCAGTCCTTCCAGCCCAAGGTTGCTGTCCTCTAGTGGGATTTGAACCCCTGACCTTTGGTAAGTTGCACCAACTACTAGGCCACTCTTCTCTCCCTTTCTCTCCTTCCCCTCTTCACTCCCAACTTTCCCCTTCTACCTCTGCTACCCTCTCTTCTTTTTCTGTGATCTCTGAACAGGAAACTGCACACCTTCTTTCTTCCTTCAAACTCACTACCTGCTCCTCTGATCCAATCCCCACCTGTCTCCTAAGCACCATCTCCTCCACTGTTGTTCCTTCCATATCTCATATTCTCAACCTATCTCTCTCCACTGCACCTGTCCCTGCAGCCTTCAAGCATGCTGTAGTTACACCTCTCCTCGAGAAACCCTCACTTGATCCTACCTGCCCTTCTAATTATCGACCCATCTCCCTCCTCCCCTTCATTTCTAAATTATTTGAACATGCGGTTCACCGCTGTTGCCTTGACTTTCTCTCATCTCAAGCCCTTCTGGATCATTTACAATCTGGCTTTCATCCTTTACACTCTACTGAAACGGCTCTTGCCAAAGTCTCAAGTGACTTGTTCCTGGCAAAATCCAAAGGCTTATACTCTGTCCTGATCCTTCTTGACCTCTCTGCTGCTTTTGACACTGTTGACCACAATCTTCTCCTTGATACCCTGCCCCCACTTGGTTTTAAGGACTCTGTACTATCCTGGTTCTCCTCTTATTTCTCCCATCGCTCTTTTCAGTGTTCTGGTGGATCCTCCTCTGCTGCTATCCTGCTCTCAGTTGGTGTATCCCAAGGATCTGTGTTGGGTCCACTCCTTTTCTCTCTCTATACCCAATCCTTTGATGCGCTCATCTCTTCCCATGGCTTTCAGTACCATCTTTATGTTGATGACTCCCAGATCTACCTCTCTACACCTGAAATCTCTCCGGCAATCCAGACCTGGATCTCTTGCTGCCTTTCTGACATTGCTGCTTGGATGTCTCACCACCGCTTGAAAATGAACATGGCTAAAACTGAGCTTTTTATTTTTCCCCCTAAAACCTCCTCTCCTCTCCTCTTCCTCCTTTCTCACTCTTTGTGGATAATGTGCCCTGTTTCCTCAGCTCACAACTTTGGGGTTGTCTTTGACTCCTCTCTCTTCTTCTCTACACACATTCATCTGATAGCTAAGACCTGCCATTTCTTTCTCTATAACATCAACAAAATCCACCCATTCCTTTCTGAACACACTACTAAGACACGTATCCATTCCTTGATCACCTCCCATCTTGACTATTGTAACCTACTCCATGCCAGCAGGGGCGGCCCAAGAGGGGTGCGGGGCCATGTGCGGAGACTCGGTGCGGGGCCTCATTTGCATAAGTGGCCTTATTTGCATAAATATTTGCATAATGTTACCATACACTAACTTTTAGTAAACATGTCTCTTAATGAGTGTATGGATAAAGAAAGACTAAAAGATTTCTACATTACTATAATCCAGTGCCAACCGCCAGGCACATTAGGAACTACTACAAATGCTGCCCATTTAGAACCCATAGCAAACCCGTCGTATCCTGACAGCATTACCAGGACTCACAAAGCACCATACCCTAACTATCAAAAGGCAACACTGCAAATATTAAACCAATACATTTCAGAGAATACTGGGGAAAGAGAACAAGTGGCAATGTCAAATAGGAATTACATAAACAGAATACCTCAGCTCAGTTACACATGCAGAACATAGACCATCACCAAACAAGGAATCACAATTTAGAAACAGGAAGGCAATAATTAAACTGGGAACCCCAAAAGCCAAACTTGGAATGTACAACAACACTGTAGAAATAAAACTATAAATTAAATTCCTCTTGTACCAAACAAAGCACAGACGTTAATGATGCACATTTCCCAGAGGTTTCATATTCCAGTTAATAAATTCAAAATAAAGAGATATTTCTACCTTTTGTGCATTTTTTTTCAGTTGCAATTGCTCCAGCCACTTTCTTCTGGTTTCTTCATGTTTTCTGCTAACTGTCCATCGTCTGCTGTCCATTTGTTCTTTCTTCTCTCTTCTAGTTTTTTTTCCCATTCTGTCTCTCTACATCTGCTTTAACATACTAATCTTTCTCCTTTTGCTCTCTCCTCATTCCTATTTCATCCACACAAATTTTACCCCTCCATCCTCAATCCCCACTTACTCTCCCAATACCAGGCCAATTGTAGATTTTTCATCCCTCCCACACAAAATATTTTTTCCCCTCTCCATTTTACTCTCCCAGCCCCATCCCATTCTAATCCTCCCCCAACATCAGCTCCCTTCTAGTTCCAGTCTCACCCAGCATCCATTCCCTTCTAGTCCCTGCATCAGCCCATTTCCAGTCCTAGCCCACCATCAACCCATTTCCAGTCCTAGCTCCCCCATCCATTTTCAGTCTGAGTCCCTTCATCAGCTCATTTCCAATCCTAGCCCCCCATCAGCCCACTTCTAGTCATTTCCTAGCCCCATCGTCAGCCCATGTCAAATCATAGCTCCCCTCCACTCAGTCCAATTCCAGTCCAAGCCCCCCCATGAGCCTACTTTCAGTTCTAGCCCCTCCATGAGTCCATTTCAATTCAAGCCCCCACCACAGCCCATTTCCAATCTTAGCTCCCCCCAACAGCCCATTTCCAGTCCTATCCTAGCTGCTCCATCAGCCCATTTTCAGTCCTAGCTCCCTCCCTATCAGCTATTTGCAGTTCAAGCCTCCCCTTCCACTCAGCCCATTTCCAGTCATAGCAACCCCCCAACCCATTACCAGTCCTAGCCCCACATCAACCCACTTCCAGTCCTAGCCCCCCATCACCCCATTTTCAGTTTAAGCCCCCCCCTATAACCCATTACCAGTCCTAACCCCCCCATCATCCCACTTCCAGTCTTAACCCCATCAGCCCATTGCCAGTCCTAACCCCCCCCCATCAGCCCACAGCCCATTACCAGTCCTAACCACATCAGCCCACCTCAAGTCCTAACCCCTCCCCATCAGCCCATTTCCTGTCCTAGCCCGCCCCATAGCCCATTATCAGTCCTAACCACCCCCCAAAGCCCATTAGCAGTTCTAACCCCCCCATCACCCCATTTCCAGACAGCCCCCATCAGTCCACAGCCCATTACCAGTCCTAACCCCCCCAGCCCATTACCAGTCCTAACAAACCCCCCCAGCCCATTAGCAGTCCTAACCCACCCCCACCCCCCCAGCCCATTAGCAGTCCTAACAGCCCCCCCCAGCCCATTAGCAGTCCTAACAGCCCCCCATAGCCCATTAGCAGTTCTAACCCCCCCATCACCCCATTTCCAGACAGCCCCCATCAGTCCACAGCCCATTAGCAGTCCTAACCCCCCCCCCCCCAGACCATTAGCAGTCCTAACAGCCCCCCCCCAGCCCATTAGTGGTCCTAACCCACCCCCAGCCCATTAGCAGTCCAAAAATGCAGTGTCCCGCGGGGCCCCCTCTGCGCCGGCTGAGCCCTCTGCCCGGCTTTCAGATTCGCGAAGGGAGAGTGTCTCTCCCTCGCGTCTCTGTTAAGCCCGCAGGGGCTAATGGGAAATTTCCCATCAACCCCTCGCGTCTAAAGGGGCTGATGGGAAATTTCCCATTAGCCCCTGCGGGCTTAACAGAGACGCGAGGGAGAGACACTCTCCCTTCGCGAATCTGAAAGCCGGGCAGAGGGCTCAGCCGGCGCAGAGGGGGCCCCGCAGGACACTGCATTCTGCCGCGGCGGCAGCGGCAGCAGCCAGAGAGCCAGCTTTTTTTTTAATGTAATTTTGAGGAAAGCAGAATGTTCTTTGCGCGGGGCCCCCTGAAACGCGGGGCCCTGTGCAAAAAACATTCTTGCTCAATGGACGGGCCGGCCCTGCATGCCAGTCTCCCTTTGAATCATTTCTCTCCCCTTCAATCTGTTCAACACTTAGCTGTATGGCTAATCTTCCGCCAGCCTCGTCATGCTCATATTACCCCTCTTCTCAAGTTACTTCATTGGCTTCCTATCTGTTTCCGCATCCAGTTCAAACCTCTCCTGTTGACCTATAAGTGCATTCACTTTGCAGCTCCTCACTACTTTTCCTCTCTTATCACTCCCTACAGCCCCCTTCGGGTCTCTTCTGCCAAATTAGTGTATGTGTCTCATATCCCCTTGTGTTAAATGTATCCCCCAATTGTGTTGTGACCACTTTGATTGAAGGATAAGGTGGTATACAAAACTGTCTAAATAAATAAATTGCTTCTCTCTGTGCCCTTCTCTTCTATTGCTAACTCTAGACTTTGCTACTTTCACCTTGCTGCACCTTATGCCTGGAACAAACTACCTCAGTCTGTACATCAGGTGCTTTCTGTGATCCTTTTCAAATCCAGGCTGAAAACTCACCTCTTCACTACCGCTTTCGGATCTTGACTCACCTGATCTCCTTCTGTTTCCCTTGTATTGTCTGTCTTGACTAGATTGTAAGCTCTGATGAGCAGGAACTGTCTCTTACATGTCTGTGCAGCGCTGCATACGTCTTATAGCACTATACAAATGCTCAGTAGTAGTGGTAGTAGTAGTAGTAATAGTAGTAGAAATTAGGATAGGCTGCAGGAGGTCTGGTCACTGCTGACTCAAGGGGTTCCATAGGGATCAGCAGTGTCCTATTTAATTTGTATGTGTTTCCTATTTATTCCTTGCTTCAGCCATATGGTGTTACCTACCATGTTTTTGCTGACAATTTTATGTCGTATATGCCTTTTTCTATTTCCCTGGGCTTTGAGCCACTGCCAGTTTTTGATTGTAGTTGTGCTGTTGCACGTGGGTTTTCAGAACATGGGTTAAAAGTTAATTTTGGGAAAACCAAAGTATTGTTTGTAAAACGTGATGAATCATTTATTCCTCCTCAGTCAGTTATATTAAATGATTATAGGATAGTAGTGTTGCATGTAACGAATTCCTAGCTGGGGCAACAAGCACGTGGATCCTTCCTCGGCACTTGGTTTCCTATCTCTGGTCCCAGAAGCAAGTGAGATGAAATGAGAACACAACACACAGAGAGTTATACCATAGCAAATTTTGCTAAAGCTTTAGGAAGCAACCACAGATCCGCAAACCTGAGCAGTCTCCCATAACTCCCTAAATTTGCATGTCCACAGCACTTTCTTTTATTAGGAAAACAACTACCACATTATACATTCTTTTGCCTTATCATTCTGCACCTTTCTTTTTGCTTTGCCTATATCTACATGTTATCACTCAGTCAAGCTAAACACTACGGCAGTCATTCAAATCTTCGAATAGCGGAGTTGTATGTCCGGCTTGGACGTACAACCCATGCACAAGCAAGGACACTATTCCGGTCCCAGCACTCCTCGCACGAACAGAGCATTTGTGCGGACAGCACTAGATGGGGGCAGGAGGGGGTGGGACAGAGGCAGAGTGGAGGTGCAGGGAGGGTGGGCCCATGTGCCCAGACGGACAGAGGCCATTCAGCTCAGGCCTCTGTAGTCTCCTGGTGCAGAAATGGATGCCTGGCTTTTCCACCCCAATGGGCATGATGCTGCCCACCGGGTCCTGTCACCCTAGGTGACCACCTAGTTCACCTAGTGGACGGGCCAATCCTAATTAGATCGAACTTTGAGTATGCGTGCACATGTGAGGAAGATTGTGCAGCGCTCATTTTCAGATGAAGCTCTTAAGGCATCTTCACCTGTTTCTATCTGATTATGATTTTTGTACAGTATTTCAGCCTATTTTGTTTTCAGCTCTGGACTATGCTAACGTTATGTTGGTCGGTCTTCCTGATTCAACCTTTCATGCACTTCAACTAGTACAAAATGCAGCCACCTGGGTTTTGCTATGTAAAACCCCTATGATCATATTACTCCTTTTCTGCGAGACCTGCATTGGTTACCTGTTCACCAGCAGATTCACTTTAAAGTGT
Organism: Ichthyophis bannanicus; assembly: GCA_033557465.1. Taxonomy (NCBI): domain Eukaryota; kingdom Metazoa; phylum Chordata; class Amphibia; order Gymnophiona; family Ichthyophiidae; genus Ichthyophis; species Ichthyophis bannanicus. The sequence continues at coordinate 1,010,515,787 of CM066032.1, read as the reverse complement.
TGTTACTACTACTACTACTACTACTACAACTAATCATTTGTATAGCACTACAAGGCGTATGCAGCGCTGCACCATAAAGATGTAAGACACAGTCTCTGCACCATAGCTTACAATCTAATCAACATGAAAAAACATTGCATGGTAAGATATACATAAGTAGTGAATGAGAGTGTGAGGGGCATCAAGATCCAAAAGCAGCTTCAAAGAGGTAGGTCTTTATCCTGGATTTGAATAGAACCAGAGAAGGAGCCTGATGCACCGATTCAGGTAGTTTGTTTTAGGCATATGGAGCAGCAAGGTGGAATGGCCGAAGTCTAGAGTTGGCAGTGGCAGAGAAGGGCACAGATAAAAGGGATCTGCCAGAGGAGCAGAGTTCCCAAGGAGAAGTGTAGAGTGAGATAAGAGAGAAAAGGTAGTGAGGAGTTGCAGAATGAATGTACTTGTAGATAAGGAGGAGTAGTTTGAACTGGATGTAGAAACAAATAAAAAGCCAGTGAAGTGACTTGAGAAGGGAGGTTACAATTGTGGTCAACATTATTGGCACCCTTGCATTTATCTATGTTGAGTACAATATCTTGAGAAATAAGCATATATTCCAACCGTATGTCATCATAATACTGTATATTAATAGTATGTTCAAAGGTATATAACAACAAAAAAGATGTTTGTGCAACTTAGATGTAATAATTTCTGAGAAAAAACAAATATGACCTGGAGAGGATTAATGGCACCTTCACTAATATTTGAATGTACAACCCTTAGCAGTGATCCTCCAAATGTTACTTGTAGCTATCTAAAAGTTTCGTAATCTGTCTGCTGGTGGTACCTCACACTCTTCAACTGCGATTTGTTCCAGCTCATGAATGTTTCCAGGATTCCTTTTACCAATGGCTGATTTCAGTTCTTTCCAAAGGTTCTCGATTGGAATGAGATCAGGACTCATTGTTGGCCAGTTTAAAACAGTCCATTTGTTCTTGTTTAACCATTCTTTTGTACTTTTGGATGCATTTAGTTTTAGTTCATTGTCCTGCTGGAGGACCCATGACCTTTGACCCAGACCTAGCTTTCTGATACTAGGTAGCACATTTCATTCCAAAATACCTTGATAGTCCTCTGACTTCATGATTTTTTCAATACATTGCAGGCCTCCAGTTCATGAGACAGCAAAACAGTCCCACAACATTATGGAACCTTAACTGTAGGAAGGGTGTTTTTTTTTCTTTATAAGCTTAATTTCTTTGCCTGAAAATGTATTGCTGGTCAGCCAAAAATCTCAAGTTTGGTTTCATCTGTCGACAGAACATTTTCCCAGAGAGACTGTGGTTTCTCAAGGTGAGTTTGGGCAAAGATCAGGCATGCCTTTTTATGTCTGTCTTTGAGCAGTGGGGTCCTCCTTGGCCTTCATCCATGAATCCTTTGTTTAGTGCATGGCATATGGTGCGGGTTGAAATCACCACTCCAGATTGTTCCAGGTCAGCCTTAAACTCTTTAGATGTTGTATGTGGTGTTTTTCCTTCAAAGACTTCTTGGATTAATTTTCCTCTTCCCACCACATCCGGGGAGGCTCTTGACAGTTCATTGAGCAGAAAATGTCTTAATAACATGGCAAACTGTAGACAGAGGAATCCCAAAGTCTTTGGAGATGGTTTTGTACCCCTTTGAAGTTGATGTTTGGTAATAATGACTTTTCTGATGGTCTCAGGCAGCTCTCTTGTCTTCACCATTGCAAAAATGTGGCCATTTTAAACATTAGAGCCACCATTCATTGGTTGATTCAAGTCATGTGAGTACTGACAATTGATCACAGATGGGTCTAATTTTACTGCAGTAGGAGTGCGGTTCTTCTGTTCAAACTGATTTATAAGGATGCCAATAATCATATCCTCACAAATATACCAAATGGAACATTTTTAATAAGGAGAAAGGGATCTCAGACCATCCGAGAGTCAATCGTAAGCATAAATTATCTTAGCCCTTGACCCATTATTGAATTGTATCAATAATCCAGAAAAACTCCTTATGTAGATATTTATATATTTGTCTCGTCTTCAAATCCCAATTTAATTAAATTTAAATATTAATATATAACAATTCCATTGCAGAATCCTTCCATCCCACAGAGCATACTATATTTCATAGAGTATCAATTTTCACGGCTTTTCAGTCCTGTCCAAGTCCATAAAGATAAACAGCCCCATGAAAACTGTATTAACAATGGAATAGCAAACTTATCTGCTCCATTCCATCACTGTTGCTCTTTCATCTTTCCCTAATGCTAATCTAGACGCCGTCACTAGCATTTCATTCCAGTTTCTTCAGAGGGGTCATACATTCAAACAGTGCTGTGTGGGATGAAAGGCACTAATTCAATATTTTTACTATTTTTTTATATTTTTATCAATGTTTCTTTTTACATAAAAGCCAAATAAAACCACCCCCAAGACCTGATGTCAGCGCATCCAGTGCCATTTCATAAAAGAAAACATAGACACAGCAACCAACATTACTCCCTATGCCTCTGAACGGGAGACAATTTTCCCAATCTTTCTTTTAATAATAAAATGTCTCTATCATCAGTTTCTGTAGAGTAGGATATTGGCGAATAGAGTCAAATTGGTGAAGTGATGACGTAGTGACGCTTTGTTATATAAATTTAACTTATTTACAATTGAGGTTGAATGAAGAAGTTTTAAGAATAGTTTTGGGAAGTTCCTGGGAAGTTAGTGGGAGTGTAATCTAAAGAGTGTGGTGAGGGCGATTTGTCCAGAAAGACTAGGGAGGTTGAGGGTGTGAATGATTCAGGTAAGATGCTCCATAGAATGTGTACTATGTTGGGTCACCGTTTGGAGTTGGTTCATTTTCTGGATCTTTAATTTAACTGAGCAATGGGTCAAGGTCTACAATAATTTGTGCCTATGACTGACGCTTGGATGGTCTGAGATCCTTTTCTCCTTATTAAAAATGTTCCATTTGGCGTCTTTATGAAGAGTGGCGTGAATAGTCAAGTTTTTGAATAAAAAAGGTTTGGACAAGTTCCTAGAGGAAAGGTCCATAAACCATTATTAAGAAGGGACCCAGGATATCACTGCTTGAACCAATACAAGCATTGTGGAACCTGTGTCCCTTGGGGAAACTGCTAGGTACATATGACCTAGATTGGCCACTGTTGGAAACAGAATACTGGGCTTGATGGACCTTGGTCTGACCCAGTATGGCATATCTTATGTTGTTATGTTCTTATGTCCTGGCAATGTCCCAGTTTTTATACTATTTCCTACTATTTCCTTTTTAAATTGGTCTTGTTTTATTTGATTCTTTTATGTGTCAAATATGTGATTGCGTCTTGGCAGCTGTAACCGAAACGGGCGTTTGGTTACCAATGTGTGCTGAAATCTCCAGATTATTCAGATAAGTGGATAAATACTTACTAAATGGTGTATAGATTATTCTGTTTGAGGAAAGTTCTTTCTATTTTTTAGGGAAACGAACTGATGATCCACGAGTTCCGGTTTCATGTTGGAATGCAGACACGTTTGAGTTTTTATATTAATTTGGAGAATCCTTAAAAGTACTCTTTGGATGCTGGTAGTTTTGATTATATTAGTAGAAGTGGAAATTGTGCAATATATAAATTAAATTTACAATAAAAATGAAAAGGATAGTGACCTATGATGTGAGCATCTGCTTTTAACCCTATGGTGATTAGTTTCGCTACATGTAGGGGTGAGGCCATCCTGAGGTCATATAAGCCTTATTGAGTTGTGTAATAAATATATGTTAAAGAAGTTATTTAGTAAGTTTTTGAATATTGGTGATTAAATGGTATTTATTAAGGGTGTTAGTGTGTATTGATTTAGTTTGCCCTTTGGCAGTTGGTTTTACTAGTAAATATGTGAAGGCCCATTCTGGGAGGGGGACGTCTTTGCTATCTGGATGTCTCCGCTGAAGACGGGGCCTTTAGGACCCAATTCTGTTCTGCAGGGACAAGACGTTCTCATGGGAGCTAGAATCAGATCCAAGGATGACCCGGCATGCTCCTTCCCCACAGGTGCCCTCCCCACAGGTGCCCCTGGCATCTATGGCTCCGGCACCCCAAACCTCCACTGCCTAACCGACGGCTGGCCTCCTGCAGCCTGGATCAGGTGGTGGGGACTCCCTTTGCATCTTCCCCGGCCCCAGGGGTGGCTCACCTGCCCAATCTGTCAACTTGTGCTGCTTATACCACCTCTGAGGTAGCATAAGCAGCATGTCCCAGCAGGCCCAGCAGGACGTACAGGGCCATAACCTGAATCAGCCCTGTACATTCTAATGGGCAGTCCAACCCCTCCTGCCCCCCACTGGCTCTCCCCGTCCTGAAGCATAGGATGTATGGGGAGAACCAGTGGGGGAATAGGGTCTAGGCGGATTGCGAAACCCACATTCGTGAATGAGGGCCATAGACTAAAGCCATTTAAGTGGCCTTTTTTTATAGGAGATATTGGATATTAAGGGGTTGAACTGCAAGGGTGCCAGTATTGTTGACCACAACTGTACATGAGCATAGTAGCATTGGCAGAAGATAAGCCATGCAGCTGAGTTTTCAACAGTTTGAAGGGTAGAAAAATCATTCAGAGGGAGATTCCGTGAGGAGCAGGTTGAAATAGTCAAGACAGGAGGTGACTAGTGAGTGTATGAGGGTCTTAGTAATGTGTGTAGGAAGGAACGGATGAATTTTACCAATGTTATAGAGAAAGAAGTGATATGTTTTACTGTAGCTATCTGTTGGATGTATGCATAGAAAGAGAGAATAGAGACCCCAAGATTGCAAGCTGAGGAAATAGGGAGGAGTGTAATATTATTCACAGAAATAGAGAAGGGAGGAAGGATGGAGGTGGGTTTAATGGGAAGATTATGAAAATCTGCTTGGATTTTTCAGCCGTATCTCTTAATAGTTTGTTACAATTATATTCTTCTGGTCATCCGATTTGCACTGGTATGCAGAATTCCCTAGTTATACCCTTATCTTCGTCTAGTTGTCTGCATACAACTCATACTTGTGCTTTTAAGTACAGTATTTTGCACCAAGATTATGGAATCAACTACCTGATATTTGTGCTTGCTTGATAACATATTGGGCCCGATTCTGTTCTGTATGTCGGGCTCTCTGTGCGTCCAGCCGGAACTGGATGCACAGAGGGAGTCATGATTCTGATCCCATGGGGTGATCAGAATCACAAACAGGCCTGTACGTGCAGGCCCAGTCCCCGATTCCATCCGGCCTGCACACTCAGTCAGGGCTCTTCAATGGAGCCGCGGTTGCCATGGCACCATGGCTCCATTGAAGAGCCACAATCCCGGCCACCGGCTCAAATGCTGCATTCCCTACAGCCTGACCCCTGATCTGGCCACCTAAAGCCAGGGTTGGACTACAAGGAATGTCCTTGACCCCCCCCCCCCCGCTCCATCCGCACCCCGGGCCCACTGATCCTTGGCGACAAGGAACTTATTCCACCTCCGGACATACAGGGCTGACATTAGAATTGGCCTTGTACATCCAGGGCCGATGACTGCCCATTGCCTACCCTAACGCCGCCCCCGATCCGCCCCTCTCCCACCCACCCCTCATCTACCTTCCCCATTCAAGATGCGGGGAAGGTACACAGGACTAGGAAGAGACACGAATAGCTTCAGAATGACCCTGATTGTGTTTTAGGAAACAGTTGAAGTTGTATTTTTTTTCAACAGGTTTTTAACTCCCTTGAAATTTAATATGTCTTATTGTTTGTTGTTATAATTTTATTATGTATGAATGTGGTCCACCTTGCACTTTGTGAGTAGGCGTTATATAAAATATTTTTAAATAAATATCAGCTCTTTGAATTGCACAGGACCACATCGTTCAAACAGCTGATTTTTGAATCTCTTGGCGCATCGTATGTATAGAATGCACTGCAGTTCAAACAGCAGATGTTTGAATGTCTTGGCGCTTCATACGTATATAATGCACAGCAGTTCAAACAGCAGATGTTGTCACACATCTGCCACAGAAGGGAGGAAGCCACCACAGAATCAACATGCAAAGAGGTTAGAGGGCAGCAGCCTGAGGAATCAACAGCAAGGAAAGAAACTGGGAAGAGTGGTGTGGGCAAGAGCAAACACAACTTGGGGATGTCAGGAGGAATGGGGACTTTGCTTGAATGAAGGGAGAGCAGAAGAAGAATGGGAGTATTGTACATCGAGAATTTGGGGGCATCAGGCCTTGGGGGAGAAGAGCAAGTACTCTGGGATTGGGGATGACTTGGGACTTTAAGATAAAATGGGAGGAGGGGGACAGAGCAAAGACATGGGGAAAAAAAGAGTGGGGATGTGAAGACTAAACAGGGCTTTGGCTGAACTTGGCAATTAGGTTGGTAGGAAAGGGTGTGTGGGCTGGAAGTGTGCATTAGGGTGTAAGATGGTAAAAGAAGAGGAATTAAGAATGAAGAAGGGTTGCAGGTGTGTGGATGATTGGAGACAGGGTGAGAAGCAGTTGAAAGGGATGGGGTGCTCTGAAGGTGTGAAAGAGGAAAGGAATGGATCTCTAAAAGGGGTGAAAGAGTAGGAATGTGATTGAGGAGCTGTGGAAAGAAGGGGTAGGAGAATGGCTAGAGAGTAAGGGACAAAAGGGAAGATGGGAGGAGAAACAATGGAAAGAAGACTCTTTAAAAGAACTTGGGAGAAGACTGTGAAAGAGCAGCACCAAGTTATTATATTTTCAGTTTTTAGAGATTAACAAAAGTCAACTTCAGGTACATCTTTGCATTTTGGTCAGTTTAGGCAGAAATGCTTTGGTTTCTCTTCCAGTGTTCTCAGGGTTTCCATTCTGCATATTTCTGTTTCTGTTTGTGAGCCCTTATTTTGTATTAGGTGAAGGTCTGACTATGTTGTGTGTATGTGGCTGAAAGGCGGGATTCTGTAAACAGGCAGCATTTGCACAGTCCTTCTTTTTTGGCTTTCTGAAGGTGGTGTTCTGGGGATATTTGCATTGCTGTCTTTTTCCTAGGCTCTATGAGTGATTGCAGGAGTGGAGGAGTAGCCCACTGTTCTCCATGGACAAGCAGGATTGCGTCAGCCACACCTGGTGACGTCCTCCGGGCGGCGCCATAGTACGGAAGTGCTCTCTAGAGCTCAGAAAGATGAGACTTTCTGAGCCCACCCAGGTAGCCCACCTCACCGCTCCACCCCCTAGCCACCAGTATTCTTCCTTCCGCCTTGCCAGCAAGACGGACCCTGCTCTCCTCTACCTCTTTCTATAAAAAAAAAAAAAATTCTCCTTTTTTGTTTTTTACCACCTGCAACCCAGCTGGAAGAAGAAATGACCAAGCCTGGCTTTAAAAAATGCTGCCAATGCAAAAGAAAAATGAGTGTCACGGATACCCACGAGATCTGCCTGCGTTGCCTGGGACCAGAGCACAAGCCTGAGGACTGTATTCACTGCGGGAGGATGTCCCCTCGAGCAATGAAAATACGGGGCTACAATCTCCAGGACTTTCTATCACAAAAAGCAAGTACTCCTACTATTTACCCCGCCATACCTGCTGCTCCGGCTCCTGCAGCACCCCCTCGGCAAAGCCCAGCTCTGGACGTGCCCGACGCGGCCTCCGTCCCCTGCCACGGTGTTGAGCCCTTGACTGAAGCGATTTTGCCGCCTCGCCTGCTCCCGGCGGCAGAGACAACGCCTACCAGCTCACGGTCTGCTACAGAGGCCCCGGGAAGCCATGTGGGCTCTGAAGATGGCAGCCGCCCTCGGTCCTCCCAGCCAGGGCCTCGGTCCTCCGGGCCCGCCCACTCCGGAAGCAGGCCCTCCAGTGTGCAGCCCCTGAAAACGCCTGTTGAGATGGAGGCTTGCTGGCGCCGATCCCCAAGCCCCGCCCACCAGCCTCTCTCCCGGTCAGCGTCGCCAAGGAGCTGTGACGACGCCTCCTCGTTGCTTGGCGCCGGATCTCCCCGGCACCAACGGAGCACCCGCAGCGAGGCCGGCTCCGGATGGAGAGCCCGACACAAGGACCATAAGCGCGACACCTCCAGCAGCAGCGGCAGCAGCTCCTCAAGTCACCAGAGGCACAGACGGCACGGCAGACACAGGAGCAAGAGGCAACGCGATTCAAGCAGCAGCTGCAGCAGCAGTTCTTCCTGCCACCGACAACGACACTCCAAGCGCCAGAAAAGCAGCCGCCACTCGGTGCACCGCGGCAGCCATTGGTCTCGGCACCAGGAGCGCAGGAGAAGCCCGTCCACATCCTCCAGTCCTCGGCACAGCTACCGCAGTAAGTCTGCATCTAGCTCCACAGCTATTGTGAATCTGCTGTCCCAGCTATTGCGGCAGTCTTCATCCGCTGTACCCCCTTCGCCTGTGCCCCAGGAGCCTCCCTCTGCAGATCACCACACCCGGGAGGCTGATCTACCCATCCTTGATGAGCAGGCATCCACCCCAGGTAACAGGCCCCCAGGTAATCCGTCTCATGACAACACTATGGAGGAGCACGATCTCGGGGTGGCGATTGTGGGATCAGTGGCACACGAGCACGAACAGACTCTCCCTGATGAAAGACGCTCCCCAGAGCCGGAGGAACCTCCCCCTCCAGAGGATCTCTCCTACCCCAAATTCTTGGCAAAGCTTGCCTCCGCCTTGACCCTGCAAGGCCTGGACGACAAGCAGGAGCCGGTACCGGAGGTTCTAAAGTATCTCGCAACCCCGAAGCCCGCCTTCGCGCTGCCTATACACCAGACACTCAGGGACAATCACTTAAGGCTGTGGCAGATGCCAGCGTCCGGCTGCCCCTTTCCCAGGAGGCTCAAGACTAAACACCAAGTACAACCAGTCCCAGGATTCTCATCTCCGCAACTGCCACACCAATCCATTGTGGTATCTTCAGCTCTCAAGCGCATTAAATCATCGCGCACACACGCCAACAGCCCACCTGGTCGGGATCATAAACTCCTGGACGATGTCGGGAAGAAGGTTTTCCAAGGAGCCATCCTTAATGCGAAAATAGCGGCGCACCAGTTCCAACAAGTCCTCTTCCAGGACACATGCATGGCAAAACTCAAAACCGCTGTAGTGTCCCTCCCGAGGGAATCCCAGACTCTGGTGTCCAGCGCACTTGCCGACATGTCTGAGTGCAGCAAGTACCTGGCCTGCACTACATTTGACTCTTTCGACACAGCACTGAGAACCGCTGGCACGGCCATTTCAGCGAGGCGATGGGCATGGCGGAGGGCCTCCAGCCTGCGCGACAACACCCATGACAGGATCGCAGATGCACCCTGCTCCGGTGAGTCCCTCTTCGGCGACAAAGTAAAGGACACTGTCAATGATATGAAGGAGCACTGTTCTACGCTACAGACCCTGGCGGAGGACGGCTTTGAGCGCCACAGTGGCACTCAGAGAAACAAATTCCAGAGGAAACCTTACTACTCCTCCAACAAGAGGTACCCTTCAAATCACAAATGGCAGAACAACAGATACAAGAGCAACTCCTATCAGGGTCCCACTCACCAGCGAAACTCGCAGAGGGACCGGAAACAAAAGAAGACCAACGCGCCCACCAACAAAGGTGGGCCCTCCTTTTGATGCCAGATCTCAGGCAACCCACCGGATCGGGGGGCGCCTGACTTATTTCTTACCAGAGTGGCAGCGAATATCCTCCGACTCCTGGGTCTTGCGGGTCATTCGAGAGGGCTACTGCATACGCTTTGTAGCCCCTCCCCACCAGAACACTCATCCAGTCAGCGACAAGCCTCAACAGCTGCGCATGGCCATGGCTGCGGAACTGCTACATCTGTTGCACTCTCGGGCCATAGAGGAAGTCCCCTCACCCAAGAAGGACTCGGGGTTTTACTCCAGGTACTTTCTCATCCCCAAACGGACTGGCGGCTTCCGGCCCATACTAGATCTATGCCGGCTCAACCTGTTCATCAACAAAGAGAAATTCAGGATGTACTCCCTGAACGCCATCCTTCCCCTGGTTCAGCCCGGCGACTGGATGGCGTCACTGGATCTGCAAGACGCGTACACTCACATCCGCATCCACAAATCGCACAGGAAGTACCTCCGCTTCCAATTGCTAGGCCAGCACTACCAGTACTGAGTACTACCCTTCGGCCTGTCCCCCGCCCCGCGGGTCTTCACGAAATGTGTGGCCGTGGTGGCAGCCCACCTCCGCAGACAGAACATAGTGGTTTTCCCGTACCTGGACGACTGGCTTCTCACGACCCCTTCAGCCCCGGAGCTGCAGGCGGCCCTTCAGACAACTATGGCACTGCTATCCTCCCTGGGGTTTGTCATCAACTCCAGCAAGTCACACCTCTCTCCGACCCAGAGACTGGAATTCATAGGGGCCGTGATCGACACCAAGGTGTCGAAAGCGTACCTCCCAGAACGCAGACTGTCTGCCATCACGACGCTGGCATGCAGGGCGTCCGAGGCGGCGACTTCCTGCGCCTCCTGGGACACATGTCGGCTGCCACTTCAGTCCTTCCCATGGCGAGGTTGCGGATGCGCCCACTTCAATGGCACCTACGCACTCACTGGAATCAACATTGTCAACCTCTTTCCACCATAATCACGATGAACCCTCAGATCCAGATCCAGCTCCGCTGGTGGACGGTACCAGTCAACCTGTCGGTGGGCAAGAACATCCACCCCCGCGATCACCAGGTTGTTCTCACTACGGATGCATCGAACACTGGCTGGGGCGCTCATACGCGATCCCTAAGCACTCAAGGGGAGTGGTCCCAGCACGAGAAGCTTCTGCACATCAACCTCCTCGAACTAAGGGCCATGAGATATGCTCTGAAAGCGTTTCTCCCGCAATTGTGCGGGAAGTCAATCCTCATTCAGACGGACAACCAGGTGGCCATGTTCTATATCAACAAACAAGGGGGCACCGGCTCACGTTCCCTCTGCCAGGAGGCTACACTGATATGGACCCTGGCCTTGAGAAACGAGTGCTACCTTCGGGCATCCTATCTCCCAGGGGATCAGAATGTCCTGGCAGACAGACTGAGCAGACAACTCCAGAACTCCAGCCACACGAATGGACTCTGCACCCGGAGGTCTCAGACGATCTTTTTCGGCACTGGGGGTCCCCGAACATCAACCGCCACAGAATGGAACGCCAAATGCCCCCTGTTCTGCTCCAGGCACCCGTCAGCCAGGAGGCTGGCGGCGGATGCATTCGACGTGTTCTGGGGGGAGTGGTCTCTGGTGTATGCTTTTCCGCTAACACCTCTCATCCCAGCGACGCTGCAACGGATTGCACAGGACAAAGCCAACACCATCCTGGTAGTTCCCCACTGGCCGCGTCAGAGTGGTTTGCCCTACTACTGCGCCTAGCGCATGGAGCCCCGGAGCGACTACCTCTCAGACTGGACCTGCTGACGCAGGGTGAGGGCAGTATACGACACCCCAACCTCGGAGCCCTGTCTCTTACTGCCTGGAGGTTGAGCGGCTAAGCCTGTCCAAACTCCAGCTACCCTCCGATGTGCAGGACGTGGTGTTAGTGGCCAGGCGACCCTCCACCAGGAAGTCCTACGGCCTCAAATGGAAAAGATTCAGCACCTGGTGCGCAAACCAAGGCCTTGAGCCCACCACGTGCCCACTTCCCAATGTCCTGCAGTACCTCAAGTCCCTGTCTAACCTTGGCCTGCAGACGCAGTCCATCCGAGTACACCTCTCCGCAATAGCGGCCTTCCATTCACCACCAACAGGGGCCACTTCCATCAGGACACTGCCCCTGACATCACGCTTCATGAAGGGACTGCCGAATCTGAAACCTCCGATCCGACGACCTGTACCGCCTTGGGATCTCAACACGGTCCTACAACGCCTGACACAAGAACCCTTTGAGCCCCTCCAGTCAACCGACATGAAATTCGCCTCCTGGAAGACGCTATTTCTTGTGGCCATCACATCCGCAAGGAGGATTAGCGAACTGCATGCTCTAGTAGCACATCCCCCTTACACACAGCTGCACCAGAACCATGCTTCCCTACGGACCAATCCCAAGTTCGTGCCGAAAGTGTCTTTAGCTTTCCACGTTAACCAGTTCATAGAGCTTCCATCTTTCTTCCCGGAACCTCACTCTTCGGACGAGGAATGATGCCTGCACACTCTCGACTGTCTCAGAGCCCTCCGGATCTACCTGCAAAGAACGCAAGCTATCCGGCAGGGCGAGCAACTCTTCATTTCATTCGACCCGAACAGACCCGGAAGACCCGTCAACAAGAGGACACTGTCCCACTGGGTCTCCGCCTGTGTTTCCTATTGCCTTGATCCCTCAGGCACCAGCGAGCACCCCAGAGTGGGCCCCCACCATCTCAGGGCTCTGGCCACTTCAATTGCCAATCTCCATGCAGGGCCACTGGCCGATGTCTGCAGGGTGGCCACCTGGTCCTCCCCACACACGTTCCAGAGACACTATTGCCTTGACCTCCGCTCCCAGGAGGATTGTGCTCTCGGCACGGCTGTCCTCTCCACGGCCACCAGGTGCGATTGAGCACTGATTCTTCCCAACTCGGGCAGCGACTATCAGGAACGGACTCCGACCACTTGGTCGTGTCGCCTGTATGCAGCTGCTCTAGCGCTCTGCTACACGGGACAATGGACTTTACTGTTGCACTGTTTGCACTGCCTAATTGCTGTTCGCACTGTTTGCTCTGTTAAACTGTCATTGTCGTTGCACTGTTGATACTGTCATGCTGCTTGCACTGTTGACACTGTTATGCTGCTCGCACCTCGGTGCACCAACCTGTTACTGTAGCACGGTTGCACTTTCATCTGATCCTAATAAAAGACATACAGTTGTTGATCTGTTGGACTAAAGGTCTAATTATCATCCCAGGTTCTACGCCAACTTGGGCCTCCTCCCCCCAGCATATCAAGCTAGGGAGACACCAGGTGTGGCTGATGCAGGTGAGGAGTAGCCTAGTGGTTGGGGCATGGTACTTCAGGCCGGAAGGTCGGGGGTTCAAATCCCACTAGAGGACAGCAACCTTGGGCCGGAAGGACTGGGGTTTCTAGTCCCACAGATGCTCCTTGTGGTCTTGGGCAAGCCACTTAACCCTCCATTGCCCATGTTCCCTGTAAGTATTAGTGTATGTGTCTCATATCCCTGCGTGTTAAATGTATCCCCCAATTGTGTTGTGACCGCTTTGATTGAAGGATAAGGCGGTATACAAAACTGTCTAAATAAATAAATAAATAAATAATCCTGCTTGTCCATGGAGAAAACAGGGTTACTTACCTGTAACTGGAGTTCTCCGTGGACAGCAGGATAAGTCAGCCACACAATCCCACCCGCCTCCCCTGGAGGAGGCCCTCCTGAAGGGACCGCTCCCTAGCCTGTGGACTAGCTTGGAACAATACTGGTGGCTAGGGGGCGGAGCGGTGAGGTGGGCTACCTGGGTGGGCTCAGAAAGTCTCTTCTTTCTGAGCTCTAGAGAGCACTTCCGTACTATGGCGCCGCCCGGAGGACATCACCAGGTGTGGCTGACTTATCCTGCTGTCCACGGAGAACTCCAGTTACAGGTAAGTAACCCCGTTTTTAGAGCAGTGGGATGAGAACTAAGAAGCCAGGCTCAAATCCCATCACTGCTCCTTGTAATTTTGAGTAAGTCACGTAACCCTCCATTGCCTCAGGCACAAACTTTCATTGGAAGCCCTCTGAGGATACAAAAAAAAAAATACCTACTATACCTGATGGTCACTCACTTTGAATATCTGAGAAAGGCGTGAGCTAAATCCAATTTCTTTTCCCTTACTATGAGCCCTAGGCAGTTTGTGACTCAACTGTTTGGGGAGAGGGTGTGGAGGCAGCACTTATGTCAGAGACAGTTGGGGCATTTTTGGTAATATGCACACTGCATACTTTCCAAGGAATTATGTGCAAAAAAAAAAAATCAAAATAATTCACCAAGAAACTACAACATAGTAACCAGAACAGTATATGCAGTATACAGAAAATAGCACTTGGCTCCCAGTCAGCACTAGCTCCCCAGCATCTTCATTTTAGCCATTTGAAGAGCACTGTAACAGAAATCCTGTGATTCGGCCAGCCATACAATGTTTTGCCTTAGCAGTTGTTGTTTTTTTTTGTAGGTTGCCAAATGGCCACTAGGCTTCAGGTCTTCTGGCCTTTGGTTTTCATTGAGTTACCAAACACGTTTTAAGTTGCATTTCATTTCATCTCCTTGAGTTTTCATCTAGATATTTATGGTTGTGTTAATCTAGATTTTTGACTTTATTATTTCTCATTAACTTACTGTTTTTATGATTCATTGTATGCTGTCTTGTTTTTAATAGTAACTATTTTATGATTTATGATTTATTTAGCTTTCTATACCCGCCTTTTCCTGGCCACACAAAGCAGTTTACAAAATTTTAATATTAAAAACAACACATTTGAAAGGTGAAAGGAACTCCAATTTAATGATAGGACAGCAGAAGTGAGAAACAGAGAAAGGAGAAAACCATACAACTGCAAACATCAGAAAGAGACCATTCATTCCAGGGAAACAAACATCCAAGAAAGTCTTCCAGGCAAGGATGACTCACACCTCATCATTTTGATTGGCCTATCCTGGCAGATCAAATGCCTGCTTGAAGAGATGTGTTTTTAGCTCAGCCAAACATCTAAGAGAAGGCTGTAAATGGAGCTCAATGGGGAGGGTATTCCATAATGATGGAGCCAAAAAGAAAAAGGCAGAATGCTTTGTGCTTCATGCCGGGCTTGGGTTGGGGAGTGTATACATAGGGGTATGTTTACTAAACTGCGGTAATCGTGAATAACGCGCGTTATGTAACATTAACGATCGTTAGCACGTCATAACGCGCGTTACGCTGTGCTTACGATCGTTAACATTACATAACTCGCGTTATGATGCGCTAACGATCGTAATGCTCCGCGGCGCGGTAAAACACCGCAGAAGGTGGAGAGAGGGCGGAGATAAGGGGTCAGTGGGCGGAGAGTGGGCGGGGAGAGGCTCCCCTCACACTAACGCGCTGATTTTCAGAGCTGAATTCCAACGCGAATGAAAACCTGCTGTTTAATGCATATTACAGGGGAGAGAAACCATTACAGTGTCAGCAATGTACAGCCCAGGCAGGAAACCAAAAAACTGTGATAAGTGTGATACATGTGCACAGAACAAAAGGGCACAGAAACACTGAAAATGACCCCAACAAACTGGAAAAAAACAATAACCAAGCTGGCCAATAGTGGTATCAATGAGAAACATCAACCCCTCCCCCCCCCAAGTAAGCTCCATAGAACAGATATAAATCGTGGAATGGTCTATACTCCGTCCCCATACAAGGTGAATGAGCCCACAGTGAAATAGCGCTGCTCAGGGTTTTCCCCACCATCGGACAGGGTTCCTATGGCGTGCACATGTCCCACAACATCAGGGCGGGCATGTCGGAATGGCAACTGGACAGATGCTGGAGAAGGGGATATAGAGGGCAACAGGCGGCACATGCTGTGGTGCAGCTGGGCCACAGTGCGGACTAGGGTGATGCCTAGGTGGCCCATACGAATGCTGAAACAGCGGAGCAGCCAGACAGCAACTGCTGAAGGCCCAACATGGGCACGAGTGTGTTTCCCAAAGTGTCACAGGGGATAGTACCCAACAGCTACCCCCAAGGGCACGGAACATTGGCAAGCGGGGCTGGGGGGGAGCGTGGACGTCTATGCAGGCACCCCTACTCCAGAACCCGCACCATAGGCAGCCGCCTACCTGCACACTGGATGGCCTGAGACTGCGCACCACCAGCTCCACCAGCAGAAGGGCATGTCAGCATGGTGGCTGAGGGATACTGGTGGTGGAGGGGGCAGTGGCAGCTGCCCAGAGCAGACCGTGGCCTAGCCCTGTGTAGGTGGGTGCCATGCACTGCAACAGACAGGCCCTGTCTGACCAACAGTCATGGTATCACCAGGGAAGGCACCATCTCTGTGATAACATGGTAGTGCAGTGCACATAACCAGTGTATTCAGACGCAGAAAGTTACAGGTTCTAGTCCCACCTGTGGTTTCTGCCAACCCAGTCCTCATATTTTACCCACTACTATAACGTGCTAATACAGACAGAACCTTTCTTGCAGATGACGTAAACATGCCCAAAACACCTACATTTTACCCTACAGAGCACAGACACCAGGGCCAAACACCATTCAGGTTCCATGCTGCCTCTGATAAAGATGCCTGTGCTGCATTTCTATGCGCCACCCCCATGGTATGCAGATGTATCTCATGCATATTCATGAGGGACAGCATGAAAACCCGAACAGTGTTTTGCACCGCAGGAATGGAGTTGGGAACCTCTGCCGTAAAGCAGCAGCCAACAGGGGCAGACACACCCGCACCCACAGGCCCCATTATCCAAAGCCTCCTGGAGAGGCAGGACTTTGGGCTCTGCATGCATCTCCCAATACTAGCACTTGCATACCTTAGTAATGCCACCCTAAACCTGGGAATATGGTACACATCTATCAAAAGGTTGCTATGATTACTGGCAGATAGTAATTCCTAGGTTAAGTACAATTTTCGGAGTGAGTTGCATCATAGCAACCTTTCTGATGTCTGTGGAGTGTGCTACAGGTCTTGTGTCTGACAGTGTTTACCAATCTGGGGAGTGACTCCTACAGTATTGTGTACCATAGCCATGCCTGCACTGTGCCCAGGACTGGTGTGGTGGCCTGGGCTGCCCAACACCTCTATAGTTGCACAATGCTGGCATAGGTGTGGGGAGTGTGTGTCTGTCTATCCAGTGTGTGGTGGCTGCCAACACCCTCCACAGCCCACACTGCTAGTACTGTTGCCAGTATTGGCCTGCCAATGTGCATAATGAGGAGCAAGGTACTGTGGGAATAGCCTGGATAGGGTGGCCTGGCCTGGCCGCATCTGCACAGGGCATAGGGCAATGGCCGGACATTGTAGTGCCCGGTACCACCTGCACGGAGAGGGTGGCCATAGCATGTCCTGCTGGGAGGTCACTCTCACCCTGACTGAGCAGTGACCATGGCATGGCTAGGTTCCCCCATAGTGCTGTATAGTATTTTTCTCATGTGATATTTATGGGTTTTCTTTTGGGCCCAATCACTGACTTATCTGCTTGGTGTGTATGCTGATATCCCCGTTCTGGGTACATGCATCTCCTCCAGGACCATGCACTATGGACTAGCTGGCGGACTGTCTGCAGCTAATATGTGTCTTGCTGGAACACCGTGCAGGGTGCAGCGGCTGGAGGCTTGCTGCTGGAGAATGTCAGATAATGGTGGGGAGCAGCTGAGCATTTCCAGACCTGCCGTCTGTCTGCTATTGTGTTATGGATGTGTACTGCTCTGCATTGCCTGCCCTGTAGGGTGTTATATCTAACAGGACTGGGGTGATGGTCCTCTCTACTGCCACCATTGCAGGGGGTTAGAAAGTGGATCTGTTGGTGGGAGATCCTGTCTCCCACCCTGAGCCCCAGAGGGTGCGTTGGGTGGTGGTATGTAATCTTCCTGTGGGTCCCAACACCCCCCTTCACTTACATCATGTGACCATGGCACCCACACAGGGTATACACTTTTCTGGGTGCATCATAGTCCACAAGGGCTAGATGTGACATACAGATGAACACAGGGATATCCTAGGGGTGTTTGCAAGGACTACCTATCACACATTGGCACTGATGGAGACCTGCAGCATAGCCTATCTCAGCATAGCCAGGTGCTGTGAGAATGGTGCTGGGCACCATACCTCTCCCTCAGGATGAGCACAGGACCCGCATACTGTGACGGTCTGTAGCTACTCTGTGCCACTAACAGACACCGTCGGCACCCCCTACCAGGCTGAGGTGCTGTGGGGTGCATACCCCATCTTGTGCTCATCTGTAGACTGCTGATTTACATGTGCTGTACATCCTGGGTACGGATGGGTTGACCCTATGCTGGTAACCACAGCAGAATGTGGGTGTGGTGCCGTGCAGTCCTCCTGTAGCCAGCCAGGTGTTTATTAGCAGCTCTAGCCCACTGGTTACTTCACTGCCCATGGGGCCAGAGGTCATGGGTTCACAACCCACAGTGGGGGTCATCGATAGGGCTGTCTAGGCATTGTCTATTTTTATTGTATATTAGTGCTGCCAGCAGAACCACCCTCAGTGTACTGTCACCTTAGGGTGGCTCATAAGGCGCCCTATAGGGCGCCTTATATGGCACCCTATAAAGCGCCTTATATGGCGCCTTATATGGTGTCCTATAGGGGACATTATAGGGTGCCTTGGCAGACAGCGCACTTTATAATGTGCCCTATGGAGTGCCTTCTAGGATGCCTTATGTGGCACCTTAGGTTACGCCACTGTGAGGGTGTGTTTGCTGGCAGCACTATTAAAGTACAACTAAACTTCCTCACAGCCCATTACTTAACCCTTTCCAGGCCAAGCCCAAAACTTTCGGGATCCACACTTCTGCCTAAATATTCCTATCAAATGGTATAAAATACATGACCATGGTAGAGGGAACGTCACTATTGGAACATATTGAATAAGACGGGTACAATTTTCCTGACATATGCAAACTTTAACCCGGCTGCAGAATGTGGATTAAAATATTATAGTAGGCCTTCAAAGGGTTACACATGACGTCTCAGCCAGCCTTATTCATTAGGCACACTGGGGAATCAAACCCATGACTCTTGTACTATCAGTCTGTGTAGCAACCATTTTGCTACAGCTCTGTTTCTGTATTTGGGTGTCTGCGCGCCTTCTTAAGCTTGACGCGTAGTAACGCGCCCTGTAATGATCGTTGCTGCGCGGCGCCTTATAACGCGCGTTATTGATAACGATGTACCGCCCATGTCCTTTTTTGGCATTTCTTCCACTAACGCGGCTCCTAACGAGAATCAAACTAATGCAGTTTAGTAAAAACATACCCCATAATCTATTTCCATATATGGATCAAAGAGAGCATGCCAGGCAGTACGGAGTAACTAGAGCTGATATATGGCTAGAGCTGCCTGATTAATGGCTTTATAGATTAGGATAAGAATTTTGTAGTTTATGCAGAATTTCACAGGGAACTAGTGATGTTGAATGAATAGTGGGGTGACAGTCGTATCTATGGGAATCACTTGAGTCATGAATCAGATAACTCAGCATATGCTAGGTTACAATAGTCTAATCTAGAGATTATTATACTGAGAACAACAATGATTTGCACTGATGTGTCAGTAGCATATTATTCATTATATTATTTGAATGTTTGTACTCTACTCTGAACTATTTCTGGTTAAAGTAGAATAGGAATACTGAAATTCAATTCAATTAAATGTTTGGAATATGTATCATTTGTATTAGGTGGCCTGTATAAGAGGCTTTAGAAGGCAAAAAGGGTCATTTTAAGTCTTAGTCATGATTTGGATGTCTGAAGACATTCATGTGGACACCCAAATCACAGAGACATCCCCAGAGCCATTTCACAGATGGCTAAAAGATGTCTCTGGAGTGGGGATGTCCAAGTAGCCAGGGGATATGGCAGAAGTGTGCTTGAGAAAGTGCAATGGACTTAGACGTTTCCACTTGATTTCAGAAATGTCAGAGATATCTGCGATCCCTTCCACATTTAGATCTGCTTCGCGCGTGAATAGGCATCAGGAAAGTACTTGTTTTGGCTGTAAAACATCCAGAGGGTATAGAGAAGATGAAAGAGTTAGAGACTAGCGTAAGATCACAAGGATCAGCATTCGGATTTGAATGCTAACCACGGACGAAGGCCAAAGAGGACCCCACTGCTCAAAGACTGACATAAAAAGGCACGCCTGATCTTTGCCCAAACCCACCTTGAGAAACCACAATCCTTCTGGGAAAATGTTCTGTGGACAGAAGAAACCAAACTTGAGCTCTTTGGCTATGCAGACCAGCGATACATTTACAGGCGAAGAAATGAAGCTTATAAGAAAAAAACACCCTTCCTACAGTTAAATATGGTAGAGGTTCCATAATGTTGTGGGAATATTTTGCTGCCTCAGGAACTGGAGGCCTGGAACACATTAAAGGAATCATTAAGTCAGAGAACTGCCAATGTAGTTTGGAATGAAATGTGCTACCTAGTGTCAGAAAACTAGGTCTGGGTCGAAGGTCATGGGTCCTCTATCAGGGAAATGACCTAAAATATACATCCAAAAGTACAAAAGAATGGTTAGAAAGGAAAAAAATGAATCCTGATCTCAATCCAACCAAGAACCTTTGGAAAGAGCTGAAATCTGCCATTGGTAAAAGGAATCCTGGAAACATTCATGAGCTGGAACAAATCGCAGTAGAAGAGTAGGAAAACTACCATCAGACAGATGTAAGAAACTTATAGATGGCTACCAGAAATGTTTGGAGGCTGTCATCACTGTCAAGGGTTGTGCAACCAAATATTAGCAAAAGGTGTCATTAATGTTGTCCAGGTCATATTTTGTTTTTTTCTTAGAAATGACTATATCTATGTTGTACAGACATCTTTTTTTTGTTGTATACCCTTTGAACATAGTATTAAAATGTTATGATGACATACAGTAAGAATATTTCGAGTTATTTCTCAAGATATTGTACACGACATGCCTAAAATGCAAAGGACCAGACCCACTTTCGCACAGTAGACTATTGTAATGTATCAAGGACTCCTGAAACAATCCATGTACCCCGTTACAAAAAGTACAGAACACGACTGCTTGGATAATTGCAGGAATGGCAAGAAATAATTACATAACTCCAACTCTGAAGCAGTTCCACTGGTTAACGGTAGACTCTTGTGGTAAGTACAGATCATTACTCATTATCTTCAAAATCACCCAACAGATATACCCTGAATCACTTCAGCCACTGATCACCAAGGATCCATCTCTGAGAGCAAAAAGAACAATGCAACAGAATCAACTACTCACCCCTGCTATAAAAACCAGAGCAAGGCAAGCAATATGTAAGCGGGCATTTTCAATT
Organism: Ichthyophis bannanicus; assembly: GCA_033557465.1. NCBI lineage: Eukaryota > Metazoa > Chordata > Amphibia > Gymnophiona > Ichthyophiidae > Ichthyophis > Ichthyophis bannanicus. The sequence goes on along the minus strand of CM066032.1, from coordinate 1,010,494,808 downwards.
TACACTCCAGTGATCTGGAGCGTACTCCCTGTGAACATAAGAGCCAATAGACTTCAGAAAGGCCTTGAAAATCTTTTTTTCCAGGAGCATTATGAGTGACCAGTGAATAATCCTTACACTAGTAATTGATTTCACCCAGATCGTAGATCGTCATTCCTTCCGGGTCGTAGTTCTTACAGTCACCCGGCCAACTAACACACTTACTACAACTAGAGAATTCTCTTCTGCAACACCTTACACATTACCCTCTACATTTTGTTATTCCCAGTTGAAAATCTTGTACAGCATCTTCCCCCTTAACTCCAAGTTTGATTACCTGTTCAATGTAAAGTTCTAAAAGTTGCAATGTTGTATGTAAATCGCTTTGAATGTAAGAAAGGCAGTATATAAAACTTGTTAAATAAAATTAATAAATAAATATCGGGCATATCCACATTTGTGAAATCATGCCTGAACTTGGATGTGCCTGCTTTTTTTTCAAACTTTCTGGCTTGGATGTCTCAGATTGCAAATGACACCCTTTGTAAAATGTGCCTTCATGCCTTTCCACTCCCAACTCTGAGTCAAACTAGCAGACAGCATTGCCATTTACTCTGCCTGCCAGTTTGATTCTGTGTGAGAGCAAAAACGTGCCCTAGCCCCTAGGCCAGCATCTACCTTCTCTCCTTCTCCATTGCCAAATTAATTTTATTTATTTATTTAACAATTTCTCTATACTGCCTTATCTTAAAATCAAGGCGGTTTACAATGAAACTTCAATTTACAGATAAACTTGTGAGAGAAACACTTAAAAACTTTATCCCATTACAGAAAAACTTTCTTAGCAAACATAGGGAAGGGGAGAACTGGGAGTGCTAACGTATAACTTATGTACAATGTGACGTATATGTAATTGGTCATGAGGGGGGCATGAGATTCGAGTAAAGCTGTTGGAGTTAATGGTGTTTATTGAAGTGCTCGATGAAAAGAAGGGTCTTGAGCTGTTTCTGAAAGTTCTTTAAGTCTGTGGTTGTTCTTAGTTTTTCCAGGAGAGTGTTTCAGATAGAGGGAGCGGCAAGCGAGAGGGCCCTCTTAGCAATGTTTTTTTTGTCTTTTGTGAACTGGTTGGTATGTATGGTATTGATATTGCTGCTTCTCTCAGCCTGTTTTTAGATTTGGTACAGATAATATCCTGCAGACCTCTGGCTGTTAGGTTGTTTTTGATCTTGAAGATAGTAAGGGCAGATTTGTATTTGGCACGTAATGTAATTGGCAACCAGTGTAATTGGTGCAGGAGGGGAGTTATATGCTCCCGCTGAGATGATCCCACGATGGTTCAGGCGGTAGTGTTTTGGACTAGTTGCAGGGGTCGGGTAGTTTGTTTGAGCAACCCTTGGAAGAGGGCATTACAGTAGTCCAGTGATGGCATTTTGTTGGATTGACATACTGTGCGGAAGTGTTCTTGATTAAGGAGAGATTTTAATCTTCTGATCATTGCAAGCTTTGGAAGGCAGTCCTGGAGGTCTTGTTGATATGAGCTCATAGTTTGAGATGCTTGTCAATGATGATACCAAGGTATCGGACTTCATCCTTTATTGTAATTTGAAAATTGGCAATTTTGATTGAGGTGGGGGAGGGTGAAATCAGTGTTCCTTGTAATGATTATTGCCTCAGTCTTCTTGATGTTGAGGTTGTTGTTGGTAAGCCAGGTTATCATTTCGTGGAGGCCTGTTGACATTGTGGTAAAGTCTAGAGTGTCTAACTGGATTGGGGTGTAGGCCATAATATCAGCTGCATGTATGGCATATTGTATGTTGTGCTTCCTGAATATGTTGCAAACTGGTTGTACATAAATGTTAAATAGGAGGGCAGACAGCAAAGACCCTTGAGGAACTCCTTGGTCGGTGTGGAAAGCTGTTGAGGTGAGAGGACCAGATTTGACTATCTCTTGTCTGTCTCTGAGGTATGACTGGAACCACTTGAGGGTGATATTTTGGATCCTGATTGATGCTAGTCACTCCAGAAGGATGTCGTGGGAAACTGTGTCAAAGGCAGATGAGATCTTGATGAAGATTAACAGAAAATCTCTTCTTATGTTGTCAATACCTTTGAGCAAGTTATCAAATAGATGGATGAATAGTGTCTCTACGCTATGATCTGGGCAAAAACCATCTTGGTATGGATCCAGAGGGGCATGTAGGTCAATGTGGTCCTGGAGCTGTCTCTGAACAATCTTCTCAATCATTTTGGAGAGGAATGGGAGACTGGATATTGGATGGTAGTTTGATGGGTTGGTGCTATGACGTGGTGTATTCTTTGGAACAGGGTGGATGGTAACTTGCTTGAGAGCCCGGGGCATGTATCCCTGGGTAAGTGAGGCACTTATTATCTTTTGGATGTATTTGATTAGGTCATCCTTGGTAGATTTGATCCATGCCATTGGACAGGGATCAGATATCAGATGGTGCTGTGGTTGTGTTCAGGTCAGTTATGGTACGGGCGATTTGTACTGTTGACGGGATGTTGAAGTTTCTAAAGTGGCTTGGGATGATGGGACTCACACTGATAGGTAGAGTGTCAGATTTAGAAGTGTCCTTTTAAAGTGTGGTTTGAAGAGGTTTATTCTTGGATAGGAGGTAGTCAGCAAAGGTTTGAGGGTGTATTGGGTTTTCATTCTTCAGACTTGAGTCCTTCGTTAGAGTGCAGACGATGTTGAAGAGCTCTTTGGGGTTGTTGCAGGCTTTTAGAATGAGGTTAGTGTAGTATTGTTGTTTGTGTTTATTGAATAGGATGGTGTATTCTTGTTGCATTATTTGGTATTGTTTTAGTGTGATTTCAGTCTTGTCATGTCACCATCGACGCTCATATTGACGTAGTTTCCTCTTTGATTCTCTTGCTGAAGTGGAGTACCATGGAGCTGATCTTGGTCTGCTGTCTAAGTGGCGTTGGATGGTTCGAGTTGGGAGTCTCAATGCAGCACTGATGGTAGTGTTCCAGATGTTGACAGCCTCATCCAGGTCGGTAAAGTCCTGGGGCAGGAATTGAAGGGTGTCCCTGAGGAATTGTTCTTTGTCGAATGCTTTGAAGCATCTGGTATGATTATCTGATTTCAGTGATTTTTGTTGATTGTAGAGGTGAAGTTTGAAGAATATGGCATGGTAGTCCGACCATGGTATGGGGGTTGTTGATAATGATGCTATATGTCCTTAGTCTAGGATGCTTGCTGGGGCAAATATGAGATCTGGGGTGGAGCCAGAGCAATGAGAAGAGCCTATGAGAATTTGTTTGAATAGAATGGAGTCCATTACTTTGTGGAAGGCTGCTTCCTTCTTGTTAGAAGCAGATGTGAGGTTCAAGTCCCCTAGTACTATAAGGGGTTTGTGAGGAGAGTTTTCTGAGTATATGGATTCAAAAATGTTGGATGTGTCTTCCGAGTGGGAACTGGGGGCTCTGTAGATTAGGCAGATGGATAAGCATTTATTTTCTATGATAATGATGTCACAGCAGTCAGAACTTATTGAACTGGACATCTTGAGTTTCAAGTCTTCTCGGGCTAGAATGAGTACTGTGATAAGGAAGCTTATCTTAGCTCAGGAAGGAGCTATAGAAAAGGTGAAGTGACTCTAAACAAGCAACCTGTCAGTTCTGGTAGAAATGAGAAAACAGAATTTTGCCATAAAAGACTACCAGTCCCAGAATGCACCAGGTTTCCAACAGCCATTAGAGGAGCTGAAGTGGGGAAACGTGTGTTCAATCAGGAGGGCTATGAGGTAATCCCTAAGCACTCATCTCAAAGGGCAGGGCCTGATTCAGCACAGCTGCGCTGTATTAGGGAGGAGCACTCATCCAAGCAGAATAAGAGTAGAGTTTATTCTACAGATGACCATCTTCATGATCACCTTGGATATCCAGAGAATGATCATCAGTTTCATCTGAAGGATCATCAGAAGCAGAAGCCAAACCAGACAGACAGAGAGGCAAGGAAACCCTCTGGAAGAAAGAGGAGAAAAGCCTTTGAGAGGTCTAGAAGAGTCCTAAGCAGTACGTATACTGGGAGGTATTCCAAGGGTCAGCATACACCATTGGACTGGGGAAAGCCAGAGGAATGGTGCTGCAGAGCTAGGAATCACCAGAGGCTACCTGTGAGGGAGACGGCTGCACGTGGAAGGGACCCTAAGACCTGTGCCAGAAGGTATGTGAAGAGAGATCCAGTGTCCAGGGATCTGGATTGGAAGGCTGGACATAAGAACTGGACTACATACTGGCCAGGCTATATAGAGAGGAACTCTAGCAGCAATGGAAGCTCAGGTATGAACACTGATCTATGCCCTAGCTATAACCTTGAAAGACAGCAGGGAAACAAGTATTCTCCTGAAAATGCTCCATTGAGAGATTCATCTGTGCCAATCCATGATATTGAACCCATGCTTGTTGAACAAGGGGGAATAACAGCAGATGAGGATCCTGTTTATATGGACTGCTCTCTATCTAAACTCCATTGGTAACTTTCTGTTATAAAGTACAGCAACCATCACAAAGAAATACAAATTTGTTCTTTAATCTACTCAGAAAAGCTCCTGAAGCAGGATTTGACCCACACAGTGGAAGGCAAGCCAGCTAAGGGGTTTCAGCTGGTGACTGCTAGCAATTAAGCCTTACCTAATTGCTTGTGAGCTAGGAGAGAATCACTTCTGTATCTATGTGGGAAGTAATCAGAAGTTAACCTGAAAAGAACAGTTTGTTTCTTGCTTTGTGGCTTTTCATTTGTTGTTTTCCTGATTTTGACTTTGTTTTTCCAAGTTAACACTGAAAGCAAGTAACCTAATTTATGTGCTACCAAGCATATCTGTGTTGGGAGAAATAACCCCATAAATAAATATCTTATTGGCTTTACCCAAGAGCACAACTAAATTATTGTCAGCAGCTGTGTCTGGTGTGAATGAACTACATTGCCCACAATACCTTGCAAATCATATAGAGATATGCACTTGCCAAGACTGTGAAAATTCTCACCCAGGCAGCCGTCTGACAGTACTCCACCTCCTTTTTTGTGAGTATGGGGGCAGTTGAATGCCATGAATGTGGAGAGTGTAATTTGATTCAGGACAACTTGGTCGGAGCTCTTTAGCTATGATTCAGTAATGCAGAGAATATCAATGTGGTTGTCTTGTATGTGATCGATAATAGTATTTATCTTGTTACATATGGATCTTGCATTTATAAGGCCTACTGATATGGGAGGGGGTTAAGGAGGGGGGATTGAGTTGAATTATGTGATGAAGGTTGTATTTGAATAAGCCTGGTGGGTCTCTTGTGTTGCTTGTAGGTAGTATGCTTATGTGTAATCAGACGTGGTTGAGAGTAAAATGTTAGGTAAGTGGGAGGTGTTTGGAGAGTTGTTATGAGAGTTGGATAGAAGCAGGTAGCACTTGTAAGCTGAAAGCATAGGATCAGAGCAAAGAAGATGGCTTATAATAGGTGTAGATTTATCCATTTGTGTTTTCGTGGTTTAGGCGTAGGTTTGTGAGGTTTGCGATTGAGCAGGGCAGGTTGTTGCAGAGATTCTGTGGTGGTGTGTGCCATGTGGGATTACTCTACCCACCATTTTGTGAGCTTCTTTGACAGACCGGTAGATGAGTTTACTTATGTGTTTAGAGTGGAGCAGGAGGACTGGAGCTGAAGTTGATGGTGTGGTGGAGACAGGATGCGTTGCTTCTTTGTACTGTTCGTGGTAGGTTCCTTAGCTGAGATATGCGATGGTCTGACATCTCAAGGTTTTTCATTGCCTAAGTGCCATGCCAAAGGGCCCTCTGGTGAGGCCCTCAGGCGTAGGCCCACCAGGTGCGGATGCGCTGGGAGGTGCTCCTTTTTAAAGTAGCTGGAGTTGCCGGTGTTGGGCCCTGATTGGCCTGCTCTTGGAGAGCGGGAAGGTTTTGTACATCCTGCTCTGTGTTGGGATGCCAATCGGGGCTCAGGGGGAGCTGGAGGTGCAGTTCGTATGTGCCAGGAGGCGCTCCTTTTTAAAGTAGCTGGAGTTGCTGGTGTTGGGCCCTGATTGGCCTGCTGTTGGAGGCCAATTCCACTCTCCCCCTCCCACCCCCCCAGCCACCATGTCCTAGGACCTGCAGCAGCAGCAAACATAAGCAGAAGCTGCAGGGCCATTGAGTATACTGTACTTGCAGGGGTGTGGATGTACTCAACAGCAGGGCTGTACCGAGCCAGAATTGTGCCCTGTGCAATTTGCACATCAGGTGCCCCCCACCATACCTCCATGGCTCCGTCCTAGGGTTGCCAACTTTTTCACCGATAAAAACCCGACACCTGTAGCTTGCCATGCTCCACCCATTCTCCGCCCCTAGTCCCACCCCTGCCCCGCCCCCAGCCCCACCCACAAAAATTTCCGAGGATACGTGTAGGCTAACTTCCTTGGTCAGATAATAATTAAACTGGGAACCCCAAAATCCAAACATGAAATGTACAACACTGGAGAAATAAAACTATAAAGTAATTTCCTCTTGCACTAAAGAAAAACGCAAAGATGTTAGCAATACACACTTCCCAGACCAGACATATTCCAGTTAATAAATTCAAAATAAAAAGTATTTTTCTACCTTCTGTTTGGGCATTTTATTTTTCAGTTGCAATTGCTCCAGTCATTTTCTTCTGGTTTCTTCGTGTCTTCTGCGAGCTATCCATTTGTCCTTTCTTCTCTTTTAGATGTTTTCCATTCTCTCTCTATTTCTGCTTTAACATACTGATTGTTTCCCTTTTGCTCTTTCCCCCAATTCTTTCCTTATTCCTTTATCATCCGTCTAAATTTCACCCTTCCATTCTCAAGCCCCTCTTACTCTCCCAATACCGGCCCATCATAGACTTTTCTTCCACACAAAATATTTTTCCCCTCTCCATTCTCATTCCCCATCCATTCTAGTCCTCCCCCCAAATCAATTCCCTTATAGTTCTAGGCCCACCCAGCATCCACTCCCTTCTAGTCCCATTCTCCCATGCCCCACATCAGCCCATTTCCAGTCCTATTCCAGCTCTTCAATAGCCCATTTCCAGTGCTAGCCCTCACATCACAGGCCATTTCCAGTCCTAGCTCCCCCCCCCAATCACAGCCCATTTCCAGTCCAAGTCCCCCATCACAGCCTATTTCCAGTCCTAGGCCCCCCCCCCACCATCACAGCCCATTTGCAGTCCGAGTCCCCCCGCACCATCACAGCCCATTTGCAGTCCGAGTCCCCCCGCACCATCACAGCCCATTTGCAGTCCTAGCCCCCCTAATCCCTGACTATTTCCATTCCAAGATCCCCCTTCCTCCACCATATCACTTTTCCAGTCTCGGTCCCATCCACCCCCAACCCAACCCATTTCCAGTCCATTTCCCCCCCCCCCATAACCCTTTTACAGTCCAGGGCCCCCCCCCATCACAGCCTATTTCCAGTCCAAGTTTCCCCCCCCCATAGCCCTTTTCTGGTCCAGGTCCCCTCCACCCCCATCACAACCATTTCCAGTCCATGTCCCCCCCCATAACCCTTTTACACTCCAGGTCCCCCCCCCCATCACAGCCTATTTCCAGTCCAAGTCCCCCCCCCTTAGCCCCTTTTCCAGTCCAAGTCCCCCCCCCTTAGCCCTTTTCCAGTCCAAGTCCCCCACTTTAGCCCTTTTCCAGTCCAAGTCCCACCCCCTTAGCCCTTTTCCAGTCCAAGTCCCCCCCCTTAGCCCTTTTCCAGTCCAAGTCCCCCCCCCCCCTTAGCCCTTTTCCAGTCCAGGTCCCCCCCTTAGCCCTTATCCAGTCCACGGCCCCCCCCCTTAGCCCTTTTCCAGTCCAGGTCCCCCCCATCACAGCCAATGTAGTCCTTGCCCCCCCCCCCGACCAGCATCGCGGCTGTCTGAGGCTTCAGAGGGAGCCGGGGAAGCCCGCACGAGGTCCCAGCTCCCTCTGTACAGCCACCAGCGTGAAGAGCCTTTTCCTTCACGCTGGCGGCTGTTCCTGTGAAGCCGCGAATGCTGGGAAAGGTTAAAGGGCAACCTTTAACCTTTCCCAGTATTCGCGGCTTCACAGGAACAGCCGCCAGCGTGAAGGTAAAGGCTCTTCACGCTGGTGGCTGTTCAGAGGGAGCCGGGGCCTCGCGCGGGCTTCCCCGGCTCCCTCTGAAGCGGAGAAAAGCCGTTTTTTTTGCTCTGGCCGCTCCCGATCTTGCGGCCAGAGCAAAAAAACCGGCTTTTAAAGGGCCGGTTTTGCCTCTGCGCCGGCAGCCGGCCTGGCCGTGGAAAAACCGGCCAGGCCGGCTGAAAACCGGCCAGTTGGCAACCCTACTCCGTCCAGCCGCTGCCTGCTCTTGCCCTGCTTCTGCCACCCTGTTTTCCCTGTAGCAGTGCCAGCAGCAGCAGAGCAGACCTAACTTTAAAATGTATAAACCCCCCCCCCCGCAAGGGTCTTTCGACTTCACGCTTTAAACAGATCTGATCCCTCCCTACTCTGACGTCGCGTTGGAGGAGAGAGGGAGCAGACCGTTGGAAAGACCCGTGTGATTTGTTTTTTAAATTTTAGGCTTGCTCAGCTGCTGCCAGTGCCGCCACCACTGAGAGAACAAAAAGTAGAGGGAGCAGGGTAACAGCAGGCTGCTGAAATGCGCCCTAAGCCTTTGCGCCCTGTGCGGCTGCACCACTCGCCCAGGGCTAAGTACAGCGCTGCTCAACAGCTCTGTTCCTTTCTTTAATCTTTACTGCTTCTGAAGGGAGTGGCAACAGGAAGGGAAGGAAGGAAGATGTTGAACCAGGATGGTTGGGGGGGGGGGGAGGGAGAAGAAACTGGAGATGCTAGATCAAGGGAGGGGAGAAAGAAAAGGAATATGGTGATGGGGATGGACACAGGAGAGGGAGTAGGTTGACAGAAGGGATATGCTGGCTTGGGGGTAGAGATAGCTGGATAGCTCTGTCAAATGCATGAGTCACACACCTGATGTGTTTGTCTTGGTATATATGGAAGTGTGTAGGTGTGTGCATGTGTGTAAAGAGTACCTGCATGTGCATGCTTTTTTGCATCTGAAGAGCAATAAGATGTATGTGTGCGGCTGAAGCATGAAAGAATGTATATATGTGTGTGTCAGAGAGTGTGTGTTTCTGTTGCTCTCTAGTGGGGGCAGTGTTATATAAATAGAGTTTCCCTTTGGGCTAAAGTGGAGAAGTCCACTAATACAAATATAAATGTGTACATACTAAGTGGAGGGAAGTTTCAGTCCGTGTAATTTACCCAGTGAACTATTTAGTTACATGGACAAATTCCTTTGAAAACTATCACAATGCTGTTCCCACTCTGTCTATATCCTTTCAGAGGCACTGAAGAACTCTAAATATTTTCTTTTTTATTTGTGAATATTTTTAGACACTTAGGGGTATGTTTACTAAAAGCCGCACAATTGCGTGCCGCACAATAGCGCACGGAAACGCGGCACTCAAACGCTCAGAAATGCTCTTAAATGCCCCGCAAAAGTGCGCGTGGGCCCCGCACAATTGCGCGCCGCACCAACGCACCCCGCACAAGTACCCGGCCCGCAAATGTCCGATAGAGGCGTGGAAAGGCATTCTGAGGGCGGAGGAAGGCTCCCGAGGGGCGGAGAGACGGGGTCAATGGGCGGGGAAGGGGAGGGGAGAGGCTCCCCGTACATGATCGGGGCCGAATTCACAGGTTAAAAATAGCGCGAGTGAAACACTCACGGTAGAGGGCATTTAAAGGGAAGAGAAACCATTTCGCGTCAGCAATGTACAGGGAAACCGGGGAAACCTGAAAAAACGTGAGCAGTGTGATACATGTGCACAGAACAAAAGTGCAAATAAAGATAGAAAAAGACCCAAACAAACATATTAAAAATAGGAAGGCAGCTGGGGAACCCCGATAATAATGGGCAAACATAAGAAACACACCCAGGAAAGCTCAAAGAAAATGAAATGAAGGTTGGAAGGGGCTACGGAGGGGAGACCCTTCCAAAACCCATTTCCTTGTTTCTGAGCCGTCCTGGGAGTGTTTGCTATGGTTGCCCATTAATATCACTGTTGCCCAGCTTGGTTATATTTATCCCCAGTTGTTCGTGGTCGGTTGAGGGGTGTATTTGCAGTTATGTCACCAGACATGGTGACGGAGCGCACAGTACAAATGTGCAGAGCAGGGTTTTTGACTCTGTTGGTCAGGTTTCCCACCCCCAGGGACTGCACTATCACTGTGGCCACAATGTGGTGCAGCGGACAGAGGCAGTACCTCTAGGACCAGAGGGTCACAGGTTCAAATCCAAGCTGGGGCTCCTGCCAACCCAGTCCCCATATTTTACCCACCACTAAACAGAGATAGTACAGACACTCCTTTATTGCAGAGAACATAAGCATGGTTCACACACCCATTTTGTACCCAACACCGCACACACACCATAACAATGGGCATTACCGACAGCCGAGTCCCCCAAATGCAGTCCTGGAGTGCCACAACGCAATCAGGTCATATGCTTTTCCAAGATACGGACATGCCAGCATGTTGGCGGTAGGGTACAGGTGGTGGAGGGGGCAGTGGCTGCTAGCCACAGAAGACAGTGGCCGAGCCATGTGCAGGCTGGCACGTCCACTGCAACATAGGCCCTGTCGGATGTACAGTCATGGCAACACAGTGGTGCAGTGCACACAGACAGTGTGTGCAGGAACAAAAGGTCACAGGTTCAAAGCCCAGCTGGGGCTACTACCAATCCTCTCCACATATTTTCCCCACAACTAAACCATGTTAGTAAGGGCAATCCTTTATTGCTGGGGACATACGCATTGGTCATACGCCTATCTTTTACACCACCAAGCACAGACACCATGACCAGGGGCATTACCTAGAGTAGAGTCTCACAAATGCAGTCCTGGAGGACCACACACCATTCAGGTTCCATGCTGCCACACATACAAATAACTGTGCTGTATATCTATGCACCACCCCCATGGCATGTAGATGTAGCTCATGCATATTCATGAGGGACAGCAGGAAACCCCAACCAGTGTATTGCAAACCTGGACTGGATATGGGAACCTCTGCCGTACAGCAGCAGCCAACAGGGGCAGACACACCCACACCCACAGGCCCCATTGGCCAATGCCTCCTGGAGAGGCAGGACATTGGGCCCTGCGTGCAGCACCCAATACCAGCACTTGCATACCTTAGCAATGTCACCCTACACCTGGGTATATGGTACACAGCTCTCAAACGTTTGCTATGAGTACTGGCAGATAGATATCCCTACGTTATGCACAGTCTGCTCTTTGAGCTCCATCATAACAATCTATCTGATGTCTGCGGTGTGTGCGTCAGGTCTGGCCCCTGACAGTGTTTACCACCCTGGGGAGTGACCCCCAACCGTACTGCATACCATACCCATGCCTGTACTGTGCCCAGGACTGGTGTGGTGGGCAAGGATTCTGAACCCCTCTATAGTAGCACAATGCTGGCATACGTGTGGGAGTGTGTGTCTGTCTATACAGTGTGTGTTGGCTGCAAACACTGTCCACAGCCCACACTGCCAGCACTGTTGCCAGTTTTGGCCTGATGATGTGCATAATGAGCAGCAAGGTACCATGGGTATAGCTCAGACAGGGTGGGCTGGCCAGGATGCATCTGCACAGGGCATAGGGCACTGGCAGGGACATTGTAGTGGCCGTCCACCACCTCCACAGACAGGGTGACCTCTGTATGTGCTGCTGGGCTTTCACTCCACCCTGACTGTGCAGTGACGGCAGCATGGCTAGGCACCCCCATAGTGCTTCATAGCATTTCCCTCATGTGATATATATGGGTTGCCTGTTGGGGCCTAGTCACTGATGTATCTGCTTGTGTGTGTTGCCATCCCAGTTGTGGGTGCATGCATTTCCAGTGGGACTAACCAGTAGACTGTTTGCAGCTGGTATGTGCCCTGCTGGAGTGCCGTGCAGTGGCTGATGGCTTGATGCAGGGGAATATCAGATGGTGGTGGGGTGCATCTTAGCATATCCAGGCCTACTGTCTGTCTGATATTGTGGTCTGGGAGTGTGTGGGGCTGCTTGGACTGCCCTGTAGGGTGTCTGTTCCCCAACAGGACTGGGGTTGATGGTCCACTCTACTGCCAACATTGGAGGGGGGGGGAAGGAAATCTGTTGATGGGAGACCCTGTTTGCCACCCTCGGGGGGGGTGGTTGGTGGTGCATGGCCCACCTAGGGGTCCATGGGGGTTCCCCTGACTGAGACAGACAGAGATATCCAAGGTGTTCCTGCAGAAACTACCTATCTGACAGATTACGACTGTTTTGGAGCTCTGCCATGGCCTCTCTCAGCCATGGAGGGTGCTGTGGACCTGGTCCAGGGCGCCTCATCGCACACTCAGGGTGTGCACAGTTCCCGCACAATGTGACTGTGTGTAGCTACTCTGTGCCAGTTAATCACCCGGTCAGTACCTCCTACCTGGCCAAGGTGCTGTGTGGGTGCACACGGACACGTCCCCCTACCAGGCCGGGGAGCTGTTGGGGTGCATTCCCCATCTTGTGTTCATCTGTGGACAGCTGATTTGCATGTGCAGTGCATCATGGGTATGGGTGGCCTAACCCTATCCTGGTTACCACAGCAGACTGTCTGTGTGGTGACATGCAGGCTCTCTGCAGCCAGCCAGGGGCTTGCTGGCAGCTATATAGTTGTAGCCCAATGGTTACTTCACTGCCTGTGGAGCCAGAGGTAATGGGTTCAAGTCCACAGTGGGGTTATTTGATAGGGTTGTCCAAAGCTTTTTTTAGATTTAATGTACATATGTTGCTGCCATCAAACACACCCTCAGTGTACTGTACCCATGAGGTGCCTCTGAGGGTGCTTTATAGGGCGCCCTATAGGGCACCTTATGGTTGCTGTCCATATAAGGTGCACTGTACATTATCCTGTGATGCAACATATATGGTGCCCTATAGGGGACATTCTAGGGTGCCTTGGCGGACAGTGAACTTTAACATGTGCCTTATGGGCCGCCTTATGTTAACACGCTTTGTGAGTGCGTTTGCTAGTAGTGATAACCGAAATAAAAATAAATTGCCCCCTACAGCACTCATCCCCATAATATGCACTGCCTCAGTGAGCCTTCTTCATTGGGCACTGTGGGGGATTGAACCCCTGATCCCTGCACCATTGGTCAGTGTCTTAACCATTGTGCTGTGGCTCTGGTCCTGTGCTTGGGCATCAGCGCACTGCCTTATGCCGCCCAAAATTAATATGCCTCCTAAAGCACCTTTACCCATTAAAATTAATGCCTCAGCCAGCCCTTTTTGTTGCACACAATGGGGAATTGAACCCATGGCAGCTGCACCAGCTGTCAGTGTCTTAACCATTGTACTATGACTCTGTTCCTTTGTGTGTGCATATCAGGGCGCCACTTAGCCTTCCCACACACTATTTTGCACGGCGCACATTAGCGCGCCGCGCAAATGTGCGATCGCTTACTCCCGTTTTTTTTCTTTTTTCTGCCTGACCCGCCCACTCCTTATATGGCACAGGCACACTACCATGGCCCCGCACGTTAGGAATGTTTAGTAAACATGCCCCTTAGATCGCAATTCTGTCCCAGACGTAGATCCCCTTTGTGCGTCCGGTCTGAACCGGATGCACAGAGGGGATCGCGATTCTGATCCTGCGGGGCATGGCTAGTCCCACGGGATCAAAACTGCGAACAGTCCTGCACGTGCAGTACTGCACCCAGCTAACTCAGTCAGGGCTTTTAAATGGAGACGCAGCGCCATAGCTACATGTTGGCACCGTGACTCCATTTAAAAGCCGCAATGCCGGCTGCCAGAAAAAAGGGTTTATTCCCTGCAGCCTGATCCCCGATCTGGCCTCCTAAGGCCAGGGTCGGGCTGCAGGGAATAAAACCTGGCTTCCTCTGCCCCATCCGCGTCCCAGGCCATCAAAAAAAACAAAACATCTTTATCTTCTTTATCTTTATTTAAAACTTAATATACCGCCAGAACCGAGGCATATGGCGGTTTACAATAAAAACAAAGGGAATACTGCTGAAGAAGGAAATGGAAAAGGAATGCCATTTGTTGATAGGAAAGGGACAGCATTAGAGGAAAGGGACAGTAGGCAGCAATAACAACAAGAAGAATAAGTACTCATTGGGTATCAACGAGGGGGGGAGAGGAAGAGGGAGAGGGGTGAGGAAGGTCAAAAGCTGTGCAGAAAAGATAGGTTTTGAGTTTCGCTTTGAAGGCGGGAAAAGAAAGTTCCAGACGGAGGGTGGATGGCAGGGAATTCCAGAGACGAGGACCGAGAAAGAAGAAGGCGCGTTGACTCAAGGCGAGCCTGGGATGGAGAGGGAAGAAATAAACGGTTGGCATGAATGGATTTGAGGATTCTTGGGGGGCAGTGAAAATGGACCAGATCGGAGAGGTAAAGTGGAATGCTGGTATAGAGTGATCTATGTATGAAAATGAGGATCTTATACTGAATACGGAAAGGGATAGGTAGTCAGTGTAGCCGGATAAGAAGGGGGGTTTTATGAGCAGACCTCAGAGGTGGAATAACTTCCCCAGACATTTCGACAGCCCTGGATGTACAGGGCCGACATTAGAATCGGCCCTGTACATCCGGGGCCGGCAAAGGCCCACTGCCGACCCACTCTCCGCCCCCGTGCCACCCATTCCCCATCCCCATCTAACTTCCCCGCACAACCGGTGGGGACGTTAGTCGGGAGCAGGTGAAGCCACGAATAGCAAGGATGGACATCCTATTGGGCCGTCCATCCCCGCTATTCGTAGCTCAGAATAACCACCTTAGAACCCAATATTGAACTGGGGAAGCTAAGTACTATATCCACGCATAGCCCTGCCCACTCACCCTTAACCCCGTATATTCAATGCCGCACTGATGGCATTGAATATCCATTTTGGGTGCCCTGGGGATACCGACGCACAGCCTAACCGGATAGCGGTGATATTGGACTGCTACCTGGTTAGCATCGATTGCTAAGAGTAGTTTTAGCCATGGAGCACTAAATGGGTAGCGGTCCAATATTGCTGCTACCCGGTTACCACCATTCTCAACCCCCGCTCTGCCCCCAACACGTCCCAATGCTAACCGGATAGCATTGGGGCATGTAGGGGGCAAAGACAGGGGATATTCGATGGCACTAACCGTGTAGGTGCCATCGAATATTCCCATTTAAGGCATTTACATGGTTTACTGGGCTGTAAACTGTGTATATACCTTTCCAATATTGGGCCCTTAAAATTTTCTAAATGTATTCCTCACATTGCCCATAAATCTCACTTTGGGATAGTCCACCCTTGGCATCTCTGGTTTATATCAGAGGCAATGAAGTATAAAATTGACTTGCCCAGCTTCCCAAGCTAGTGTTCTAACCACTAGTCTACTCCATTCACAACAAGTGTGCTCAGTCCCCAGACTCGCTCACACCCTGCTGCTGCTGCCAGATCCACTTCTGGAGAGGTGAATTGTTGCAGCCCAGGAGGGAGTTGGGGATGGGGGGAAGGGGGCAGAGAAAGAGTGCATGTTACTGTAGCTGGGGGAGGACTTGATAAAATAAATAAATGGGGTCCATGATAGGGATGTGCAAATGTCCGTCTGTCTAGGGCTCAATATAATGCTAATCCAACCTTGAAAAGACTGGTTTCTTCTTTCCTGACCCATACTAAAAACTTAGAAAACTTTGAAGCCTGGAGCATGCTTATTCTGTCTGAGTCTGGACAGTTTTGGCAACACATCAGTGATCCCTTAGCCACAGGAAAAGTGGAAGGTCGCCTTTCAAGACATAATTAGTGACATGACCTCGCAGTCCTTTGGATCGCTTTCCTTTGAAGCTCCACTTTGGCTATGGCTATTTTATGCAGAAGGCAACAGGATAAATGAAGTTGCTTGGTGCAAGACGAATTGTACTGTGATTATGAGCAAATGCTGAGATAGATTGGTAACCTTCGTTAAAACTGAATACATGTTGGTGGCATTTAAATGTGTAAATGCTTGATTTTATAGTGCTCTTATTTAGAAGGGGGTGCATTTGTGAGCACACATTTGGTTTGCTTGGGTACCTAAAAATTTAAAGTGTACACAAATCACTTTTCACGAGTATCCATATAAATAAACACAAGTGCAATTGATTGCGTGCATTTAAAAGTTCTTGCACACATACAGTGTTTGCTACAAATGAATAGATGAAACAAATACGATAAAATGCATGAAAATTTACAAAAATTTGATTTAAACAAACATAAATGAACATATTTTTTTGGCTATGCTCAGCTCTATTATTTATATGTATAAATGCCAAAGGATGCACCAATTCAAAGGAGGTGTGTTTTGGACGTGGCGTAGGAGATCAAAAAAATATGCATGTATTTTTGATTTTGCAGAGATATACATTTATATTTTTAAAATGTGCACATTGGCATTTGAACCTTTTCTGAGTCGCGCATTTTCCCAGGTAACGGCTTGTTTTGCTCAGGGCTCTGGTATTTAGAGGGTTAAGCAAATTGCCCCCTTCAGTCATTCCTCTAAAACCCTGATCAAAACAAGGAGTTACCCGCAAAAATTTGACTTTAGGAGCTTGGCTGTGTAATTGGCTATTTTCACACGTGTACTTTTCTGAAATACAGCTCTTATGCAAATGCAATGTGTGCCTTTGAGTCAGTCCTGACTCCTGGCGACCCAGAAGCTCCTGGGTTTTCTTGGCAGTGTCACTGGAAGTAGATTGCCAGGCCTTTCTTCCAACAAAGATCATTTTAGAAGCATCTTCTCAGGTAAACAGAGGTATTTGCATGCGTACGTAGATTGGCTACACATGTAAAAGGTGATTTCAGAAAGCTGCTTTTTTTGTTGCATCCTTCTCTCCAGCTTCTCATCTCTGCCCCTTTCCCGTCCCTTCTTTCCCCTTTTTTCTCATTTCAAATTATTGTTTCCTCTCCACTCTTCATCTTCAATTCTTCCTCACCCTCTTTGCTCTCCCGTTCTTCCTTTCCTCTCTAACTCACCTGCGCATCTTCATTTTCTCTTCTCTTCATCACATTGCTTTCTTTGCCTTGCTCAGATCCTCCTCCCTGTTGGCACTTATGGGCTGATGCAGAAAACTAGTGTGGCCTTTAAGCACAGATAACATCACTTGCTGCTACCACCAAATATAGAAAAGAGACTGAGGCCCGCATAAACAGCAAAGGAAAACCCAGCGCACAATTAACACCAAGAGAATTTAAAGTATAGGCAAATGAGCTAAAGATAAGATGGTATGCTAATATTGGCTAAGCCCGATGCAGAGAAACGCATAGAGGATTTCACAATCAGCCTTAGCACCAATATCTCTACACCTGGGTCTAAGGTGGCTTAAACATCTAACGTGTGCCCCTGACAGTATTTTGATGGCATCTGGTGATGTCCCTGATGCCTGGATCATCTTAACATTTCTCCTCAGATGATCCAGGCATCGGGGACAGCACCTGATGCCATCAAAATACTGTCGGGAGGCCGCTGCCCCTGACAGAAATCAAATCCCTGGTGGCCCAGTGGCCCCAATCCCCCCACCCGCCCAAGTAAAAATAATTCCTGGTGGCCCAGCAGCCCTGAAACCCCCAGCCGCCAAACTAAAAATAAACCTGGTGGCCCAGTGGCCCTGAACCTCCCACACAACTAAAAATAATCTCAGTCCAGTGGCTGCGATACTATCCCCCCCCCCCCCCCGTTGCCCAACCAAAAATAACCTTGGTGGCCCAGCAGCCCCGAACCCCCCACTTTCCACCCAACTAAAAATAAATCTGCTGGCCCTACGGCCCCAAACCTCCTACCCACCCATGCTAAAAATAAACCTGGTGGCCCAGTGGCCCTGAACACCCCACCCAACTAAAAATAATCTTGGCCCAATGGCCGCGATACCCCCCACTCGCCCAACCAAAAATAACCTTGGTGGCCCAGCAGCCCCGAAGCCCCCACTTCCCACCCAACTAAAAATAAATCTGCTGGCACTGCGTCCCCAAACCTCCTACCCACCCACCTAAAAATAATCCCTGGTGACTCAGTGGCCATGATCCCCCCACCCACCCAGCTAAAAATAAATCCGGTGGCCCAGCAGCCCTAAACCCCCTCCCGCCCAACTAAAAATAATATCTGGTGGTCCAGTGGCTGCGATCTCCCCAACTGCCCAAGCAAAAATAACCCTGGTGGTGCAGCAGCCCCAAATCCCCCACTCGGTACTTTTACAAACAAGTGGGAGTACTGCCCACACGCTCCCGTTCTTGTGTCACCATCTTGAAAGATGACATCACCTTGCCTTGCGCGGTGCATCAAAATACTGTCAGGGCTCATCTGCAAATTAGCCATGCGGTGCCCCTGTTTTTCTGGGAGAGCATGCCAAACTAGCACCAAATTCTGTGCACATATGTTTGGCTTGTCTCTCAGTTTAACACTGCCATTTGTGCACAGTTTAACAAATGTCTAATGTATGGCTAATTTGCATACGGACCACTTTCTGCATACTGACGTTAAAATCGT
This sequence comes from Ichthyophis bannanicus, assembly GCA_033557465.1. Classification (NCBI taxonomy): domain Eukaryota; kingdom Metazoa; phylum Chordata; class Amphibia; order Gymnophiona; family Ichthyophiidae; genus Ichthyophis; species Ichthyophis bannanicus. The sequence continues at coordinate 1,010,476,300 of CM066032.1, read as the reverse complement.
GTGCTATTGGTGTGCTGCAAATCGGCGTAAAAGATTGATGGCACACGACTTCAGCGCCAGCTTTCTGCATCGGCCTGTTAATTTACTACTGGAGCTGAAAGGTTTTCTTTCCTACCCTCTAAGCCTCACTTCTGCTCTGTTACCCATATTTCTCTCCTTTCTCTTTCTCCCCTTCTCCTCAAATTTGTTGGCCCTTACAGATTCACTCCAAAAATGCAGTCTCTCTTTTTCCCTCCCCCTCCTCTCTCTTCTCTTCCTCTTCTTCCTCACCTCTTTCCATCTTATTTTTGTGCTCCCCCTTCTTCCCTCTGGGCTTTTGCTGAATCCCCTACTGTGTGAATCACTACAAATGCCGATGAGGAATGATAAACATTTTGTCAACACACAAAAAGTAGTAGATGCAACCTCAGCCCAGTAGCCCATAGGGTAGTGAGACGGAGCAAATGATTACTGCATGCACTGAATTTCAAACAGGTCAACTGCTGATTCCTAACTGTCACATGATAGCATTTCATCCCTGGAAGAGCCCTGAGATCTTGGTCTGGCCAGCCCAGTGGACATGAACAAAAGCAATGTATCATCACCTTTCACTGCCAAAGGACAGTAAATAATGCTTATAAAGGCTCCACCAGCCAAACTGTGTGGTAGCCATGGGTGTTCCTCCCAGGGAAAAGGGGAATGGGAATACTGTGCTTTAACAAACCTCCAGTGTCCTGTGATTTAAGTGTTTGGGAAACTACCTTTTATGAGCTTTGTTAAGCTTCAGTTGTCTTGCATCATCTCTTCATCCCACCATCTGTCCCTCTCTATCGGCAGCACAGACAACAAAGGGAGGTATTATTTCTACAGAAGAATTTTTGTTGTTGGAAAACACATTGGACTCGGCAGTTTACTCTTAGAATTTAATGAGCCCCTCAACATTCACCAGATTATAAGCAAGACATCAGTGCCTGGCTCTATACTGTATTATTAAAAGACAGGACCATGGAAAGAGCAAAGGGATAAAAAATATGATTAGCACATTTTAGTGCACACACACCTGATACATTATCATTCCTTTGCAACAATGCCACACAGAAACACAGAAGGGTTTTAGAATCACAGTGAATAGGGGTCTATAGTTGTAAAATCTTATGGGTTAATGACTATTATATTTTAGTTTCATTGTTTTGATATGAAAGCATCCCTCTCCTCTGTGTGGATCTCTCCTTTGCCTTCCAAACCAAAATTGAAGGTGGTGAGTAGGACTTAGAGCATATAAAGAGTGGATGGAAATCCCAGTGAGTTCCACTCGTTGAGTTGTGTTGTGTGCCTTTGACTCAATGTTACTACTTACTAATATTTATCATTTGTATAGCGGTATAGGGCATACAGAGTGGAGGAGTAGCCTAGTGGTTGGAGCAACAGCCTAATACCCAAAAGATCAGGGTTTGTTTCCCACTGACACTCCTTGTGACCTTGGGCAAGTCACTTTACCCTCCATTGCCTTGGAAGAAAAGACCTGGCAATATACTTTTGGTCATACCTTGCCAAGAACCCCCAGGGGCTGCTGGGTTGCCAAGAGTCAGCATTGACTTGATGGCACTTAAAAAAACGCACATGCAGTGCAGTACAGAGACATGTAAGTGACAGTCCCTGCTCATAAGAGTTTGCAGTCTAGCTAAGACAGACAACTAAACAAGTGGGGACTAGGATATATCTAGGGGTTCTACTAGCAACCCAGACTCTGGGTTATCTGAAAGCAAACCATTGGAATAAAAAAGTCATGGGGATCCAAGTCAACTCCTGCCCCCACCCCCTCTCATTTTCACTTCTGGACAGATTTTCTAAAAAGATCCTACAGGAAAATCACTTTAGAATTTTGCAGGATCATCTGTGGGCCTTATGCCATTTACACAGATTTGTTCTGATCCCCAGAAAGGTTTGGGGGGATATTCAAATGGTTAACAGACTTGCTAATTGTGTTAATCCCCTTATCCAGGATGTTCATGGCAGTGACTGACAGACTGTGCAGAGAGAAACAGGGAGATGGGTAATCAGTGGGAAACAAACTCTGCAGTTGGAGAGTTCATTCCCCAGGCAGTGGGTGGCTAGGGCTATGCCTTTTCCCCAGTTAAGGGGTTAAAAGAATTTAGGTGACAATGACAATCTGCAGAAATGTCACAATTAATTTATATCAACAGGATCATAGCATGTTTAAAATTCTTCAAATAGCTGCTAAAAGAGTGCGAGGAACTAAAGAAAGAAGTCCAGGTGTTTGTCTGTCTTCCTATTGCATCATCCTTTTGAGACAACAGATATTCACAGTTCCGATTATGGCGACATTTAATACAATGAAGGGCAGCTGGTTATGTTCTCTGTTTCGTAGATTTTCCCCAAGAGGATAGGGGAAGTTGACAGAGTGAACACACATCCTTGCTTTAGACATTCAGCACACTACATCCTGCTGAAGAGGTGATTCCTCCTGCAGGAAACCCGGAGGGTTTTCACAACAAAGAAATCCATAGCCAGTATTATGGGTTCATTCATGACCTGACTCCATAAAGAATGACACCACAGAGGTGCTACAAGGAGCAGGAAAAACAGAAATGGCACATACAATGTGGAAAGTGAAGGTAAATTATGGAGTAAATGTTCAGTGGTGTCAACAACTGTAATAATTTCAATGCCAGTGCTGGCATTTAGGGGAGAGTCATGTGATAACCAGCTAGCGAGTGGGCATACCTCTGCTGGGCTCCCCAGCTAAAACCCCTGAAAACCAATACCGTGAGAGAGTGAAGCCAAATACTAATTAATTTGATCTGGAAGTGGTGGTCCATTCTTGTGGGGAAGTGGTGGAAAACGATGGCTGAGAGAGCAAAGAAATCATTGGTGGAGAAGGTACCGCTTCAGCCAACACCACCACCCCGCTGACCTCCGCAGCTCCCCCGATCGGGGTAGAGCGCCTGAGCGGGAAATCCTCCCGCTCAGAAGCTCCTGCCCAATCGGGGCAGTGGGAGCAACACCGAGCAGCAGAGCAGCCATAAAAGCGGTGCCCCAGCAGAGTGCACCCATGCCTGGCGGGCCCGTGCCTGAGGGCCTCGCCAGAGGGCCCTTTGGCCTGGCCCTTAGGCACGGCCACAACACAACACAACCACTAAGAGGACAAGCAGGCGTTCAACAGCAGAAAACTCCAGGAGGAGACCCTATCGGCAAGAAAACACCAAAGGTACAACAGCCAAGTAAGCCCACCCAAACCCAACATGACCATAACCATATACCTGCCGGTATACCTCCTCCTAACCCACCTTATCCCCCAGCACACAGCCAATCACTACCCACCCACAAAGACCCTATGGATACCAACACCCATGCCAACTTACACCCCGCCACACCCAAGCGCACCCAAGAAAGTCAAACACAACAAACACTCAAAACACAAGCACAACCCACATGCAAACCCAACACACAACCCCAAAGCAGCAAACACCCCTAACACCACCTCCATAGAGCTCATCAACACCAGGTCCATAAGGAACAAAATAAACATGATCAAAGACCACATAGACAAGCAACAACCCGACATCCTATGTATCACCGAAACATGGCTCACCCCCACTGACAATGTACTCCTCAATCAAGTAGTCCCCCCCGCATACACAGCATTCAACAGCCCACGCACACACAGGAGAGGGGGCGGAGTTCTGATCATAGCAAAGAACACCCTAAAGCTCAAAACCCAAAACTCCCCAAACTCAGACCTATGCAACACAATCATGGTAGAAAACAAGCAGATGGCCCTGTGTCTCATTTACAGAGCTCCCCACGCTCCAACAGATGAACTAGCCTCCACACTAGAGGCAGTCTGCGCAGTCAACACAAGTCACAAGCCTCTACTACTACTGGGAGACTTCAACCTCAGCTCTGTGACCAACAAAGACAAAGAAACCTTCCTACAGGCTATGGACTCCTTATAATACACTCAACTGATCAACACTCCATCACACAAACACGGATCATCTCCAGACCTCATATTTGCCCCCCAACAACCTATTCGACAGAGGGGGCAACTCAACACCCACAGTTACCCCAGTACCGTGGTCAGATCGCTACAGAATTAAAATAGAAATCACATCTCAAGGTGAGAGACACAATAAGACAACAGACACACCACCCGTGTGAAGAAGATTCAAAAGATTCGACAAAGACCAATTCCTTCAGGACACACTACCCCACCTGGACCCCGAAACAAAAGACCTGGACGAACAAATATGCAAATGGAACAATGTCATCAATGCTGCAGCCAGAGCCAATGAACACAAAGCAAGGAAAGCACCCAACTCCAAAAGGCAGCACATCCCATGGTACTCAAAAGACATACGCAACGCAAAGAGACACCTAAGAAAGTTAGAGCGCCGCTGGAGACGTTCCAAATCTCTCACCACACAGGCCCTATACCTAACGAAACAAAGGAAATACAATGAACTCATTAACCAGACAAAAAGAGAGCACCACACAAACATCAGGGAGGAGTGGTCTAGTGGTTAGGACAAGGTACTTCAGGCCGGAGGGCTGGGGGTTCAAGTCCCACCTGGGGACAGCAATCTCAGGCCGGAGGGACTGGGATTTCTAGTCCTATAGGTACTCCTTGTGGTCTTGGGCAAGCCACTTAACCCTCCATTGTCCATGTTCCCTGTAAGTATTAGCGTATGTGTCTCATATCCCCTCGTGTTAAATGTATCCCCCAATTGACCGCTTTGACCCGGTGAAAAGTGGGATATAAATACAGCTAAATAAATAAATAAATAAATAAAATCATACTAAAGGCCTACAACAAACCAAGGGAACTTTTCGTGATAGTAAAAAACCTAACAAATGAACCCAATCCCGAAAAAGACGTGCAGATTGACCCACAAGCCTTCGCAGATCACCTTCAAGAAAAGCTGGACTCTACACCACAACAACCGACAAATGGAACTGCCAACCCAACCAAAACCACCACAACTTGGTAGAAATTCAGCACCCCATCCACAAGACAGCTTTCAGACATCATCACAACGCTCAACACAAGCACCACGCCAACAGACCCATGCCCTGTAACCTGGATCAAGGCATCGAAGGAAAGCTTCATAAACACCATACACAACATAGTACACAACACACTGACACAAGGAACCATGCCAGAACAGTTGAAGCTAGCTACCATACGACCAATCCCGAAGAAATCCACATTAGACAAGAGCAACCCAGCAGCGTACAAACCAATCTCCAGCATACTGCTACTGGCAAAGATCATAGAAAAAGCGGTACAACACCAACTCCAGGACCATATCGATGCACACGCCCCTCTGGACTTACACCAGCACGGCTTCCGTCCAAACCACAGAGTCGAAACACTACTGTTATATCTGCTCAATGACATATTCCAAACCATAGACAATCACAAAAAAGGAACACTAATGATCTTCCTAGACATCTCAGCCGCCTTTGACACAGTAGACCACAGAATCTTCCTAACCAGACTACAGAGCATCAGAATAAACGGCATCACCCTAAGATGGTTCAACTCTTACCTAACTGACAGACAGTTCCGGGTCAAGATCGGTCCCAACACCTCACGACCCGCAAAGATCAAGCAAGGGGTACCACAAGGCTCCGCCCTATCTGCACTACTATTCAACCTCTACATGCAACCGATCTGCAACATTATGAAAGAGCACAAAATACACTACACTATCTATGCAGACGACATCATGATATACACCCCAGTCAACCTCGACAACCCCGACTACACCAGAATAACAGACTGCCTCAACAACATGTCCAACTGGCTACATGACAACAACCTGACCATAAACTACAACAAGACAGAAGCACTTCTCATCACACGAAACAACAGCTTCAGCCGGCCACCCTCCATCAAGGTCAACAATTCAACAATACCGTTAAAAAAGGAGGTGAAATATCTCGGAGTAACGCTCGATAGGGAGCTAAACCTACAGTCACACATCAGCAGAACCACCAAAAACGCATACTTCAAGATGAGAATAATCAGACGCCTCAAGCCACTCCTCACACAAGATCATTTCCGCACAGTCTGTCAAGCTCTAATAACTCCCATACTCGACTTCTGCAACCCGATCTATACAGGCATGTCAAAACAGTCGCTCAGACCACTACAAATGGCCCAAAACACGGCTGCACGAATAATATCCGGAGCATCAAAACAAGACCACAGCACCCCCATACTAAAAGACCTACACTGGCTCCCAATTAGCTCACGTATCAAATACAAGACAATCCTAAATATATTCAGAATCAAACACAGGAACTCTGCCCTCAGCCTTCAACCCCTCATACAACTCGACGTCAGTACAAGACCTAGAAGAAGAGCCACATCGGATACAATTAACACGCCAAAAGACTACACAAAGGCATGCAAGTCCACCGCAAGAAGAGCGCTATCAATGGCCGCACCTGGAATGTGGAATGCACTCCCTGACGAACTGCGAGCCACGGAAGACACTAAGGACTTTTGGAAACAACTAAAGACTCTGCTTTTCCTGGAGCACTACGGCCCGAACACATAATGAGAAAAACAACCATGGACTAACGACTTATCTGCATGCTCTTTGTACATACACTGTATAAAGCTCATGCTGTAAATAGCGCCCGCTAATCAACCTACCCACACGCACACACATCCACTGTACAATATATGCACACCTTGAACACAAAATGCCAATTCCTTTCATTGTTTGTTGTGTATACCGCCTTGATTGAAGGATAAGGCGGGATAGAAATGCCCTTTAAATAAATAAATAAATAAATAAAATACCTGAAAATGGCAGCTCTGGGGTCTCCAAGATGGCAGTGGAATGTGAACAGTCAGTGTTAATAATGTCAGAGGAAATGGGTTGCCACTTCTCATAGGCCCTAACAAAGATGGCTGCGATCTCGTGGTGCTGCCCCCTAACAAGAGCTGAGAGGATAGCCTCAAGATGGCAGCCATTTTGTTCAGGCCACTGTATGGGACTGGAGTATATAGCATTGCTCCTGCCCTGTTCTTCTACTACAGCACCAGGAATTTAGAGGTATGTGCAGGGGGGGGGGAGGTTGCGGGGGACAGGAGGCCTCCTCCCTGCTGGCTCGCTAGCTGGGATCTTTTATTTGTAAGAGAAGATGTGAGGAGGGTGGAGGACCATTGGGCCCTCCATTCTTGCAATTGTGTATCAGGGGCCCTAGCCTGACTGGCTAGCCGGGACATTTTTTACATCAGGGGGTGCACATATCCCTCTAGAGCAGATCCCAATGGGGATTGGGAGTTGTCCAGGGGGGATCAGTGCTGCAGGGGGCACACGTTAATTTTTTATATTGTCAGTGCCGCAAATCACTGCACCGCGGTACTGACAATATTGTGAGGGAGGGAAGCCCAGTCAGATGCAGGACAGAAACCACTTTATAAGGCCTCCCGGTTTCACATGATGGCTGCCAATCATGGCCACCCCCACTCCCCACCCCCACCCCGATCCACCCCAATCATGTCCCAAGGGACATGCACCGCGTGAAAATCAGATACTGTGGAAATTGCCTGCGAAGTCTGACTTTTTCACGGGTTAGCTGCTACCATGGGGAGTTAAACCTATTTGCCCCATGGTAGCAGCTAACTCTCTTTAGTACACATATTCCAATGTGTAACAGCAGTTCTGGAGAATGCACAATTGCAGACTACTCTAAATGACATGATAGACATTCTACAATTTCAAAAAGGTAAAATCACATAAGAACATAAGATATGCCATACTGGGTCAGACCAAGATCCATCAAGCCCAGTATCCTGTTTCCAACAGTGGCCAATCTAGGTCATACGTACCTAGCAGTTTCCCCAAAAGACACAGGTTCCACAATGCTTGTACTGGGTCAGGCATTGATATCCTGGGTCCCTTCTTAATAATGGTTTATGGATCTTTCCTCCAGGAACATGTCCAAACCTTTTTTAAACCCAGCTACACTAACAGCCTTTACTACATCCTCCGGTAACAAATTCCAGAGTTTGATTACACGTTCAATGAAAAAATATTTTCTTTTATTAGTCTTAAATAGTTTACCCTGTAGCTTCACTGCATGTCCCCTAGTCTTTCTATATTCTGATAACGTAAACAATCGATCTACGTTTACCCGTTCCACTCCGTTCATTAATTTTTAGAATTTTATCATATCTCCCCTCAGCCGTCTCTTTTCCAGGTTAAAGAGCACTAACCTTTTTAGCCTTTCTTCATAGAAGTATCCTTCTATCCCCTTTACCATTTTGGTGGCTCTTCTCTGAACCTTTTCTAATAACACTATATCCTTTTTAAGATACGGCGACCAGAATTGCACACAATATTCAAGGTGCGGTCTCACCATGGAACGATATAGAGGCATTATAATATATTTTGCTTTATTTTCCATTCCTTTCCATATGATACCTAGCATTCTATTTGCTCTCTTGGCCACCGCTGCACACTGGGCCGAGGGTTTTAACATGGTATCCACAATGACTCCTAAATCTTTTTCCTGGGTGGTGGTTCCTAATGTGGAACCTTGCATTGTGTAACCATGGTTTGGGTTGTTCTTCCCTAGGTGCATAACTTTGCACTTGTCCACATTAAATTTCATTTGCCATTTTGATGCCCAGTCTTCCAATTTATCAAGATCCTCTTGCAATTTTCCACAATCCTCTTGGGTTTTAACAACTTTAAATAGTGTTGGGTCATCTGCAAATTTGATAACCTCACTCGTTATTCCCTTTTCCAGGTCATTTATGAATATGTCAAAAAGCAGCGGACCCAGCACAGATCCCTGGGGTACACCACTATTTACCTTTCTCCATTGGGAAAATTGGCCATTTAGCCCTACCCTCTGCTTTCTATCTTTTAACCAGTTCCTGATCCACAATAGTACACTGCCTCCTATCCCATGACTCTTTAGTTTTGCCAAAAGTCTCTGATGAGGGACCTTGTCAAAGGCTTTCTGAAAGTCCAGATACACTATATCAACCGACTCACCTTTTTCTACCTGTTTATTCACACCTTCAAAAAAACATAACAGATTAGTAAGACAAGATCTTCCATGTCTAAAGCCATGTTGGCTGTCTCCCATTAGGCCATGACTATCTACATGCTGAGTTATTTTGTTCTTTATGATGGTTTCTACCATTTTTCCAGGTACTGACATGAGGCTCACCGGTCTGTAGTTTCCCGGATCACCCCTGGAACTCTTTTTAAAAATTGGCATTACATTGGCAATCCTCCAGTCTTCAGGTATTACAGATGATTTTAATGAAAATTCACAGATTACTAATAGCAGGTCTGCAATCTCATATTTCAGTTCTTTCAACACCCTTGGATGTATACCATCCGGCCCAGGTGATTTGCTACTCTTCAGTTTATCTAATAGTTGTAATACATCTTCCCGATGTATCGATATTTCCTTCAATTCTTCCGCACCTTTAAATTCCACTTCAGTCATGGGTAACATCCTCACATCTTCCTGAGTAAAGACCGAAGCAAAGAATTCATTCAGTCTCTATGCTATCGCCTTGTCGCCTCATAGTGCCCCTTTAACCCCTCTGTCATCAAATGGACCAACTGACTCTCTCACAGCTTTTTTGCTACGAATGTACTTGAAAAAATCTTTATTTCACGTTTGTGCTTCCGCAGCAAGCTTCTTCTCAAATTCTCCCTTTGCCTGCCTTATCAATGCCTTGCATTTGACTTGCCAGTGCTTGTGCTGTTTCCAGGTTTCGTCGTTTGGCTCTTTTTTCCATTTCCTGAAAGTTGATTTCTTGGCAACAAAAGCCTCTCTGACCTCACCTTTAAACCATGCTGGCAGTTTTTTGGACTTCCTTCCACTTTTCTTAAAGCGTGGAATACAGCTGGTCTGGGCTTCCAAGATAGTAGTTTTCAACAACACCCATGCTTGATGTAAGTCTTTAACCTTTGCAACTGCTCCTTTTAGTTTTTTCTTAGCTATTTTCCTCATTTTATCATAGTCTCCCTTTCGAAAGTTAAACGGTAGTACTGTGGATTTCTTTACTATCCCTTCTCCACTAATTCCAAGAGAGGTCAACGCATCTTTGGTAGTAGACTGGCTAATCTACTGAAGAGGGCTTTAAACTAGATTCATTGGGGATGGGTGAAGAAAGCCCCCAGGTAAGTGAAAGCCCCCAGGTAGGTGATACATTAAATACCTTTATGGAAATGTGTAACAGGAGTAACATATGGAAAGCAGTGTGTATTAATGCCTGTAGCATGGGAAATAAGATCCCCGAGGTTGAAGCTTTGGTGGGAGTGGCTGACTTGGATTTAGTGGCAGTTACAGAAACATGGTTCACAGAAAACAATGACTGGGATGTAACTATACATGGCTATACTTTATTCAGAAAGGACAGGGTAGGAAGAAGAGGAGGAGGAGTGGCACTATATGTAAAAACTACTATTAAAGCTTTGGAATTACAGAGCTTAAAAGGGAGAGAGGAGGCATTGTGGGTTAAACTAGAAAGAGGGAAAGAGAAATCTATTTGCATTGGAGTGATATACAGACCTCCCTCACAAGAGGAAGAGGTGGACAGAGAGTTAATTGAAGACATAAGCAGCATTGCTAGGAAAGGGGAAGTGCTACTGATAGGAGATTTCAATATGCCAGATGTTGATTGGCACATTCCTGCTGCAGTATCATCTAGAAGTAAGGAGATCCTGGATTGTCTACAGGGAGAACTATTCAGGCAATTGGTAACAGATCCCACACGTGAAGGGGCCATACTGGACTTGGTGCTTACCAATGGTGAAAGTGTTTCTGATGTCATAGTGGGAGATCATTTTGCATCCAGTGATCACCAGATGGTGTGGTTCAGTATTAGGACTAGGGCTGTTAGAATCCATTCCAAGGTGAGGATCTTAGACTTTAGGAAGACTAACTTTGCGAAGATGGGCCAATACCTCAGGGAGTCGTTAGTGGGATGGGAACAGCTGGGGGATGTAGAAAAACAGTGGGCAAAACTGAAAGGGGGTATTTTAAAGGCAACCAACCTTTTTGTTAAAATGGTAAATAAAGACAAAAGGAACAGGAGACCGCTATGGTTTTCGAAGGAAGTAGCTGAGAAAGTGAAGAAAAAGAGGGAGGCCTTCATGAAATACAAGAGATCACAGCGAGAGGAAGACAGGCATCTGTATTTGGAAAAACTTAGAGAAGCTAGCAAAGTAGTCAAGAAGGCAAAGATTCAAAAGGAGGAGGAAATAGCCAATGCAATAAAATGGGGGGATAAGACATTTTTCAGATATATTAGTGAGAAGAGGAAGGGCAAAAGTGGTATTGTCAGACTCAAGGGTGCAGGGGGGGAATATGTAGAAGCTGATAAGGATAAAGCGGAATTGCTTAACAAATATTTTTGTTCTGTGTTCACAGATGAAGAACCAGGAGCAGGACCTCAGAAAGCACCCACAAATAAGAACAGAAGCGAGGGACATCTTGAACTATTTTCAGAACACTGTGTTCGTGAGAAACTAGCTCAACTTAAAGTAGACAAAGCGATGGGACCGGATGGGATACACCCTAGAATACTGAGGGAACTTGGGGACGTTCTAGCAGCTCCACTGACTGACCTTTTCAATGCCTCGTTGGAGTCGGGAGAGGTGCCAAAGGACTGGAGAGAGGCTCATGTGGTGCCTTTGCACAAAAGCGGAAGTAAGGATGTGGTTGAAAACTACAGGCCGGTTAGTTTAACTTCGGTGGTGAGTAAATTATTGGAAACGCTGCTCAAAGAGAAAATAGTGAGGTTTCTGGAGTCCAGTGGATTACAGGATCCGAGGCAGCATGGATTCACCAGAGGCAGGTCTTGTCAGACAAATCTGATTGATTTCTTTGACTGGGTGACCAGGGAGTTGGACTGAGGGAGAGCTCTAGATGTGGTGTATTTAGATTTCCATAAAGCCTTTGACACTGTTCCTCACAGGCGACATATAAACAAACTGAGCACCCTAGGGATGGACCCTAAAGTTACTGCTTGGGTTAGAAATTGGTTGGGTGGGAGGCGACAAAGAGTACAAGTAAATGGAGCTCACTCTGAGGAGAAGGATGTTACCAGTGGTGTGCCCCAAGGATCTGTCCTTGGTCCGATTCTTTTTAACATCTTTGTTAGTGATATAGCGGAAGGGCTGTCGGGTAAGGTTTGCCTCTTTGCGGATGATACCAAAATCTGCAATAGAGTAGTCACCCAGGAAGGGGTAGATAACATGAGGAGGGATCTAGCTAAGCTTGAAGAATGGTCTAGAATTTGGCAGCTGGGATTTAATGTTAAAAAATGTAAGGTCATGCATTTGGGCTGCAGCAATCCAAGGGAGCAATACAGTATAGGAGGTGAAGTACTTTTGTCCACTAAAGAAGAGCGGGACCTAGGCGTGGTTGTGTCTGATGATCTTAAAGTAGCTAAACAGGTAGAAAAGGTGACGGCAAAAGCTAGAAGGATGCTTGGGTGCATACGGAGAGGAATGGCTAGCAGAAAAAAGGAGGTGATAATGCCTCTGTATAAGTCTTTGGTGCGACCTCATTTGGAGTATGGTGTGCAATTCTGGAGACCGCACCTTCAAAAGGATGTGAACAGGATGGAGTCGGTGCAGAGGGTTGCTACCAAAATGATTATTGGGCTTCATTATAAAGCATATGAGGACAGACTTAAGGATCTTAATATGTACACCTTAGAGGAAAGGCGGGATAGAGGTGATATGATTGAGATGTTTAAATACCTCCGTGGCATAAATGTTCAGGGAGAGAGCCTCTTTCAATTGAAAGCAAGTTCTGCTACGAGGGGACATGGGATGAGGGTGAAGGGAGAGATTCAGGAGTGATATGCGGAAATATTTCTTTACGGAAAGAGTAGTGGATCCGTGGAATAGTCTCCCAGTGGAGGTGGTAGAGATGAGGACAGTAACCGAATTCAAGAAAGCATGGGACCAACACAGAGGATCTCTAAAGGTAAAAAGTGGACTGTTGTAGTTGTTGTTATGGAAGGACAGACTAGATAGGCCATGTGGTCTTTTTCTGTCGTCATATTTCTATGTTTCTATGTTTCTAATTAAATCAAACGCGATCATGCTATGATCACTATTGCCAAGTGGCCCCAAAACCCTTATCTCTTGTACAAGATCTGGTGTTCCACTAAGGACTAGGTCTAATATGGCTTCCCCTCTGGTCGTTTCATGAACCAGCTGCTCCAAGAAGCAGTTATTTATTTCATCTAGGAACTTTATCTCCCTAGCATGTCCTGCCGTGACATTGACCAAGTTGATACCGGGGTAATTGAAATCACCCATTATTATTACTGCGCTGTAACTTTTGTTAGCTTCCTTGATTTCTTTGAGCATTTCATCATCCATTTGTTCATTTTGCCAGGCGGTCGATAGTACACCCCCACTGCTATTGCATTCCACTTTTTACATGGAATTTCAATCAATAGAGATTTTACAGCAAATTTTGTTTCCTGCAAAACTTTAATCTTTTCTGACTCAATGCCCTCTCTAACATAGAGCGCAACCCCTCCACCAATTTGATCAGCTCTATCATTAAGATATAGTTTGTACCCAGGTATCACAGTGTTCCACTGATTGTCCTCCTTCCACCATGTCTCTGAGATTCCAATCATATCTAACCTCTCATTTAGTGCTATATATTCTAACTCTCCCATCTTATTTTTTAGACTTCTAGCATTTGCATACAAGCATTTTAGAGACTGTAATTTATTCGTATTAATCTGGCTATTGGTAGACATGGGTAATTTGGGATCTTTAAGCTGTGTCTGCTCCATACTCGAGGGCATTTGGGCTACTTTACTCTCTTTTGGCACCTCTCTGCTTTTGGTAATATCCTTCATGGATACATTCTTCCGAACCATGCACTCTTGTGCGACTCTCGGCTTTCCCCTATTATCTAGTTTAAAAGCTGCTCTATCTCCTTTTTAAAGGCTAATTTATTTATTTATTTATTTATTTAACAGTTATTTATATACCGCTCTTTCCCATGTTTCAAGTGCGGTTTACATGTAACAGTAGGTTAATTGGTATGAGATATACCAGGACATTTTACATAGAACAGATAATTATAAATTACAAGGAAAATTGTAACATTACAAGTATAACATATTAGAACATATATACATTGCTAGTTAAATTATTAATCATCATGTAAATGAGTGTGTAGTATGGTTAAATTAGTGTATTAGTGTCGTTTATTTTTGAAAATAGGGTATATAATATTAAAAATAAATGTTAGCCTGTATCCCTTTGAGAATTCTGTTTTGGGAGTGTATTATAGTGTAATGTAAATAAGTGAGTTTTTAATTTTTTTTTAAATTCTTTTATGTCAGACAGTAGGCGAATGTTGTCAGGTAAATTGTTCCAGAGTATTGGAGCAGAGTGTGAGAAAGCTCTCTTATTGGTTTGTTTTCTGGCTTTTGTAAAATCTTTTGGTATTGTTAAAGTATTTATGTTTCTGCTCCTTTGAGATCGTTTATCAATGTCAATGTTAATCAGTGTATTTAGTGCAGATGGTGCAAGTTTATTTATAAGTTTAAATGTAGTGACAAGAATTTTATATTTGATTCGGGAGTAAATTGGTAGCCAATGAAGTTCAGCTAAAATTGGTGTAATATGTTCAAGTGGGCTATATTCATAATCGTTCTAGCAGCTAAGTTCTGAGTTATTTGTATCTTTTTAATATTTTGTTTCGAAATACCATTAAGTATTGTATTTGCAAAATCGAAATGTGGGGTAATAATAGCATGAATTATGTTAATAAAATCTTGTAGAAGAATCAAAGGTCTTAGTTGTTTTAGTGTTTTGAGTTTGTAATGTATATTTTTAGTTAAATATTTTATATGTGAATCCATATTTAGATTATTGTCAAGTATCACACCTAAATATTTTACTTCTTTTTTTATATTAATTTCATGAGTATCTAGTGTAATCGTGTTTGGGGGTATATATGTTTGATTTTTAGTGATAAATAAAATATCTGTTTTAGTAAAGTTGATAAGTAGATTTTGTTCTTTGAGCCACTCAGTTAGTTCATTAAAACATTCTGTTATTTTTTGGAGAGGTGGGTGTGGGATTTCAAATGGGAGGTAGAACATTATATCATCGGCGTAAATATGATAAAAGACATTGTGGCGTTTAAAGATGTTACAAACTGGTTGTAAGTAAATGTTAAATAATAGTGCAGATAAAGCAGATCCCTGCGGAAGACCTTGAGTTTGTTTGAAGGTGTTCGATATTTGGGTGTGGATTCTTACATTTTGGGTTCTGTTTGATAGATAGGATTTGAACCAATTATAAACAGTAGATGTTATACCAATTTTTTGAAGTCTGTTTAACATTGTTAAGTGATCAACACTGTCAAAGGCAGCTGATATGTCAAGGAAAACAAGAATAAAGGCTTGTTTAGTATTATCAATACCTCTTAATATTGTGTCATAAAGGATCGTTAGTAAGGTTTCTACTCCATGGAAGGGTCTAAAGCCATATTGATGTTCATCAAGAATGTTTAATGTGTCAATAAAATCTTGTAGTTGAATTTGTACAATTTTTTCAATAAGTTTAGCCATAAAAGGAATACTTGATATAGGTCTGTAAGATTTTGGGGATAGTTTATCTAATGTGTTATTTTTAAGTATAGGACGTATTTGAACATGTTTGAGGGATGGTGGTAAATAGCCTTTTTGCAAGGATAGATTCACTAAAGGTAGAATGAAAGAAGAGAGTATTGGGAAAGTCTTCTTTATCCAATCAACTGGGCATGGATCAAGGTATGAAGTTGTTGTATTAATGTTAGTTATTGTAGTTTTGAGAGTAGTTTTTGATATTAAGTTGAAGTTGGTCCAGTTATCAACTGTAGTTTGCTTTAATTGTGTTTTAATTTGTGGTTGAGTAATATTTGATGGTGTTATTTGTAGGTTTGTTTTGTTGCTATAGTATTGAGCTAATTCTTGTGGGGAGATATCTATTGATATTTCATCATTATTTAGAGTTTTGTTTGTTAATTTCTGTACTATACAGAATAGTTCTCTTGGTCGATTAGTGGCTCTTGATATTATATTAGAATAATAATTTTGCTTGGAGTTGTTTATTGTTTGTTTATAAATTTGTAGTGTTTTAGTGTAATTCTCATGATTTATTAATGATTTTGATTGTCTCCATTTCCTTTCCTCTTTTCTTAGTTGTCTTTTTAATGTTTTGATAGATGTATTAAACCATGGAGTATGTCTTTTTTCAATTTTATTGTTTATATTTTGGTTTGATTGATTTGGGTTATTTTCTGCTGCTTTGGAGATTATATTGTTCCAGTTTTTGATAGATTCTTCGAGATTTGTGGGTGTTTGTGTAAGGTGTGGTATTATTTGATCTAAAAATTCCTCTTCATTGAATTTTCTGAATCTTTTAGTTTGAGGAGGTTGTGGTTTTTTAGTATGATTGTTGTATGTGAAGGTTATATTGAATTTTAAAAGATAGTGGTCAGACCAGGGGACTGGAATGTTTGAGAGGGATTCAGAGTTATATAGGTTGTATATAGAGTTTGGTAGGAAGACCATATCAAGTGTTTTTCCTTTATTGTGTGTTTGTTCAGTTATTATTTGGTGAAAATCCAAATTATTTATCATTTCTAAGAAGTGATTAGAATGATTATTGGGTGTTGATGGAAGGTTAAAGTCTCCCATAAGTATTACAGGATTTGTGTCTGTGGATGATGCTAGTAATTCAATTAAGTTGTAAATTTTATCTATGTAGTATTCTGGTGGTCGATATATTAGTGATATATTTGTTTTTAATTTTTATGGTGAGTATGTCAACATTGTCTATATTATTAGATGATATTAATTTTGCATTGAGGTTTTTCTTTAATATTATAAGTACTCCTCCTCCTTTTTTTTGTATTCTGTGAGTATGGAAGATCTCATATTCAGGTGTCTTTAGTTGGTTTAAGAATACTGAATCAGTATCTTTGAGCCAGGTCTCTGTTATACAAAGGATATCTGGTTTATCATCTTTGATAATGTCTATAAAAATTGGTAGTTTGTTTTTCATAGATCTTGCATTAATGAGTTGGCAGGTAAGATTTGTGTAGTTTTGTATATGAGGTGGGTGTGGTGTGTTGCATATTTTTGTTGTTGTTGTTATATATATAAGTCTAGATTGTCTGGATCTAAGGTTGGTTCCTATTTTGAATGGGTTTGTTAGATTATCAAGTTTTGATATGCTTTGTATTATGGGGATTGGTCTATTATTCTTATTATCTATGGATTTTATTAGATTTATCAGTGTCAGGATTGTGATACTAATAAGTATAGTTTTGATGGGAGAAAGGAATTGTTTATGCATTGTTTGTTTTGTATTTAGTTTTACTTTTATGTTTTAATTAGTAGAGTTCCAATAAAACAGAATAGTGTTATTAATTAATATTAGTGATATTACCTGTAATAATGATATTAGTGATGATACTAGAGTTTCAGTGATAGTAGTATTACTAAGGCTTATATTGAGATAGAGTAACTTAACATTAATACCATTGTTTCAGTGATAGTAGTATAATTGCAGCTTACAGGGTGAAAGAGAAACTATTCAGTGATAGCAGTATAATTGTAATTTATGAAAAATGACAAACTAAAACTATAACTGTAGCATTAAAACCAGGGTTTCAATGATAGCTGTATAAATGGAGATTATAGATTGAAAGAGAAGCTATAACATTAACATCAGTGGTTAATACCAGTGACAAAACTTGATAAAGATGCTAGTGATAATATCAGTGTTTCAGTGATATCTGAGGCTTACATGGAGAATGAATAACTATAGCAAAAATATATTTTTCAGTGATAGCAGAATAACTGCAGCTTATAGGGAGAATAAGAAACTATAACATTAAATACTGGTGTTTCAATTATAAGAGGATAATTGAAGATTTACAGGGTGGAAGAGCAGCTATAAAGTTAATATCTGTGGTTCAATGATAGTAGGATAATTACAGCTTATAGTGTGAAGGAGAAGCTATAATAAACAGCAGTGTTACAGTGATAGCAGGATAACTTCAGCATAACAGTTGAATGAGAGGTTATAACATTGACACCAGTTATGATATTAGTTACTTGCAGTTTCGATATTATTGATTTAAACAGAGTTGGTTGACATAACTTTATGAAATGTAGTCTCCATCAAAGTGCTCTGTCTAAGGGCCACGCCAAAGGGCCCTTTGGCGTGGTCCTTAGGCGCGGGCCCGACAGGCGCGGGCCTGCTTGTTGGCAGTTGTTATTTAAATGCCTGGTGCACCTCCCCCCTCACAGCCCCGATCAGGCTCGATTCAGCAGAGTGAGGTGGAATCTGTCTCAGGGCTTAGCTGATGGTTTGCTATGTTCCCCGGTTGCTGGCAGTTGTTATTTAAATGCCTGGTGCACCTCCCCCCTCACAGCCCCGATCAGGCTCGATTCAGCAGAGTGAGGTGGAATCTGTCTCAGGGCTTAGCTGATGGTTTGCTATGTTCCCCGGTTGCTGGCAGTTGTTATTTAAATGCCTGGTGCACCTCCCTCCTCACAGCCCCGATCAGGCTCGATTCAGCAGAGTGAGGTGGAATCTGTCTCAGAGCTTAGCTGATGGTTTGCTATGTTCCCCGGTTGCTGGCAGTTGTTATTTAAATGCCTGGTGCACCTCCCCCCTCACAGCCCCGATCAGGCTCGATTCAGCAGAGTGAGGTGGAATCTGTCTCAGGGCTTAGCTGATGGTTTGCTATGTTCCCCGGTTGCTGGCAGTTGTTATTTAAATGCCTGGTGCACCTCCCCCCTCACAGCCCCGATCAGGCTCGATTCAGCAGAGTGAGGTGGAATCTGTCTCAGAGCTTAGCTGATGGTTTGTAAGTTGAAGCCCATCCCTTCAGAAGAGCCCCTCCTTTCCCCAGAATGTTCCCCCATTCCTAACAAATCCAAAACCCTCATCTCTGCACCATTGTCTCATCCACGCATTGAGATTCCGGAGCTCTGCCTGCCTTTTGGGTCCTGTACGTGAAACGGGAAGCATTTCGAAGAACGCTACCCTGGAAGTTCTGGATTTCAACTTCCTATCTAAAATCCTAAATTTAGCCTCCAAAACCTCCCTACCACATTTTCCTATGTCATTGGTACCAACATGCACCAAGACAGCACTATCTAAGAACAGCACTCCCCAGCACTATCTAAGACCTTATCTAGGTGGCGCGTGAGGTCTGCTACCTTCGCACCAGGCAGGCATATTACCAGGCGATCCTCACGTCCACCAGCCACCCAGCTATCTACATGTCTAATGATAGAATCACCAACTATAATGGCTGTCCTAACCCTTTCCTCATGGGCACATGGCCCTGGAGAAACGTCCTCGGTGCGAGAGGGTTTTACATCACCTGGAGGACAGGTCCTAGTTACAGGATCACTTCCTGCCACACCAGGGTGATGCTCTCCTGTCATGTGACCTCTCTCCTCCATGGCAACAGGGGTGCTGCCAGACTGGAGGTGAGACTTCAGGACTATATCCCTGTAGGTCTCGTCTATGTACCTCTCTGTCTGTCTTATGTTTTCCAAGTCTGATACTTTAGCCTCTAGAGAACGGACTTGTTCCCTGAGAGAAAAGAGCTCCTTGCACCTAGTGCACACGTAAGACCTCTCACCAACTGGGAGAAAATCATACATGTGTCACTCAATGCAAAAGACTGGAAAGCCCCCATCTTGCTGCTGGATTGCTGTCTGCATCTTAGTTTTAAGCTTGTGCTTAGATCTAAGTTCTTTACTTACTAAAGGTTGCTATGGATATGTATACTAATAAAACTATACCTAATACGTTTAATATACCTTGTTCACCTGAAGCTTAATTAATCTCAGGCCCTTAGTGTATGACATGGAAAATGAGCAGCGCATTACCATACAGAAAATGGCAATGGAAGATCTGAGAGGCCAGATTGAACAGCTGAGGCAATAAAATCTGTAGCTGGAGAATGGATAGATGACCAGGAAAATTGCAGTCTCAGCAATAATTTTTGTCTGGTGAGTATCCTGGAGGAGATGAGTGTTTTGAATCTCATGCAATTATGCGAGAAGGAATTACTGGAGCTGCTGGGCATGGAGGAAAAGCTAAATCATATTAAATGTGAATGCATGTATAGACTGGGACCCATCGTGTGACAGAGCTGACAAAGTGGCACTGCTGAGAGCATTCAAAAAGGCCAAGAAACTTGAATGGAAGTGGCACAAGGTGCTGCTTTTTGAGGACTTTTCAGCACAAGTTGCAGCATGTAGGCATTCTATGACCCCACTTTGTTTGCAGTTATTCAGCAAAAGTATCTGCTTCAGCCTTTTCTACTCTGCAGTGGTAAAAGTCTTCTTCAAGAACTACATGAAGCCGGAGGAACTGAAATAGTTCATGAATAGGGTAGAGGAAATGAGATACTGCCAACGTGTGGAGGTGGATAGCCCCACAGACTGGAATATTTGGTCTATACTAGATTGCAGAAGGAACAGATATAGATTTGGAATGAGCAATGAAGGTGGACTGTGAAGTGGAAATAGAGGTAAGAAAATGGGAGTTGGAAAGGAGTTGGACAACTGATATTTTGGTTATGCTGATGTTGCTAGAGACTGAGAGCAGGACCGGCACATCTGACTGTGCAAGCTGTGCACTTGCACAGGGCGGCAGTGCCAGCAAAGCGGCAATGGAAATAGCAATGCAAGCTCACAGTATATTGGCTTGAGTGGCTCTGTTACGATGGCAGCGGCAGTGACATCACAGAGCTCAAAGGTATACCTGCTCCGTTTGCCCCCGCAGTTCTGGCAGGATAGGGATGGTGGCAGCACAGAGCTCAAAGGTGCTATATACCTGCTCTGTTTGTTTCCAAGGCTCTGGCAGGGTGGCAACGGCAGCACAGAACTCAACAGCATACCCTCTCTGGCAACAGAAAATGTGATCTATTTGGGGGGGGGGGGGTTATGTTCAGAGTTCCTTCTGAAGTGTCAGGAGCATACTTCTCCCAAAAAGTGGGAGTGGAGGAGTGGCCTAGTGGTTGGGGCATGGTACTTCAGGCTGGAAGGTTGGGGGTTCAAATCCCACTAGAGGACAGCAACCTTGGGCCGAAAGGACTGAGGTTTCTAGTCCCACAGGTGCTCTTTGTGGTCTTGGGCAAGCCACTTAACCCTCCATAGCCCATGTTCCCTGTAAAATAGTTATCTCCAAGTTATAATGCCCTGTTCAATGTAATTTCAGTTTGTTCAATGTAAACCGCACTGATGCAGAATAGTGTGGTATATAAGAGAATGTAAATAAATGAAATTTCCAGTGTGTGGCTTTAATCTTGAAATTGCCCCCCCCTCCCCCCAGGAACTGGAAGTGAAGCATTTAATAAGAACTACAGTGGCTGTAAACCAGGAAGGAGCTCTGAAGCAGCAAAAATGGTTGTGTTTGCACTGCTGCCATTGGCCCTTACAAGACAGGGAAGGGGGAGGAAAAATATGCTGGACTGGACTGGGAAGGGAGAAAGGGGAAATAGTGGACTGGACTAGGAGGGGAGGAAGGGGAAAGGGGGAAAGAAGCTGGACTGAACTGGGAAGGGAGGAGGCAAAAGGGAAGAGGTGCTGGACTGGAATAGGAGGAAGGGGAGATGAGAATCATACTAGACTGGACTAGTAGGGGAAAAGGGGAGAGATGCTAGGACTGGGGGAAGAGAAAGGGGAAAGTGGGAAGATGCTGTATGGGGAGGGGAGGAATAGGAAAGGGGAGAGATGGTGGGTTGGATTGGACTGGACTGAGAGGGGAGGAAGGGGAAATGGGGGAGATGATGGGCAGGACTGGGAGGGGAGGAAGGATAAAGGCTTGGGCAGGGATTGACAAGTAGATGAGTGAGAGGAAAATGGAAATAAAGCTGGCGGATTGGTAAAAGGGGCATGGCTGTAAAGATTTGTCTGGCTTCCTCCGTCCCACTCATGCTCTGCACTGCAACTCCATCAGCACCTGCATCCCACTTCTGTGCCAGCCACTGGCATCACCTCAAAGGAACAGAGCACTGCTCAACGATAACATCCACCTGCCTCCCACTCACTGTTTAACACATAAGGGGCATATGGCTGTGACATATCTATCAGCTATTACCTTTGCTTCCATCCAACAGCTGAAATGTGACTCGCAGTAAGGCTCACTTATCCCTTGTTAAGGTAACCGGCCTTATCGGATGTTAATGTGCATGCTTGGCACCCTTACCGCCCAATGTCCTGTTAATGACCGCTTACCCGCCATTAGCGCCCTTAACACCGGAATGCCTACTCCCCGCCCCAGTCTTTAACGCACGAAGGGACTCTTAACTATGCCATTTAGCACTCACAACTGCTGTGCCCTTTCTGGCCTTTAGTAAAGATGCTCCTTAGTGTAGCTGCAAAAGAGAGATGTATAATCGAAATATACAAGGGAAGATAGAGAGTATCAGGCACAACTGCGAAGCCTGGAGGGAACTGCCCCTCTCCCTGATGGGCAGATGCTTTACCCTCTACAGATGGTCTCCTTTTGGATCACCAATAAGAATGAAAGAAGTTTAAAAAACGTTATTAGAAGATTTCTGTGGCGGGGAAGAAATGTGAGGCTTAGCTATGATAAGCTGCTTCTTGATAAGGAACAGGAGCCTTAAAAATGCCAGCTACAGCTGTATAATATAGTGGCCAAAATGAAATGGATAAAAGAGGCATATGGGGGAGAGGTATGGTTTTTGCCATAGGGTATGGGGCAGATATTGACAAGGCATTTGATTTCATAACAGTCCTGTATGGACAAGGAATAGGGGGGCAGAGAGAGTGGAGGAAGAGAGATTGCAAAGGCATGGTATGGGTGGTGACAAATTTTGCTTCTGCCTCAAAAGATATCCCCTTTCTTGGTGCTCCAGAGGAATCCAAAGTTTGCCCCTGGGCTGGAACCCTCGAGGCTGAGTTTGTGGAAAGCAAGGAGGTGATGGACTTGTTTTGGGGTTTCCAAGTGTTGAGCAAGTTAAATAGAAATGGGATATTCCTAATAGTCACCTAATCCACTACCTGCAAATCAGGCATTATGTAGGGGAACTGAAGCGGAAGTCTACACAGGAAAAAGAGATACAAGAGCAAGATGAGGATTTTAGTAACAGTTCACTTTAACAGGCTCAGCATGTGGAGAAACTATTGT
Source organism: Ichthyophis bannanicus (assembly GCA_033557465.1). Taxonomy (NCBI): domain Eukaryota; kingdom Metazoa; phylum Chordata; class Amphibia; order Gymnophiona; family Ichthyophiidae; genus Ichthyophis; species Ichthyophis bannanicus. The sequence goes on along the minus strand of CM066032.1, from coordinate 1,010,453,087 downwards.
CAAGATGTAAAAAATCCTAAATATCTAGGCCCTCTGGCGCAGAGGTGGTCTCAAGAGATGGGGAAGGAGATAATGCAGCACCAATTGCAAATTTTATTTAAATAAATTTACAAAAGTATGCCAAGCGTGACTCTGCAGGAAGTACAGTTTAAATACTGCACAGGCTTTATATCGCCAGGTATCAAGGAGCTCAGAAGGGAATATGGATGGGGGATGAATATATTAAGTACAGGAATACAACGGGGATCTTGGTACATGCCTTTTTAGAGTATGTTATGCTTTGGCGTTTCTGGTCAGAGTCTCCAAGCTATTGGGGTAGTGGTGAGAATGAACATTGAATGGCATTATGAGTTACTATTAATGGGGCATTTGGGGGACAAAGGGTTCCAAAGATGGTTAAATGGTCTGTGAGAATATCGTGCTGCTGATTAAAAATGTGATCTTACATTACTGGTTAAAGGAAGAAGTACTGCGCTTCCAGAGATGGGTGGAATTAATGCATATCATGAGAGTGTTGGAGTGGTGGGGAACCAAGGGGGATCTGCGGTGTCCAGCAGTGGAATATAAACAACTTTGGTTTAGATTCTGGGATAAATAAAGGAGGGATGGAGGCAGAGGTTCTGACAGCTCTGAGTGCGATAGTTATGGGATGATTGGAAGGCAGAGAGAGGTTGAGGAGGGTGGGAGGCTCCTAGTTAAAGTTGGCTCCTTGGAGAAGAGTCACCCCTTAGAGTAATTGGCACTGGAAATAAGGCCAATGACAATAGAATTTTGTGTACAGAAAGGCTCATTTTTGTAACGTCGCAGAAGTGGGTGAGTGGTTTAGAAATATTCAGAGGCAAGGTGTACATGTATGGGATTGCCATGTTTGTATGGAACGATGCGAACATAATGAAAGAATTTTTAAAAAGTGTATGTTTAGGACCACTACACATGTAGTTAGTGACATTGACTTCTGATGTAGTCAATATCACCATCACTATATTTTTATTTTAGGCCTGCTATCTGGATAATTTTCTACTCTGCCCTCCCTCCAAACCTTCACTATGCAGAAATTGTTTGGATGGTTAGATGAATTTTTGGCCTAACACTATCTGTGTGAAGATTTTTTATAATAGGTTACTAATGTATGAAGGCCAAGTAGGCACTTATTTTGAGGCTATTTTATAAAACATTATAGATGCCTATGTGTTTTTATAAAATACTAGGGTCCAAGTGGCTGAAATCATGCCTAGATTGAGGCCATGGACATTTATGCCTACTTGGGAGCAGGTGTCAAGGTTGGCAAGTAAAGTACATACATACATGCATCTTTTATCAACATCAACAATGTGTGAAAACTGTGACTGCCCATGCTCTGCCCAAATCTGCCCTTGACAATTGCGACGCCTCCAGTTGGGCCCAAAGGCTTACAAACTGGAAACGGCCTTATATGCCCTCCTTTGAATAAAGTTCCCTTTGAAGTCACCAGGGTATTCTGGGACTTGTAGTGCTTTTTACTCTTGAAGGACAAATGTAGTTGAGTCGGTGGTTGTAAGGCAGCAAGAAAATTTATTGTGGGGATTTCCAGGGCATTCAAAGTTCAGTACACAATAAAGGCAGAAGGATACATCTCCAACATAAAGATTAAATCAGGATAATGAGAATGACGTAACAAAACCTTTTCCACTGTTCAGCTGTTCTGCTTCTCAGACACACTCACACTGAGGACTGCCCCGTGTGGTCAGCTAACAGCAACACAGGTAAACTTATAACAGAGGGAGGAGTAGCCTAGTGGTTGGGGCAATGTACTTCAGGCCGGAAGGTCGGGGGTTCAAATCCTACTAGAGGACAGCAACCTTGGGCCGGAAGGACTGGGGTTTCTAGTCCCACAGATGCTCCTTGTGGTCTTGGGCAAGCCACTTAACCCTCCATAGCCCATGTTCCCTGTAAGTATTAGTGTATGTGTCTCATATCCCCATGTGTTAAATGTATCCCCCAATTGTGTTGTGACCGCTTTGATTGAAGGATAAGGCGGTATACAAAACTGTCTAAATAAATAACAGCTGTGGTTTTTCTTTTGAAAGCAAACTTCTTCACAGCACTGCTTCTTAACTTCAGCAAGTAATAAAACTCAGTGAAACACAGAATTAGCTTTCCTCAGCTCAAAGCAGGAACTGCCCTTATTTCCTATACGGTTTCACAGATTCTCAGTTCCTATTCAACACTGCAGAATCTTCTCTTAAAGATAAAGAACAGTCCATTGGAATGGGGTCACATTCACAATTAGGCAAACAAGAATCTATTTGCATTCCTTCAATAGCATCAGGGCAAACAGTATCTCTTTCAGGATTATAAGCTTTCTCAAACTTTCTCTGCTTCAAGAACTCCTGAAATTGGTTCCACAGCAATTCAGCTTGTACAGGCACCTTTACATTAGGGGAGTGAACCTTTTCCTCAGAAAACAGCTTTCTTAATGCTTCAAGCTTTGGAGTTTCAAAGGCTGTGCTTTTATCAGGGCTATGGCTTTTATCATATGAAAAACTCTCTACCCACTTCTTAACAGTAGACGGTGAGGACTCAGCTTCCTGACCTTTAGAACTGGCAAATTGTCTCTCTGCTGAATTATCAGTAATGAAACTGCTGGCTTTACCTTGGGGATGTTTCCTCAGACAAATGCTGCTTTCTTTCCTCCTGGGTTCCTCCAGGCTCTGAAATGCAGGCTCCTTATGTCCTTCTCTAGTCCCTCTGAGGTAGCTGCTTTCTTGGGAGATTTCTTCTGGCTTTCTCCTCCAGCTAAGCACAGCTTCAGCTTCTCTCTCTCCTCTCTCACCTTTCCAACTCCAACAGCTGTTCCTGTTCCTTTCTCCACGTCCACCTCTCCTCTGTTCACCTGTGCCTCTGCCTTCTGTTGCTGTCTCCGTATCTGTACCTCCTGTGCCTGTCTCTGTGTTCCTTGAGTCAGTGCTTCTTCCCTTGACTCTCTCTCTGTCCATTTTGCTTTGCTCTGCTCGTGGTTTTAAACACTGCTGCCTGCTGGGCATTCCCTGTTCTCTGCACCTGTGTGACCAATCAGCAGGGAAGCCTGTCTCCACCCCTGAGCTAGGGCGTGGCCTGACTTTAACAGGGAGCTGACTTTTCCTCTGATCTGGCTTGTAATTCCCCTGCATGTGTGCACTATCATTCACTTCAAAGGGAAAATCAGGATTTTCATCAAGTTCCATATCTTCCAGAGAGCTTTCATCACTACACAATGCATATATGTAGGTTGAGTAAAAGTACATGCATTTCTGGTACAGTGCATAAAGTTAGCAGGCAACTCCTGGAGTAATTTTATAAAGCTCTTTAAAGCAGGAATATCCCTTATAAAATTACCCCAATAGTGTTTCAGAATCTATGGATAACAAACTTAGTGTTCCAATCAATCCATGGGTATATATGAGGTCATTGTCAGGATGCATGCGAGCATGAGTTGGGTTATGCCTATGTCGGCTTGGATCTCTGCAGGCTCTCTGCCATACTTGTCTGACAAGGCGCAGGCTGCCAAAAATAAGTAAAGTCAAAATAAGCTCGTGCAGATACAAATTGAATAGAAGCTGGAAGTCTTATCTTTTTGAAGAACAAAACTATGTCTAGTAACAATATGAATGGATAAAGACAACAAGATTCCCCTGAGGAAACACAGAGTGAAACGAGTGAGCGCTTCACAGTTAGACGTCGGGACTTTCTGAGATTATCTTTTGGAAACGAAACCAGCTTTGAAGTTTCTTCTGTTTGGACACCTTTTGGAGTCTCTTACAAATCGCAACAGATAAGCACAGTCTTTTCTCCTTTAAACGGAAAAGCCTATGATGGCATATAACTGAATTTAGTTTGCTGGGCTGTGGAGAGAACTATCGAGCCCAACAATATAGAGAGTTAAAAGCATTATTGGGACTTTCTGGGACTATCTTTTGGAAACAAAGTCCAACAACATAAGGCATAGAGAGTTAAAAGCATTGTTATTAATAGCACATTTTATTAGTAACTATAGATAAGTTATTAGTAATTAATTTAGGATATAGATTTTATTGGAAAGTTTAAATATAAGAAAATACCAACAAAAAATTTTTTTCAAAAAGATAAAAGGTTTAAAAAAATATATATAAAAATAAATCCACACAATGCATTAAGAATAGAGGTCGTTGATGTTGTAGAAGGCATTGTCATTCCAGCAAGTCTGGCTGATCTCACGCCTCATATAATCTGAGACCTCCTTTGCATGTGTTGGATATGCTTAGATATAGTACTAAATCGCTACTGAACTCAAGGTAAATTAGTTGAGCTGATAAATATATTTTCTTTTCATTTGATAAGCTCTATAAGGTGACCATATTAGATTTTTTTGTTTGACAAGGTATGTTCGGCAGCTGTGGGAGAGGGACCTCTTGTTAGGTCTGTATGTTGCACTACCTTGCTATGCTGCTGATTCAACTGACATTCCTGTCTTACATATGGGATCTGTCCAGTCAAAGGGGCAAGCCATGATACATGACACACATTTCAGACCATGGGTGTACTAGCAGAATGACCAACATTTCCATTTCCTCGTGTATGCTTGTGGGGCAGTCATGGAATAATCTCATATCTTGCAGACCAACATAGCCTATTTGGATTCACATGTTGCTCAGATGGTTGTAACTGACTGTGTACTTACTTATGGAGGGGTCACAGGTTCATGCACAGATTATGGTTGCCATTTGGCTGGTGAGGGGGCAGGATAAGCATATTACTTCTGACATGGGCTGTTGTCATATTGCATACTATTCTTACCTCAGTGGCATATTTTCCCCCCACATGCAATATCCAGAAGCACAACATTCAAGCCACCTCAAGAAATCAACATACTACACAGGACAATAACAACAAAGGATGAAGTAAAGTATCTAGGTGTCACCCTGGACAAGAACCTGAATCTCCAATCCCACATAAACAAGACTGCAGCGAAAGCATACCACCGTTTAAAGATCATCAGATGACTCAAGCCAATCGTCAGCCAAGACCACTTCCGCACTGTATGCCAGGCAGTCATCACCCCTATACTGGATTACGGGAATTCATTATACCAAGGCTTACCCAAGCAAACTGTGCACCCGCTTCAAATGGTGCAAAATATTGCGGCTCGCATAATCACAGGTACAGCCAAATACGAGCACATAACACCGGTGCTTCGACAGTTGCACTGGCTACCTATAATTACACAAGCAAGATTCAAGGTGACTCTAACCATCTTCAAGATCATACACCACTGCTCAGCAGAAGTTCTACAGACCATGATAATCAAAGACACGAGCAGCAGACCCAGGCGAACCCAAGGCAGCAATAAACTCCGCACCCCAGTCGGATACCACAGGACAAAACAAGCAACTTCCAGAAGGGCGCTATCACTCTTAGCGCCGGACCTATGGAACTCTCTCCCAGATGATCTAAGGGCACAAAATGACCTCAAGGACTTTCGCAAATCCCTTAAAACCTACCTGTTCATGGACGCATTTCAACAAGCACCATAACTCCCACTCACTGCCGATACAGACACCAAACACCTACAACTCAGATCTGGGCTCACCCCCCCAGAATTATATGTCTGTCCTGTCACCCTCTGTTGAATGTAGACCCCTGTTATGTCCCTAACCACTTTGATTGTAGGATAAGGTGGTATGCAAAACTGGCTAAATAAATAAATATCTACTCCATATGTGCAGGTGGGGGTATCCTGATCCTAGGGCAGCCCATCCACTCAGAAAACTAGCCAGGTGTCAGGGTTGACAGCATACCGACTGCTCCCTCCCTCCCTCCCTCCCTGCCATCGTGGTACAGCCGCTTCTTCAGTGCTGCAGGTGGCCTTATTGAAGTTGCACACATGCAGCTAGGCACACTTTGCCACTCCTGCCCCCCTCCACCAGGGGATGAGGGCACGCATGCTACTGCCTTAGATCTTTGTAGGGAGGGATTGCCATGTGCTCTGCTGTACCTGCTGTTGACATTCTTGCCATCCCGCTGATAATGCACTCAAAAAAAATCCCGCTAATCAGAGATAAATGTATAAATACCCTACCACAAAAATCTCCTAAAGACTCCCCAGTGAAACATTAACATTTCTTTTTGTCGGACCACAATGAGGGAGGTTCAGATGAGGTTCTAAACCACACCAGTCAGAGAAGGTCCATTTTAATCACAGTTCTTTGGTGAATTGTGTAAAAAAACCCAACTTATCTTAAAATTGTTGAGAGAAGAAGCGCAAGCCTTGTGTGAAACATCCAAATTCAAATTCACGACGTGCACGTTTCGGGACACCACAGTCCCTGTATCAAGTGCTCTCGCGCAAATAACTTCAAGTTGATTCTTCTCCAATGAGTGTACAAACAGCCAACTCACTCCATTTTAAAAAACCACGGTTCTCACCGGAAAACCAATCACAATGAGGAATCAGTCCTCTCACAATTTAATACAGTGCGACTGCCCCTTTATTTATGTGGGCCGGACAACAAGGCTTATTAGAATTAGAATCAGTGAGCATGCTTGCCTGCAAAATCGGGTTCTCTCTGCTCCTATAGTGGATCATTGTGTTGAGCGGGGACACATTTTTGATCAATTACGATGGACAGTGCTTGATCATGTTCCTGAGGATCCCAGAGGGGGTGATAGGATTGTTCGATTACAACGCTGTGAACAACGGTGGATCTATGAATTGGCAAGTGTTCATCCTGGTGGCCTAAATCGGGAAATTGAATGACTGAGTGTTTTGTGAGAAAAGCTTGATGTCTAAGGGTTTCCCTGATGTGGTGGGATCACCCTTTTTCATGAGCTGTTCTTTGGCAGATATAGGATTGGGCGCTTTATGCAGTCAATTTTATCTAACTGCTTTCATCCAATCGGTTAAGGGATGGATGGAGGGAAATCCCTTTTCCGTGTCAGGTTCCCTTGATGACTGACAGTTTTGCCGACCAATTGTGAAAGGACTGATTCCTCATTGTGATTGGTTTTCCGGTGAGAACCGGGGGTTTTTAAAATGGAGTGAGTTGGCTGTTTGGACACTCATTGGAGAAGAATCAACTTTATTTATTTATTTATTTCAACTTCTTATATACCGCACTCTTTGACATCAGCGCGGTTTACAGATAACATAAAGAAACCAGAACAACAGGCTGTTTGGTATTACATATAACAGGAGTATCAACTTGGATAACATGGGAGAACTATTTACATGGAGTATATAATCTATTAACTAGATAACATGCTCGAACTATTTACATAAAATTAGCAGGAATGCTTGGAACAAGGAGAGAGACTGTGGATTGTATTAGGGTGGGGCTATTATGTTACGCTTCATGTGGATTGTATTAGGGTGGGGCTATTATGTTACGCTTCATGTGGGGTAGTATTTGATGAAAAGGTGCAGTTTAAGGGCCTTTCTGAACTGGGTTAGGTCGGTTATGGCGCGGAGATCAGGTGTGAGAGAATTCCAGCATTTTGGTGCGCTAAACATGAAAACTCTGTTTGACGTTGATAGGCTGCACGTTGTTATAGCCTTTGGGGTTGTTAGTGAGTTTAATGCTGCCTGTCTCCTATTTCTGTTTGATGGGATGGTTTGGATGAGTTTAGAAAGTGATGTGGACGATAAACCATTTATGGCCTTAAAAGTGAGAATAAGGGTTTTGAATGTAAGTCTTCCATGTATAGGGAGCCTATGGAGCTGTTTGAGGATAGGTGTGATGTGTTCATTTTTGGGCGCTCCTAGAAGAACCCTGGCAGTGGTGTTCATGGCAAGCTGTAAGGAGCTTACGGTGGATTGTGGGAGTCCTTGTAGAATGGAGTTGGCGAAGTCGAAATGCGGTAGTATCAGAGCTTGGTAGATGGTTCTGAAGTCTTCGTGGTCTAGTAGGGGACGTAGGTGTCTGAGCGTGCGTATTTTGAAGTACACAGATTTCACGATATTGTTTATGTGTGATTTCATATCGAGCCTATGGTCTAGTGTGACTCCGAGGTATTTTATTGTTTCCTTGGTGCCTAGGTCAGCTCCCTTGACACTTATATGTGGTGGTGGAGTGAAGTTGGGGTCTCTTGTGATAAAGAGAACCTCAGTTTTCTTATGCTGAATGCGGAGGTTCTGTGACAGGAGCCATTGTGAGACTGCGTCGAAGCAGTTTGTTATAGGCAATAAATCCATTTGCATTGTGGAAAATGGCATGTAGAGTAGGATATCGTCGGCGTATATCATACATTTCACATTGAAAGACCTGATGATATCGCAGATAGGCTGCATATAGATGTTGAACATGAGGGATGAGAGTGAGGACCCTTGCGGAACGCCTTGTCTTTGATGGAAGAGTTTTGAAGTTTTGAAATAACTTGAAGTTATTTGCGCGAGAGCACTTGATACAGGGACTGTGGTGTCCCGAAACGTGCACGTCGTGAATTTGAATTTGGATGTTTCACACAAGGCTTGCGCTTCTTCTCTCAACAATTTTAAGATAAGTTGGTTTTTTCTACACAATTCACCAAAGAACTGTGATTAAAATGGACCTTCTCTGACTGGTGTGGTTTAGAACCTCATCTGAACCTCGCTCATTGTGGTCCGACAAAAAGAAATGTTAATGTTTCACTGGGGAGTCTTTAGGAGATTTTTGTGGTAGGGTATCCCACTGATAATGGCAACTGCAGCATTGCACCAGACACACAGGGCCGGGACAAAGTTTTGTCTGCAGCAGGCTACAGCTGCTGCAACCACCACCATCACCCTTACACAGTCTTGACATGGCAGCATTGTGGCAGTGGGGGTGGCACAACTTCTTTTTGACTGCCGCAGCATGTATGTGTGCTGCCACTGTCACAGTAGAGTCATACCAGACATCATGGATGTACACCCTAGGCAGCGGCCTTGTCAGCCTTATGGACCAGCCAGCCTCACTGCATCATCCACGTGACACCCCTTTTGCCAATTTGGCAACAACAACAACATAGTGCCCTTTACTGATAGGGTACCATGTTGTTGCTGCCAATGGAGCACTGCTATCACAAATTTGAGAACTCCAGTGGATGGAACACATTGCATACATTTAAATAGGCTCTCTTTCCTCAGAAATAACCCTTTCTGTGAGCTTTCAGATGGCATTAGGGTTCCCAGTGCTGGGAGTTCTAACGCACGGTAACACAACCTTGCGTTAAAGGAGCACATGCTATCCCCACCCACTCTCCACCCCATTAATGCCCACTCTCCACTTCCTTTCACCTTAATTCTACTGGCCCGGCTTCAGCACATTAATCCAGCTTTATCTGCATTTTCCGCAGCGTTAACCACTCAAGGGCACTGATAAGGCCCATTAACTGCACCTTTACTCCCTTACCACCCTTTAGTAAACATACCCCTTAGTCCCCACTGACCACATAGAAAATATCATTCAAGGTCTCAACACTACCACATCCCTAATTGACCCATGCCCTACAAGATGAATCAAAATAGCTCACACCAAACTAAGTCCATTCATTACAAGAATCACATACCAAGCTCTAACTTGTGGTTTAATACCCACCTCCCTCAAAACTGCCTCTAAAAGGCTATTATTAAAAAACACAAACTCTGACATGAACAGCCCAAGTTCATACCGACCTGCAGTATATCCAGCCAGGGCCGGCCCGTCCATTGAGCAAGAATGTTTTTTGCACAGGGCCCCGCGTTTCAGGGGGCCCCGCGCAAAGAACATTCTGCTTTCCTCAAAATTACATTTAAAAAAAAAACTGGCTCTCTGGCTGCTGCCGCTGCCACCGCAGCAGAATGCAGTGTCCCGCGGGGCCCCCTCTGCGCCGGCTGAGCCCTCTGCCCGGCTTTCAGATTCGCGAAGGGAGAGTGTCTCTCCCTCACGTCTCTGTTAAGCCCGCAGGGGCTAATGGGAAATTTCCCATCAGCCCCTTTAGACGCGAGGGGTTGATGGGAAATTTCCCATTAGCCCCTGCGGGCTTAACAGAGACGCGAGGGAGAGACACTCTCCCTTCGCGAATCTGAAAGCCGGGCAGAGGGCTCAGCCGGCGCAGAGGGGGCCCCGCGGGACACTGCATTCTGCCGCGGCGGCAGCAGCAGCAGCCAGAGCCAGCTTTTTTTTTTGGACTGCTAATGGGCTGGGGCGGGGGGGCTGTGAGGACTGCGGTTGGGGCGGGGGGCTGTTAGGACTGCGAATGGGCTGGGGCGGGGGGGCTGTTAGGACCGCGAACGGGCTGGGGGGGGCTGTTAGGACCGCTAATGGGCTGTGGGGGGTGGGTTAGGACCGCTAACGGGCTGGTGGGGGCTGTTAGGACCGCTAATGGGCTGGGGGGTTGGGTTAGGACCGCTAATGGGCTAGGGGGGGTTAGGACCGCTAATGGCTGGGGGGGTGGGTTAGGACCGCTAATGGGCTAGGGGGGGGTGGGTTAGGACAGCTAATGGGCTGGGGGGGCTGTTAGGACCGCTAATGGGCTAGGGGGGGGTTAGGACCGCTAATGGGCTAGGGGGGTTAGGACCGCTAATGGGCTGGGGGGGGGGGGGTGTTAGGACCGCTAATGGGCTGGGGGGGTGGGTTAGGACCGCTAATGGTCTAGGGGGGGTGGGGGGGTTAGGACTGCTAATGGGCTGGGGGTGTGGGGGGGGTTAGGACTGCTAATGGGCTGGGGGGTTTGTTAGGACAGATAAAGTGCTGGGGGGAGTTAGGACTGCTAATGGGCTGTGGGCTGATGGGGGCTGTCTGGAAATGGGGTGATGGGGGGTTAGAACTGCTAATGGGCTATGGGGGGCTGTTAGGACTGCTAATGGGCTGGGGGGCTGTTTGGACTGCTAATGGGCTGGGGGGTGGGGGTGGGTTAGGACTGCTAATGGGCTGGGGGGGGTTTGTTAGGACTGCTAATGGGCTGGGGGGTGGGTTAGGACTGGTAATGGGCTGTGGACTGATGGGGGCTGTCTGGAAATGGGGTGATGGGGGGGTTAGAACTGCTAATGGGCTATGGGGGGTGGTTAGGACTGATAATGGGCTATGGGGGGGCTAGGACAGGAAATGGGCTGATGGGGAGGGGTTAGGACTTGAGGTGGGCTGATGTGGTTAGGACTGGTAATGGGCTGTGGGCTGATGAGGGGTTAGGACTGGCAATGGGCTGATGGGGTTAAGACTGGAAGTGGGCTGATGGGGGGGTTAGGACTGATAATGGGTTATAAGGGGGGCTTAAACTGAAAATGGGGTGATGGGGGGTTAGGACTGGAAGTGGGTTGATGGGGGACTAGGACTGGTAATGGGTTGGGGGGTTGCTGTGACTGGAAATGGGCTGAGTGGAAGGGGAGGTTTGAATTGCAAATAGCTGATGGGGAGGGAGCTTGGAATGGAAATGGGCTGTGAGGGAAGGGAGCTAGGACTGAAAATGGGCTGATGGAGCAGCTAGGATAGGACTGGAAATGGGCTGTTGGGGGGAGCTAAGATTGGAAATGGGCTGTGGTGGGGGCTTGAATTGAAATGGACTCATGGAGGGGCTAGAACTGAAAGTAGGCTCATGGGGGGGGGCTTGGACTGGAATTGGACTGAGTGGAGGGGAGCTATGATTTGACATGGGCTGATGATGGGGCTAGGAAATGACTAGAAGTGGGCTGATGGGGGGCTAGGATTGGAAATGAGCTGATGAAGGGACTCAGACTGAAAATTGATGGGGGAGCTAGGACTGGAAATGGGTTGATGGTGGGCTAGGACTGGAAATGGGCTGATGCAGGGACTAGAAGGGAATGGATGCTGGGTGAGACTGGAACTAGAAGGGAGCTGATGTTGGGGGAGGATTAGAATGGGATGGGGCTGGGAGAGTAAAATGGAGAGGGGAAAAATATTTTGTGTGGGAGGGATGAAAAATCTACAATTGGCCTGGTATTGGGAGAGTAAGTGGGGATTGAGGATGGAGGGGTAAAATTTGTGTGGATGAAATAGGAATGAGGAAAGAGCAAAAGGAGAAAGATTAGTATGTTAAAGCAGATGTAGAGAGAGAATGGAAAAAAAACTAGAAGAGAGAACAAATGGACAGCAGACGATGGACAGTTAGCAGAAAACATGAAGAAACCAGAAGAAAGTGGCTGGAGCAATTGCAACTGAAAAAAAATGCACAAAAGGTAGAAATATCTCTTTATTTTGAATTTATTAACTGGAATATGAAACCTCTGGGAAATGTGCATCATTAACGTCTGTGCTTTGTTTGGTACAAGAGGAAATTAATTTATAGTTTATTTCTACAGTGTTGTTGTACATTCCAAGTTTGGCTTTTGGGGTTCCCAGTTTAATTATTGCCTTCCTGTTTCTAAATTGTGATTCCTTGTTTGGTGATGGTCTATGTTCTATCATGTGTAACTGAGCTGAGGTATTCTGTTTATGTAATTCCTATTTGACATTGCCACTTGTTCTCTTTCCCCAGTATTCTCTGAAATGTATTGGTTTAATATTTGCAGTGTTGCCTTTTGATAGTTAGGGTATGGTGCTTTGTGAGTCCTGGTAATGCTGTCAGGATACGGCGGGTTTGCTATGGGTTCTAAATGGGCAGCGTTTGTAGTAGTTCCTAATGTGCCTGGTGGTTGGCACTGGATTATAGTAATGTAGAAATCTTTTAGTCTTTCTTTATCCATACACTCATTAAGAGACATGTTTACTAAAAGTTAGTGTATGGTAACATTATGCAAATATTTATGCAAATAAGGCCACTTATGCAAATGAGGCCCCGCACTGAGTCTCCGCACATGGCCCCGCACCCCCCTTGGGCCGCCCCTGTATCCAGCCTCCCATTCCTGTAAAGAAAAGGTAGTCCAGCAACAACTTCAATACCATATTGACTCTCATGCTCCATTAGACCTATAACAAAATGGATTCAGGCAACACCATGGAGTCGAAACGCTCATAAGCTCACTCCTGGACAGGCTCATAAAAGGCATCGAAAAGTTGAAGCAAGGGTTCATTCTAATATTCATGGATATAGCATCAGCATTAGATCCAATATGTCACAGCACCTTATTATGCCATTTACAGAAGATAGGAATACAAAAAACAGCTTTGGACTGGTTGTAATCATATCTAACAGGATGTCAATAACAAGTAAAAATAGGATCACACTCATCTGCTCTATATGAACAAACACAAGGAGTGCCACAAGGCTGAGCATTATCCTCATTATTATTTAACATCTACATACGTATTTATTTATTTATTATAGTTTCTTATATACCGCGCTATTCGGTATCAGCGCGGTTTACATCAAAACACAATGACCATAACAACAAGCTGTCTGGTTTTACATCGAACAGGAGTACAAACTTGGACAACAGGGTCAACTATATACATAAGCTATTTACACTGCAAGGATAGGTAAAATCAGATACTGAGTGTAAGGGCCTTTCTAGAATGGGTCATTTCTTGAGAGGGATATCTAGGTTCAATTGCTGGTTGGGTAGTATTGGAGGAAAAGGTGGGATTTGAGTGCCTTCCTGAACTGATATAGGTTGGCGATGGCCCTAATGTCAGGGGGAAGAGCATTCCAGCATTTGGGGACATAGAAACTGAATGCCCTGTTTGTGGTTTTCTTGTTGCACTTTGTCGATGCCTTTGGTGTTACTAGCAAGTTTACGGCTGTTGCTCTTCTGGATCTGTTGGGGGGGACAATGTGAATAAGATGTGTGAGTGAGGAGGGTGAGATACCTTTGATTGTGCTACTTGTTCACTAATACAATCTATTACCATATACAGGGTGGCCCAAAAAAAGTGAGAACATCTCGTAAATTAAAAGCTTAAATAGTTTACTTATTTAACTTTTCTAGCTATATAATATCTTTATTTCGACAATTTCTGGTCGCCATCTTTTTTTTTTTAAATTAATTTGTCAATAGTTTACATCTGTCTTTTTGAATTTTTAAATAACTTATATGCTACAAGATGTTCTCACTTTTTTTGGGCCGCCCTGTATATGCAGACGATATAATGCTATACGCACCCTTCTCCACAGATAAACCCGATCACACTGCAGTAATGGATTGCTTCAATTCAGTCTCACAATGGCTCACTAAACACAATGTTACAGTTAACTATAAGAAGCTGAAGTACTGTACCTAACCAGAGATCTGACATTTACTCTCCCGTCAACTTTAAAAGTAAGAAACGCAGAACTAGAGGTGAAATATGAAGTTTGCTATCTTGGAATCAACCCTGAACAGCATCTAAGCATGCAATCACATATCAACAAAACCATTGAAATAGTATACCACAAGATAAGCACACTTCACCACTTACATCCATCCTTGATGCCCACGATTACCGCACTGTTTTCCAAGCTATTATATTTCTGTATTTCGATCATTGCAACATTACCAGGGCTTACCAAAATATGTCTTGCAACCACTACAGATGGCACAAAACATTGCCACCTGTGCCCTACATGGAGCTTCAAGGTCAGAACATATCACATCAATACTAATGCACTTGCATTGGCTACCAATAGCTAGTCGTATATAGTACAAAGTGCTACTGATAATATTTAAAATCATATACAGTATAGTTTATCTGCAGAGTCTCTCTTATCTATCCTACACATGACACCTGACAATGGATTGAAACATGCAAAACAGACTCGTGATTCCAGCCACAAGAATAAAAAGCAGCTAAACTGCCTGTCATCGAGCATTTTCATTATCTGCACCAAGCCTCTGGAACACACTCCCAGAACAGATTTGTGCAAACACAGCCCTCACAAGCTTCTGCAGGGTACTAAAGACCCACCTATTCCAGCAATACTATGAAAACATACCATTGTGTCCATAAAAGACCTTAGAGCAATACCTGCTCAATATCATATTAGACTTGTTCGCTGCATGCCACTTACTTCACTATCAAGAATTAATTTTCTTCCAAGTTAACTGGTTATGACTTCCTGTTAAATGTATAATACCTTATTGTTATTGAATGTTATCTGTAAACTGCTCTGACTATAAAATAGAGCAGTATGTAAAACCAGTTAAATAAATAAAATAAAATAAAATAAATAAATATATGTAAAACATTGTAGATATTCACATTACATTTCATCTGCCATTTAGATGCCAAGTCTCCTAGTTACACAAGATCCTTTTATAGATCCTTGCAATCCTCTTTCACTTGAACAACTCTGAATAATTTTGCTGTATCCACAAATTTGATCACTCACTTGTCACTCCTATCTTCAGATCATTTATGAATATGTTGAACAGCATAGGTCCAAGTATAGACCCTTGGGGGTGCTTCACTGCTGACTCTTATTATGTGGATAATTGACCATTTAGTCCTACTCTGCATTTCTTGTCTTTTAGCCAGTTCCAAATCTACAAAAGGGCATGGTCTCCTATCCCCTGATTCTTGAATTTCCTGGGGAGCCCCTCATGAGAGATTTTGTAAAGAAGCCTTCTGAAAATCCAAATATACTATATCAGCTGTTCACTTATCCACTTGTTTGTTTAGACTTCAAAAACATCTAATAAATTGGTTAGGAGAGACTTGCCTTTGCTGAATCCATGCTGACTCATTCCCATTAAGAAGTGTCTATCTATTTGGTCAGTAATTTTGTGCCCGATATTCAGCAGCAGTGGCTAGCTGATCTAACACAGCTAGCCACCACCACTGAATTTTAAACTCAGATATTCAATACCCGGTCATATCCGGCTCCTGGCATTGAAAATCTGGCTTGTCTGGATTTGCCAGAAGCTATCTAGGCAGTGATGATATTCAGCTATTGCCTGTTTACCTCATTCTTTACATTAAGGATGGTCTCTTTAACATCAATCGTTGATGCATATTTGGCAGAGCCTTTTATAAAATACTGGGGGAAATATGAATATCCCAGTCCAGACATCCCATTTCCCATGTAGAGCCCCTTTGCAAAATGGGGCTTCACATCCACACAAATATTTGATGATATTTCAAATTGCTAGCCATATGAAAAATCCATATAGCAAATGCAGTCATTCCGTTTGGGCTGTCTTTCAATAAAGTGTATTATTTAATATACATGAAGGCACATTTTACAAAGGACATTCAAGTGCAAACTTGGAGATCCAAGCCTGAACGTCCGTAAAAACGGCAAGCACGTCCAAGTTCGGGCAAGATTTCACAAACATGGACATGCTCGATATGGACGTCTGCAAGGACATCTACATAGATATCCCTGGTATGGTATTTAACAACAGGGATGTCTATGAGACATACCGCTATGGCGCACACTCAAAGCAAGACACATACAACACAGCATTGTCATTGAGAACAGTACTGAGGATAATGCAGTTCTAACATCTTGACACATTCCAGAAGTTTTAGTATTGAAACAAGCACTTTTCCAATGCTGTTCATGCCTGGAGCAGGTCTAAGTTTGAACATGGGTGCAGATGTCCCTGAGTGTTCTAAGATCAATCAGAGACATCTATGTCCATAGCTCCACTCCTGACATGATTCCATCATACCCCCTGTCTATTTAGACGTCTCTGCAGTGAAGACATCTAAAAAAACCATTTCCAAAATTGTTCCAAGGACCTCTCCATGATTTGGACCTCCATGTGTATGTTTGCAGATGTCCAGATAGTATATAAGTGTTTTAAAATGTCTTTCATAGTAGCACAGAGGAAGACGGCAGATAAAGACCGATATGGTCCATCCAGTCGGCCAGAAGGGTTGCTAGGGCAGATCACAAAATACGCTCCCTTAGACACCTTCGATCCTTGCTAGAGCCAGACGATTTTAGAACCATCTATCAGGCGCTAATCATACCTCATTTTGATTATGCGAACTCAATTTTACAAGGTCTTCCACAAACCACCTTACACCCACTTCAAATGGCTATGAATGCTGCAGCTAGAGTCCTTCATGGAGCTTCCCGGAAAGACCATATCTCACCTATTCTAAAACATCTTCATTGGCTCCCAATTCAAAGTAGACTCACTTTCAAAATTTTACTAATTACATTCAAAGCCTTCAAAGAACTCTCATCTTCATCAATATCAGACTTGATCCAAACACCACCCCTCAATAGAGACAGAAGGTCAGTAACACTCAATACTCTGTTAGTCCCTAAATCAATATCACAGTGTACCAAAACTACTTCAGACAGGGCCTTTTTATTCTGTGCACCAAGGTGTTGGAATAGCCTCCCTCAAAACATCCGAGCAATACCAGACCTTTTGCAGTTTCGCAAAGCTTTGAAACACTACCTCTTCCTTTTATCTTATCCAGTAAACAATAAAGACATCTCAACCAACCCACAGACCTTCCACTCATACACATACAATACAGATACCCCACAGACCACATACACACAAAAGTGAAGCCATGATGATATTATGACTATGTTTATTAATTATATACCCTGTTATCCGAGTTATATTCTCCTGTTTTCTGTAAACACAAAGTACTGTTGAATTGTGTATCTCACTGTTTTTTGTGAACCGCGCTGATGCCTAATAGTGCGGTATATAAGAGTCTATAAATAAATAAAATAAAATAAATAACCTGTGGCACAGTGCATATTACGTCCCCCATGCCTTTGTTTCTTTGGGGGGTTGTATCTGTTGTGCAATTCAGACTACTTTCTCCATGCCTTTGTTTTCAACAATCCCCAAGCATATTACACTTGAATATGTCCCCAATGCCATGGATCCAGCCAAGCTGTCATTCCTTCTGCAAGAAGTCCAGGGCCCTCCACCGTACAGCAGGTGAGCCCGTCCACAGGCACAACTATTCCAACAGTGCCATGTGGCATATTAGGGTTTTGCGGCCCCCTTGTTTTTTGCGGGTTGCACCTGCTGGGCAGTGCAGGTTACTTTCTCCATGGTTTCTTAGGAGAAACAGAAAAGTCATTTCACAACTGTTTTGAGTTGAGGTGCTGCATTATAGATTATCATCCTCTTGCCCTTTAGGGATCATATGGATTCAATTTTCTATGGAGTCTAATATTTCCTGTGGGTATTAGTTCCACTGGCACCTGTCACATACATTCTAAATAGGATTTCAAAATTCTCGAAGATAGTATCAGCTAAACAATTAACCTTTCATACGTTTTCACAAGTTATGGATCTAGCCATAAAACCTAGAGTGGCACCTCACTATTTTATTTCTCGCAAATCGTGATAATTATCTGATTTCATCTTGAAATGATGCTGAAATGTATCAATTATAAATCTGTCATTAAACGCAGCTTTGATGTTCTTTTCAGTCCAATTCCTGCGTACAGCAGAGGCAACAGCACAGACAGATTCTTCCTCTTGTTCAGTCAGAGGGTCATTCTGAACCACGAAGAGCAGGGATGGATGTCCCAACGGGTCATCCATCCCCGCTATTCATGCCGGATTCAGCCCCTGACTAACTTCCCCGCTGGTAGTGTGGGGACGTTAGTCGGGACGGAGAATGGGAAGCCTGGGGGGAAGAGAGTGGGCAGGCAGTGGGTGGTCACTGGCTCTGGACGTACAGGGTCAGCGTAACTCCACTGGATGTTTGGGGTTTTTTTACATTCAGGGCATGAAAGGGGCTGGGGAGGCCAGGGGACATGCCTTGCAGCCCAACCCAGGCCTTCGGAGGCTGGATTGGGGGTTGGGCTACAGGGAATGTACCATTTTGGTTGGTTGCCATGGCACTGCAGCTCCTTTTAAATGCCCTGACTGAGCTAGCTGGGTGCAGTCCTGCACATGCAGGCCGGACAGAATCACTGTCCCAGCCTGCATGTGCAGAACTGTTCGCGATTCTGATCCCACAGGGCTTGACGTGCCGCATGGGATCAGAATCGCTATCCCCTCTGTGCATCCAGTTGAGACCAGACGCACAGAGGGGATCTGTCTGCATCAAATTCCGGCCCTCAGTGTCCAAAAGTCCCTGGGAAATAAGTGATATTTTATTTTTTTAAATTTTGGATTTAGCTCATGCCTTTTCAGTAGTAGTTTAAGATGTAGTAAGTATTTCCCTGACCCCAAAAGGTTTGCAATCTATTTTGTACCTGAGACAATGGAGAGTTAAGTGACTTGCCCAAGATCACAAGGAGCGACAGTGAGATTTGAACCCTGGCTTCACAACCCAGTGGTGTCTAACCAGTGGGATACTCCTCCACTCCCACTGCTTGTGGGCAGATTTGCCAAGATAGCCAGTTCCAGGAGTGAGATTTTTTGTCAGTCTCTGTTTTTAATTTGCATTGCAATTCAGTATGGGGGTTACTCTGAGACACGAATAGCGGGGATGGAAGTCCCAATGGGATGTCTATCCCCGATATTTGTGCCAGCAGCAGCCCCCAACTAACTTCACCGCTGGTTATGCAGGGAAGTTAGTTGGGAGAGGGGAAGAGGCGGCCCAGGGGCGGAGAGTGGGTGGGCAGTGGGTGGTCACAGGCAGGGGCGGCCCAAGGGGGGTGCGGGGCCATGTGCGGAGACTCGGTGCAGGGCCTCATTTGCATAAGTGGCCTTATTTGCATAAATATTTGCATAATGCTACCATACACTAACTTTTAGTAAACATGTCTCTTAATGAGTGTATGGATAAAGAAAGACTAAAAGATTTCTACATTACTATAATCCAGTGCCAACCGCCAGGCACATTAGGAACTACTACAAACGCTGCCCATTTAGAACCCATAGCAAACCCGCCATATCCTAACAGCACTACCAGGACTCACAAGCACCATACCCTACCTATCAAA
Source organism: Ichthyophis bannanicus (assembly GCA_033557465.1). Lineage (NCBI taxonomy): Eukaryota > Metazoa > Chordata > Amphibia > Gymnophiona > Ichthyophiidae > Ichthyophis > Ichthyophis bannanicus. Next base: position 1,010,433,398 of record CM066032.1, on the reverse strand, counting down.
AGGCAACACTGCAAATATTAAACCAATACATTTCAGAGAATACTGGGGAAAGAGAACAAGTGGCAATGTCAAATAGGAATTACATAAACAGAATACCTCAGCTCAGTTACACATGCAGAACATAGACCATCACCAAACAAGGAATCACAATTTAGAAACAGGAAGGCAATAATTAAACTGGGAACCCCAAAAGCCAAACTTGGAATGTACAACAACACTGTAGAAATAAAACTATAAATTAATTTCCTCTTGTACCAAACAAAGCGTAGACGTTAATGATGCACATTTCTCAGAGCTTCCATATTCCAGTTAATAAATTCAAAATAGAGATATCTTTCTACCTTTTGTGCATTTTTTTTTCAATTGCAATTGCTCCAGCCACTTTCTTCTGGTTTCTTCATGTTTTCTGCTAACTCTCCATCGTCTGCTGTCCATTTGTCCTTTCTTCTCTCTTCTAGTTTTTTTTCCATTCTCTCTCTCTACATCTGCTTTAACATACTAATCTTTCTCATTTTGCTCTTTCCTCATTCCTATTTCATCCACTCAAATTTTACCCCTCCATCCTCAATTCCCACTTACTCTCCCAATACCCGGCCAATTGTAGATTTTTCATCCCTCCCACACAAAATATTTTTCCCCTCTCCATTTTACTCTCCCAGCCCCATCCCATTCTAATCCTCCCCCAACATCAGCTCCCTTCTAGTTCCAGCCTCACCCAGCATCCATTCCCTTCTAGTCCCTGCATCAGCCCATTTCCAGTCCTAGCCCCCCATCAGCCCATTTCCAGTCCTAGCTCCCCTATCCATTTCCAGTCCGAGTCCCTTCATCAGCTCATTTCCAATCCTAGCCCCTCATCAGCCCATTTCTAGTCATTTCCTAGCCCCACCATCAGCCCATGTCAAATCCTAGCTCCCCTCCACTCAGCCCAATTCCAGTCCAAGCCCCCCCCCCCATGAGCCTACTTCCAGTTCTAGCCATTCCATGAGTCCATTTCAATCCAAGCCCCCACCACAGCCCATTTCCAATCTTAGCTCCCCCCAACAGCCCATTTCCAGTCCTATCCCAGCTGCTCCATCAGCCCATTTCCAGTCCTAGCTCCCTTCTCTCACAGCCCATTTCTATTCCAAGCCCCCTCCCCATCAGCTATTTGCAGTTCAAGCCCCCTCTTCCACTCAGCCCATTTCCATTCCAAGTCCCCGTTCCCATCAGCTATTTGCAGTTCAAGCCTCCCCTTCCATTCAGCCCATTTCCAGTCCTAGCAACCCCCAACCCATTACCAGTCCTAGCCCCCCATCAACCCACTTCCAGTCCTAAACCCCCATCACCCCATTTTCAGTTTAAGCTCCCCCTATAACCCATTACCAATCCTAACCCCCCATCAGCCCACTTCCAGTCCTAACCCCATCAGCCCATTTCCAGTCAGCCCCCCATAGCCCATTGCCAGTCCTAACCCCCCCCCCATCAGCCCACATCCCATTACCAGTCCTAATCCCATCAGCCCACCTCAAGTCCTAACCCCTCCCCATTAGCCCATTTCCTGTCCTAGCCCCCCTCATAGCCCATTATCAGTCCTAACCCCCCATAGCCCATTACCAATCCTAACCCCCCATAGCCAATTACCAGTCCTAACCCCCCATCAGCCCACAGCCCATTACCAGTCTTAAACCCCCCATAGCCCATTACCAGTCCTAACCCCCCAACAGCCCACCTCAAGTCCTAACCCCTCCCCATCAGCCCATTTCCTGTCCTAGCCCCCCCCCCATAGCCCATTATCAGTCCTAACCCCCCAATAGTTCATTACCAGTCCTAGCCCCCCATCACCCCATTTCCAGACAGGCCCCATCAGCACACAGCCCATTACCAGTCCTAACTCCCCCCCAACAGCCCACAGCCCACAGCCCATTACCAGTCCTAACCCCATCAGCCCACCTCAAGTCCTAACCCCTCCCCATCAGCCCATTTCCTGTCCTAGTCCCCCCCATAGCCCATTATCAGTCCTAACCCCCCATAGCCCATTACCAGTCCTAACCCCCCATCAGTCCACAGCCCATTACCAGTCTTAACCCCCCATAGCCCATTACCAGTCCTAACCCCCCCAACAGCCCACCTCAAGTCCTAACCCCTCCCCTTCAGACCATTTCCTGTCCTAGCCCCCCATAGCCCATTACCAGTCCTAACCCCCCTCAACAGCCCACAGCCCATTACCAGTCCTAACCCCATCAGCCCACCTCCAGTCTTAACCCCCCCATCAGCACATTTCCAGTCCTAGCCCCCCCATAGCCCATTACCAGTCCTAACCCCCCCCCCATCAACCCACAGCCTACCTCAAGTCAAGTCCTAACCCCCTCCATAGCCCATTACCAGTCCTAACCCCCCCACATCGGCTCAGGGAAAATTAAAAAAAAAAAAAAAAAGCTGGCTGCTGCCGCTGCCATCGCAGCAGCAGCAGAATGGAGTGTCCCGTGGGGCCCCCTTTGCCCGGCTGAGCTCTCCCTGCCCAGCTGAGCCCCTCTGCAATGGCTTTCAGATCCGCGAAGGGAGAGTGTCTCCCTCGCGTCTCTGTTAAGACTGCAGGGGCAGATGGGAAATTTCCCATCAGCCCCTGCGGGCTTAACAGAGACGCGAGGGAGACACTCTCTCTTCGCGGATCTGAAAGCCGTCGCAGAGGGGCTCAGACGGGCAGAGGGGGCCCCGCAGGACACTCCATTCTGCTGCTGCCACGGCGGCAGCAGCAGCAGCCAGCTTTTTTTTTTTAAATGTAATTTTTTAAAAAGCAGAATGTTCTTTGTGCGGGGCCCCCTGAAACGCGGGGCCCTGTGCCAAAAAACATTCTTGCTCAATGGACGGGCCGGCCCTGGTCACAGGCCCTGGACATACAGGGCCAATTCTGATGTCAGCCTTCTATGTCCAGGGCCGGCAAAATGGCCAGGAACGTTATTCCACTTCCAAGGTGGAATAACCTCCCTGGACATTGTTTTTTCAAAACGTCGGGGTGAGGAAGGAGCAGGGGAGGGGCCAGGGTTTCCCTGGCTTTAGGAGGCCAGATGGGGGGGGGTCGGGCTGTGGCAAAAAAACTTTAATTGCTGGCAGCTGGCATCACGGCATTTAAATGGAGCCACAGTGTCATGGCTCCATTTAAATGCCTGACTAAGCTATCCAAGTAGTACCTGTACATGCAAGCTGGGACTGAATCACAGTCCCGACCTACACGTACAGGCCAGATCGCGATTCTGATCCCGCGGGGCTAGATGTGTCCCACGGGATCAGAATCGCGATCCCCTTTGTATGTTTGGCTCAGACCGGACGTACAAAAGGGATAGCCATGTGGGAGAGAATCAAGCCCTATGTTATTTGCAGTTCCTGATTTTACCCATTGGAATCAGTACTACATGTCCCATAATGCATCAGAATCCTTTCCGGAACTGGGTAACTTGACAACTCTGTATGAGGGGTTTCACAAGCACTATTTTGATACTTATGGGTTAAGCAAGTTACTGGATTTATGTATTTTTAAAAAATAGAAATCATACATAAACTGGATAATTTTGTTATCTCCATAGTCCACAATTCCACTGTTCCCTGCCTAGCATGCACAATACTGTTCCTCCCCACTCCTGCAACCAACTTTCCCTCTAAGCTGTTTGGGAGCCTTCTGCCCACATTCCTGCCAGTGGGGATGATGCTTCAATATTGCATTTTCAATGATGAAAGGCAGGCAGGTTCCGTAGGGCTCCCAGGAGGACTGCCAAACCTTCACGATTCAAAACATAGTATTTAAGCACCAGTCCTACTGGTAGGAACATGGGTGGAGTACTGCTGCGCAGCCTGAGGCTTATCTGTTATATGTAGTTGTCTTTAATCCATCAGCACAGCACCAAGCAAAGCCTATCTGTTTGGAGAAGCAGTAGCAGCAGCACCACCAACATAAGAACATAAGATATGCCATACTGGGTCAGACCAAGGTCCATCAAGCCCAGTATTCTATTTCCAGCAGTGGCCAATCTAGGTTATATGTACCTGGCAGTTTCCCCAAGAGACACAAGTTCCACAATGCTTGTACTGGGTCAAGCATTGATATCTTCGGTCACTTCTTAATAATGGTTTATGGACCTTTCCTCCAGGAACTTGTCCAAACCTTTTTTAAACCCAGCTACACTAACAGCCTTTACTACATCCTCCGGTAACAAATTCCAGAGTTTGATTACACGTTGAGTGAAAAAATATTTTCTTTTATTAGTCTTAAATAGTTTACCCTGTAGCTTCATTGCATGTCCCCTAGTCTTTCTATATTCTGATAACGTAAACAATCGATCTACGTTTACCCGTTCCACTCCGTTCATTTATTTATAGACTTCTATCATATCTCCCCTCAGCCGTCTCTTTTCCAGGTTAAAGAGCCCTAACCTTTTTAACCTTTCCTCATAGGAGTATCCTTCCATCCCCTTTACCATTTTGGTGGCTCTTCTCTGAACCTTTTCTAAAATCGCTATATCCTTTTTAAGATACGGCGACCAGAATTGCACACAATATTCAAGGTGCGGTCTCACCATGGAACGATATAGAGGCATTATAATATCTTTTGTTTTATTTTCCATTCCTTTCCTTATCATACCTAGCATTCTATTTGCTCTCTTGGCTGCCGCTGCACACTGGGCCGAGGGTTTTAACATGGTATCCACAATGACGCCTAAATCTTTTTCCTGGGTGGTGGTTCCTAATGTGGAACCTTGCATCGTGTAACCATAGTTTGGGTTGTTCTTCCCTAGGTGCATAACCTTGCACTTGTCCACATTAAATTTCATCTGCCATTTTGATGCCCAGTCTTCCAATTTATCAAGATCCTCTTGCAATTTTTCACAATCCTCTTGGGTTTTAACAACTTTAAATAGTTTTGTGTCATCTGCAAATTTGATAACCTCACTCGTTATTCCACTTTCCAGGTCATTTATGAATATGTCAAAAAGCAGCGGACCCAGCACAGATCCCTGGGGTACACCACTATTCACCTTTCTCCATTGGGAAAATTGGCCATTTAGCCCTACCCTCTGCTTTCTATCTTTTAACCAGTTCCTGATCCACAATAGTACACTGCCTCCTATCCCATGACTCTTTAGTTTTGCCAAAAGTCTCTGATGAGGGACCTTGTCAAAGGCTTTCTGAAAGTCCAGATACACAATATCAACCGACTCACCTTTGTCCACCTGTTTATTCACTCCTTCAAAAAAACATAACAGATTAGTAAGACAAGATCTTCCTTGTCTAAAGCCATGTTGGCTGTCTCCCATTAGGTCGTGACTATCTACATGCTGAGTAATTTTATTCTTTATGATGGTTTCTACCATTTTTCCCGGTACTGGCGTCAGGCTCACCGGTCTGTAGTTTCCCGGATCACCCCTGGAACCCTTTTTAAAAATTGGTGTTACATTGGCGATCCTCCAATCTTCAGGTATTAGAGATGATTTTAATGATAGTTCACAGATGACTAATAGCAGGTCTGCAATCTCATTTTTCAGTTCTTTCAACACCCTTGGATGTATACCATCCGGCCCAGGTGATTTGCTACTCTTCAGTTTATCTAATAGTTGTAAGACATCTTCCCGATGTATCGATATTTCCTTCAATTCTTCCGCACCTTTAAATACCACTTCAGTCATGGGTAACATCCCTACATCTTCCTCAGTAAAGACTGAAGCAAAGAATTCATTCAGTCTCTCCGCTATCGCCTTGTCGCCTCTTAGTGCTCCTTTAACCCCTTTATCATCTAATGGACCAACTGACTCTCTCACAGGTTGTTTGCTACGAATGTACTTGAAAAGGTCTTTATTTCGTGTTTTTGCTTCCGCAGCAAGCTTCTTCTCAAATTCTCTCTTTGCCTGCCTTATCAATGCCTTGCATTTGACTTGCCAGTGCTTGTGCTGTTTACAGGTTTCGTCATTTGGCTCTTTTTTCCATTTCCTGAAAGATGCTTTTTTAGCAACAACAGCCTCTCTGACCTCACCTTTAAACCATGCTGGCAGTTTTTTGGACTTCCTTCCACTTTTCTTAAAGCGTGGAATACAGCTGGTCTGGGCTTCCAAGATAATATTTTTCAACAACATCCAAGCTTGATGTACGTCTTTAACCTTTGCAACTGCTCCTTTTAGTTTTTTCTTAACTGTTTTCCTCATTTTATCATAGTCTCCCTTTCGAAAGTTAAAGGGTAGTACTGTGGATTTCCTTACTATCCCTCCTCCACTAATTAAATCAAAGGCGATCATGCTATGATCACTATTGCCAAGTGGCCCCAACACCCTTATCTCTTGCACTAGATCTGGTGTTCCACTAAGGACTAGGTCTAATATAGCTTCCCCTCTGGTCGGTTCATGAACCAGCTGCTCCAAGAAGCAGTCATTTATTTCATCTAGGAACTTTATCTCCCTAGCTGCATGTCCTGCTGTGACACTGACCCAGTCGATGCCGGGGTAATTGAAATCACCAATTATTATTACTGCACTGTAACTTTTGCTAGCTTCCTTGATTTCTTTGAGCATTTCATCATCCATTTGTTCATTCTGGCCAGGCGGACGATAGTACACCCCCACTGCCATCGCCTTCCCCTTTTTACATGGAATTTCTCACCTTGGCCTAATGCCCTTGATGATGAAGAAAGCACTACCAAAGAGGAGAGGACCAACAGCAGCAATTGCTCCTCATCAGAGAAGGAAACTATTTCAGAGGCCAGTAACATCAAGGAGGAGGACTCCTCCAAAGTGGTAGATTCCTCTGGCAAAGAAGAAGATGAAGAAGAAGAAGAACTGCCATCCCCTCATCCTGCAGCCAGAGAAGAAGAGCAGGAGCATCAGGCAGCCATTAGCCCCTATAAGAAGGACCTATTGGGAAAAGGCTGGAATCAGGCCCAGAGAGTTAGTGACCTGTGCCAAAAGAACCCCATGCTGATGGGAAGGTGGTGGAGTGGAGGGAAGGCAGAATGGGGAGAGGGAGATTGGGAATAGTGACGGGGAAGGTAGGCAGGAGGTAGATGGGTAGGCTGGGGACCCACTAGACCTCCTGGCCATACAGTCTGCCCAGTCTGCCTCCTTGCTGGATCAGATGACTGAAATCTTGCTGCACCTAAGGTTCTTCCAACAGGAGATGCTTTGCATCCATATATGGTGGCCCATCTGGAGAGCTTGCAGGCCAAAATATGTGCCATGGTCGCAGCCCACGCTTTAAGAAAAGTTTGACGGTGAGGTCAGAGAGGCTGTTGTAGCCAAAAAAAGAATTTTTCAGGAACTGGAAAAAAGTGTCAAATGATGAGAACAGGAAACAACATCAGCACTGGCAAGTTAGATACAAAGCATTTCTAATGCAGGCAAAGAGAAAATCTGAAAAGAAGCTTGCCGTAGAAGCTAAAACACATAATAAAAATTTTTTCAAGTACATTTGTAGAAAAAGAACTGTGAAAGAGTCAGTTGGGCCATTAGATGATAGAGGGATAAAAAGGGTGCTAAGGGAAGATAAGGCAATAGCGGAGAGACTGAATGAATTCTTTGCTTAGTGTTTATTGAAGAAGACACAGGGAAGTTACCCATGCCTGAAATGGTATTTAAAGATGATATATTGGATGATTTGAAACAAATATTGATAAACCAGAAGACATATTACAGCTATTTGATAAACTGAAAAGTAGCAAATCACCTGGACTGGATGGCATACATCCAAGGTTTTTGAAAGAACTGAAATCATCTGTAATACCTGAAGACTGGAGAATGGCCAATGTAACACCAATTTTCAAAAAGGGTTCCAGGTGTGATCCGGGAATCTACAGACCAATTAGCCAAGGAAAGTCTTGTCATATTAAAGTTATATTTTTTGAAGGTGTGAATAAATAGGTAGACAAAGATGAGCTAATCAATATAGTGTATCTGGATTTTCAGAAAGCCTTTGACAAGGTCCCTCATGAGAGACACTTGGCAAAATTAAAAAGTCATGGGTTTGGAGGCAGTGTACTATTGTAGATCAGGAACTGGTTAAAAGATAAAAAGCAGAGAGTAGAGCTAAATGGCCAATTTTCTCAATGGAGAAAGATGAATCATGGAATATTCCAGGGATCTGTTCTGGGCCCACTGCTTTTTAACATCTTCATAATTTACCTGGAAATAGGAATAATGAGTGAGGTGATCAAATTTGCAGACAGTACAAAATTATTAAAAGTTGTTAAAACACAAGAGGATTGTGAAAAATTGCAAAAGGACCTTGATAAATTGGAAGACTGGACATCCAAATGGTAGATGAAATTTGGTAGTTTGGGTTGTTGTGCACCTAGGAAAGAGCAACCCAAACAACGGTTGCATGATGCAAGGTTCCACATTAGGAACCACCACCCAGGAAAAGGATTTAGGCATCATCGTGGATAATACATGAAAACCCTCTGCCCAGTGTGCAGCAGTGGCCAAGAAAGCAAACAGAATGCTAGGAATCATAAGGAAAGGAATGGAGAACAAAACCAAGAATATAATAATGCCTCTCTATCATTACATGGTACGACCGCACTTTATTTTATTTATTTACATTCTCTTTTATACCGCGCTATTCTGCATCAGTGCGGTTTACATTGAACAAACTGAAATTACATTGAACAGGGCATTATAACTTGAATATTGTTTGCAGTTCTGGTCATTGTGTCTTAAAAAGGATATACTGTAGCAGAATTGAAAAAGGTACAGAGAAGAGCCACCAAAATGGTAAAGTGGATGGAAGGATACCTCTATGAAGACACGCGTAAAAGGTTAGGGCTCTTCAACTTAGAAAAAAGTTGGCTGAGGGGAGATATGATGGATGTCTATAAATTAATGGAGTGGAATGGGTAAACGTAGAATGGTTGTTTACTCCTTCAAAAAAGCAGACTAGAGGATACTCAATGAAGCTACAATATAACCCATTTAGGACTAATAAGAAAAAATATTTTTTCATTCAACAAGTAATCAAACTCTGGAATTCATTACCAGAGGATGAAGTAAAAGTATGGCTGGATTTTAAAAAAGGTTTGGATAAGTTCCTGGAGTGAAAGTCCATAAACCATTATTAAAGAGGACCAGGGAAATCCACTGCTTACCTCGGGATAAGAATTGTGGAATCTGTGTACCTTTTTGGGAACCTGCCAGATACTTGTGGTCTGGATTGCCCACTGTTGGAAACAGGATATTGGACTTCATGGACCTTGGTCTGACCCAGTATGGCATTTCTTATGTTCTTATGTATCTCTGCTCTAGCTGTTCGAGAGAAAGGAGGAGGGGGTTAAACCACTTTGTTCAGGTACAATTATGGGGGCCTTATTTATAAAAACGGATTTATTTTTTTTTCAGTTTCATGTGAATGTTGGTGCCATTGGTAGTCACATATTATAGTCTATGGGGGCCATCTTCAGTGGCAGGTGCCAGTCCAAGTAAAGTGGATAGCCATTGGCACTTTAAATTTAATCCAGATATTCAAAGCCGGGGCCATATCCAGCCACTGGTATTAAATATCTGGTATGCTCAGATAGCATTTTAGCTATCTAGTCAGTGATGATACTCAGCCACTAGCCAGATAGCTAAATTGGCTAAATTTAGGTCAGCTTTTTTTAAATTCTAACTTTAGCCAGTTTATGTTTTTTGGCCAGCGGCTGAATATTGCTGCTGCCTGTTTTATTCTGGTCCCCGCTCCTGCTCTGCTCTTGGAACACCCTTGTGTCAAGCAGTTAGCATTGGGACGTTCGGTACAAACCTGGAATATTCAGTGATACTAAACGCTTTGGTGCCATTAAATATCCAGCTGACTATGGTCTGCTAACCGGGCAAACCATTATAAATATGCGTCCCTATATATTTTGGCTTGCAGGCCTGCAGCCCTTTAAAGGAGGGCGCCATCGGGCGCCGGATCACTTCACCCGACACCACCAACGAGCTCCCCAGCTCAATCTGGGTGGAGCAGAGGCCCAAGGCTGAGACCCGCCTCCAGCAGTCAGCGTCGGGGCTCGCAGGCCTGCAGCCCTTTAAAGGAGGGCGCCATCGGGCACCGGATCACTTCACCCAACATCACCAATGAGCTCCCCGGCTCAATCCGAGTGGAGCAGAGGCCCGAGGCTGAGACCCGCCTCCAGCAGTCAGCGTTGGGGCTCGCGGGCCTGCAGCCCTTTAAAGGAGGGCGCCATCAGTCGCGGCCCGCACCTGGCGGGCCCACGCCTGAGGGCCTCGCCAGAGGGCCCTTTGGCATGGCCCTTAGGCGAGGACCTAGAGTGCCCTGGCACTAGCCGTCAACCTAGCTCTGGCTGATCACCAAAAAATGACAATGAGCTAAGCTGGAACCAATGCTCTCCACACCTCGCTTCCTGACCCCAACCAACTCCCAAACAAAGTAAGCACCCACCACAGCTACTGGCTGCCTAAAGAGCCATTGCTACCCCTCTACCTGCAATTAATTCTGCTTTGAACTTGCGTCCATAAAACTCACTACCCATTGCTTGCATAGAACCTGCTACCCACTGCTTCTACTTGTGTCCCATTGCTGGTATAGAACTTACTACCCTTTGCCTGCATCAATCCTACTACCCACTACCCGCATCAAACTTGCTACCCATTGCCTCCACCGAACTTGCTACCATTGCTTACATAGAACATGCTTAGATCCTGCCTAGAACTTGTTACCCATTGCTTGCATTGAACTTGCTACCCATCGCTTGCATTGAACTTGCTATCCATCGCTTGCATTGAACTTGCTACCCATCACTTGCATTGAACTTGCTACCCATCGCTTGCATTGAACTTGCTATCCATCGCTTGCATTGAACTTGCTACCCATCACTTGCATTGAACTTGTTACCCATTGCTTGCATTGAACTTGCTACCCATCACTTGCATTGAACTTGCTACCCATCGCTTGCATTGCATTCCACTGCACTGTAACCCAACACATACTGCATAGTGCTTAGATTCCCTACCCACCCCATTCCCTGCTTGCTTGCTTGTAAGATAACGACTGCATTGCCCCATACTTAGAATCCATAACTACCTCATTGTTTGTAGATAACATATGCTGCATAGCCCCCTCTACCCCTCCTCCATGGCCCCTCATCACATTATCCTTCTCTTCCTCATACTCCCCAACTACCTCCCCTCCTACCAGCACCCTCACCCCTCTCCCCCTTACTCTCTCTCTACCTTCCTCCCCTCTCCCTCCATTCTGTCTTCCAACCTTGCATCTACTCTTGAGCTTCATCACGCCCTCCCCCTCATTCAACAGCCCCTCTCTCTTTAAGGCAACCCCACCCTCACTTCCGCCGTACTGCTTCCGCCTTACCTTGCTCTCTACTACTCCTCCATCTCTCATCAGGTAATATCAACTCCAACCCTGGCCCCCCTCAATTTCTTTCTCACTCTAAGAAATGTTCCTCACGTACCTTAACTAATCTCATCCATAGTGGAGTGGAGGAGTGGCCTAGTGGTTGGGGCAAGGTACTTCAGGTCGGAAGGTCAGGGGTTCAAATTCCACTAGAGGACAGCAACCTTGGGCCGGAAGGACTGGGGTTTCTAGTCCCACAGGTGCTCCTTGTGGTCTTGGGCAAGCCACTTAACCCTCCATAGCCCATGTACCCTGTAAAATAGTTCTCCAAGTTATAATGCCCTGTTCAATGTAATTTCAATTTGTTCAATGTAAACCGCCTTGATATCATGAAAGGCGGTATATAAGAAATGTTAAATAAATAAAATAAATAAAATATCCCGCTCCTCTCCCCTTCCTCTCCCCATCACTCATACTCCATTCACTCACCCAGAGACATCAACCCCAGCCCCATCTCCTCTAGAGATTTGCCTCACTCTAAAAAAACATCCTTGCGTAACCTACCTGACATCATCAATCTCACCCTTCATTCACCCCCCACTTCCCCCTCCCCTACATGCCTCTTGGAGGGCACATGCATTCAGAGACTCCCACCCATACCTTGGCCCCTCTAAATCTCTGTACTACTCTGGAAATAGATCCCCAGGTAATGGCCCCCACAGACCACTGTCTTACTCTGGAAAGAAATCCTCATGTAACCTGTCCAACCTTATCCATATCCCTCTCCTTTCCCCCTCCGCTCTACCATTCTCATGTGCCCTTTGGAACGCATGCTCAGTCTCCAACAAACTTCCTTTTATTCACGATCTCTTTATCTCTAATACACTGCACCTTCTTGCCCTAACTGAGACCTGGCTCCTCCCAGACGATACCGCATCCATTGCTGCTCTCTGCCATGGGGGCTACCAGTTCTCCCATACACCTCGATCTACTGGTCACGGTGGTGGTGTTGGGCTGCTACTTTCTCCCTCTTGCCAATTCCAACCCCTCCTGCTGCCTCAGTCACACTCCTCCCTCTCTTTTGAAGTCCACTCCCTTCACCTCTCCACACCACTTCCCCTCCGAGTAGCTGTTATATATCGCCCACCCGACAAATCCAAATCGACCTTCCTCACCGACTTTGACTCCTGGCTCTCCATCTTCCTGGATCCCTCTTCCCCCACTCTTATTCCTGGCGATTTTAATATTCACGTCGATAACCCCTCTGATCCCCATGCTTTAAAGTTCCTCGCCCTCTCCTCCTCCTTTGACCTCCAACTTTGCTGCACTGCCCCCACCCACCTACATGGCCACTGCCTTGACCTAATACTCTTCTCTAATTCCTCTCCCTCAAACTTCCGCAATTCAATCCTCCCCTCATTTGATTATCACCTATTAACCTTTAATCTTCAGCTCCCGCCGTCCCAACCTCGCCCCGTCTCCATCCTATTTAGAAACCTCCACAATATTGATCCCCTAACCCTCTCCGCCACCATTTCTCCATCTCTCTCCTCCATTATGCCCTCCAAGTCCATCGACGAGGCAGTATCCTCTTATAATGCTGCACTATCCTCAGCTTATGACACTCTTGCCCCACCCACCCCACGTCCTTTCAGACGATCTGTTCCCCAGCCCTGGCTTTCATCCACAACTGGCTATCTACGCACCTGTGCCCATTCTGCTGAACGTGCTTGGTCCAAATCCCAATCCCCAGAAGACCTTCTACACTTCAAATTCATGCTAGGCTCCTTCCAGTCAGCTATAGCTCTTGCCAAACAAGAATACTATATCCATCTAACCAACTCCCTTGCCTCTGATCCTCGCCGCCTCTTTAATACCTTAAATTCTCTTCTCAAGGCGCCTCTGCCCCCGGTCCCACCCTCCCTCTCTGCCCAAACCTAGCTGACTACTTCCATGACAAAATCCAGAAGATCACCCTCCAATTCCCCACCTCCTCATCTACCCCCCCCCCCAATTCTCCCCTCCCACCCATACTTCCGCTGCTACCCTTTCCTCCTTCCATACAATCTCCGACGAGGAAACCACACTCCTTCTTTCCTCTTCCAGACCCACCACCTTTTCCTCTGACCCTATTCCCACCCATCTTCTCCACCCCATCTCCTCCATCGTTGTCCCCTCCATCTCTCATATTCTCAACCTCTCACTCTCCACTGCAACTGTCCCTTCAGACTTCAAACATGCTATTGTCACACCCCTCCTCAAGAAACCCTCACTCGATCCTACCTATCCTTCTAGCTATCGTCCCATCTCCCTCCTTCCCTTCATATCCAAATTACTAGAATGAGCAGTCCACCGCCTCTGTCTCAACTTCCTCACTGCCCAGGCCCTCCTGGACCCTCTACAATCTGGTTTCCGCCCCCTACACTCCACCGAAACAGCGCTTACAAAAGTCTCCAATGACTTATTCCTGGCTGAATCTAAGGGCCTCTACTCTATCCTCATCCTTCTTGACCTCTCCACTGCCTTTGACACTGTTGACCACAATCTTCTCCTCACCACTCTCTCCTCTCTTGGTTTCAAGGGCTCTGTACTTTCCTGGTTCTCCTCCTACCTCTCCCACCGCTCCTTCAGTGTATGCTCTGGCGGCTCCTCCTCCTCCTCTCCTACCCTGCTCAATGTTGGTATACCCCAGGGATCCATCTTGGGCCCCCTCCTTTTCTCTCTCTACACCCAAGCCTTTGACTTGCTCATCTCCTTCCATGGCTTTCAGTACCATCTCTATGCCGATGACTCCCAAATCTACCTCTCCACACCTAATATCTCTCCAGCAATCCAGACCAAGATCTCTGCCTGCCTTTCTGACATCGCTGCCTGGATGGCTCATCGCCAATTGAAATTGAACATGGCCAAGACTGAACTCCTTGTCTTTCCCCCCAACTCCCCCCAACTCCCCCCAACTCCTCCCCTCCTCTTCTCCCTTTTTCAGTCTCTGTGAATGGATCCACTATCCTCCCTGTTCCCTCAGCCCGCAACCTGGGGGATTATCTTTGACACCTCCCTCTCCTTCTCCGGACATATTCAACTCGTAGCTAAGACCTGCCGCTTCTTTCTCTACAACATCAGCAAAATCCGCCCCTTCCTTTCTGAACACACTATCAAAACGCTTATCCACTCATTAATCTCTTCTCGTCTCGACTTCTGCAACCTGCTCCTTGCTGGTCTCCCTGTGAGCCATCTCCTTCCCCTTCAATCTATACAAAATCACGCGGCTCGACTAATCTTCCGCCAGCCTTGCCATGCCCACATTACTCCTCTTCTCAAGTCGCTTCACTGGCTCCCTGTCCAATTCCGCATCCAATTCAAACTTCTCCTACTGACCTACAAATGCATCCACTCTACGGCCCCTCATTACCTCTCATCTCTTATCTCTCCCTATGCCCCCTCTCGGGAACTTCGCTCCGCTAGCAAATTACTTCTATCTAGGCCTTTCACTCGCACCGCTAACTCCTGACTTCACTCCTTTCACTTTGCTGCACTGTACACCTGGAACAGCCTACCTCTGCCTATATGCCAGGCACCCTCCCTGGCCCTCTTCAAATCCAGGTTGAAGACCCACCTCTTCACTGTCGCATTCAGATCCTGACTTCTATCCTCATCTCAACCTAACCCCCATTAATTAATTTTCATAGCCGAATTGTAAAGTCCATACTGGGCCTGCACCAATTTGACTTGTGCCTGTATTGTTGCGACTAGATTGTAAGCTCTGATGAGCAAGACTCTGATGATCAGGGACTGTCTCTTGTATGTTTGACTGTACAGCGCTGCATGCGTGGCGCTTTATAAGTGCTAAATAGTAGTAGTAGTAGGTTATTTGTGGTCTCCAATGCCCTGTGACTTCCACACCTTTTCTACGAAACCTACCCAGCTATTCTGCACCTATTATCTTCTCCTTACATCTTGGGGTTATGGCCAGGAGCACCGTAGCAGCTATATCCCCTTATGTTGGCTCAGCCCATCCACAAGGTGAACCATAGGTGGCACAGCACACATGGCCTGCCGCACACTTGTGCTGAGCCGAACCATGCCACTGCCCCCCACTGCTGCTGATTCCACAGTGGGGTTGGCTCAGTGGCAGGCCATGTGCTTCAGCACACATGGCCTGCTGCTTCTGATCCCCCAAAGTTGTATCAGAGGAGTCAAAAATGGCAAGCCAAGTGTGTCGAAGTACATGGCCTGCTGCTGCCGCTGAGCCACTCCCCAAGCCCGCCATCAGAATCAGTGGCAGCGCGGCTCAACATGGGGAAATGGGGAGAGGGCAAAAGGGAGGCAGTGCGCCAAGGCTTATGCCCAGGGCAGCAGAAACCCTTGGGCCAGCCTACCTTTATGGAAGCTCTTCCACATGAGTATGTGTCCCATAAGTGAATTTGCATTTGAATTATGAGTAAGTTAATAGAGCAATTTTTATAACTTGTCTCAGACAAGAGGCCAATTTCAGTATCCACTCACACCAACATGACCCCAATTGGAATGTGTACCTTAGTCTTTGGAGACACTTCCCACATTGCACTGGTGGCCATGGCGTTTCTTGAGGGATCTGCATTCTATGTGACCACATGGCAACATCACAAACACCCCTAGCATCATATAGGTACTTCAGCACACACAAGGCCATATGGTTATATCAAGCCCAAGACATTTCTCATTGCCAAATGTATAATGTTTTTCTTCAGCAGCCCATGTATACCTTAAGCTACCTGGATGCTTAACTCCTGTCTGGATGATTTAGCTATGTATGCTCTCTTTCTCAAACAACTCTGTGCTCCCTGGCCTTGAGATTTCTTTCTTCATCCCCTGGAGTGTACAGAAGAAGATCCTGTGGGCCCTGGCATATGTCAGTGGCCATAGGTTACAATGGAGGCATGCCTATACCTTCAGCAGCCTATACAAAGTGCCAGTTCAGGTCCTCAGAGTATCGGCTTGTTGGAGTAAAAGATGGTCCTACATATAATGGGATCCAATGCCAGACGGAAGCCATGCCTAAGCATGTTTGCATGTGTCTTGACTGCGGTTCCTTTATCTGAAAACATGTTCTACTGCTTGCCTGTGCCACTTTGGCTTCTGCTCCTTCTTGTCTTTTCTGGCCTAGGGTGAGAGTTGCCACCTCAGACAGGCCATGCGAATATATGAGGTATACAGGGATTTACCATCACATACTGTAGGTCAAATCCTAACTCATATGTTATGCTGTTATGTATTAGCTCATGCTGTTAACCATTATATTGTTTATTGTTACAAAATGTTCGATGTAAAACCAAGCTCTTGCTTTGTGGATTTTGTTTTATTGTGAACCGCAACTGAACTCTGGAAGATGCGGGATATAAATGATTGTTAAATAAATAAATAAAATAAAATATTCTACCTCACAGGCACACATAAAGAGGTAAAGTAGTCTCCCATATGTAAGTGAAGGTCACATATTTATTAAGGATGTGGTTGCAGTGGACCCCACCAAACAGACAGAATGTGCTACACTACAGGAAGTATAATGACTCAACAGGGTATAATACAAGGTACAGTTCAGGGACAAATGGAAAATGCTCTGGTCCCCTGCCTCTATGTACAGGCTAAAATGGGTTGTAAGGATTGGTAGAATGCCTATATACAAAAGTAATGCTAGTTAAAAACCCTTCTCCAAACCAACCCCCCCCCCCCAATCCTTCCTTTGAAGGCTTCACATCACGTACTTGTAACAGCATCAGCAGGAAGTTAAAAAAAAAACATACCTAGAATTCGAATGTACGTTCCAAGAGAGAGGCACACAGATCCATGTCCCAAACATCCCTCCTTCCTGCTTGAAACCACAGCCAGACTATGGGGAGGTGGCAGCTCTCAGCATAAACATGCAGATGATACCCATGCAGGTGATAAGCCAGCCAATACCATGCTGAGTGCTCCTTTCCATCATAACTGGCCATGGGCAAATAATTTAACCATCAGTCATGTGTTGGTAAGATACACATGTTTTACCCTCTTGCAAAATGTCCATTATCCATGCTTATCCCTACATATCCCTACAAGGAGTGCATTTGATTACCTATCTACAGGTGGAGCCAAGGGCCATGATCTGGGTGATGGTAGCAGTGCTGAGGCTGGGAGCTGAGACCCTTCTCACAGACAGGCAGCCATAGCAGAGGGTGGTACACACACCAAGGTTAAGGACCAGGTTGCCAGCCAGGAGAGGACCCAGGATGAGGAGGCAGAGAGGTATGATGGTATCCAAGATGAGGCTGAGGATGATGGAGAAATAACAGATATACAACATCTGGCACCATTACCATGGTGACCAAAAACCTGGAGAAAGAGGGCCAGGAGCAGTAGAGGGTGAGGGACCTCATGCCAACTGGAGAAGCCAGTAGTTGTTAAGGTGTGGAGAGTGGCTGCTGCAATAGATCCAGAAGTGGAGACAATTGAGCTGCAAAAAATTGGTTGCAATCAGTGAGTGCCAACTGAGGATGGAGGAAGAGTAGCTAGCAGTGGCTGAGAGACAGCTAGGGGTATCAGAAGCCCTGCTAGATGAGATACGGGCACTGTGCGAGGACTTGCACCACTGAAGATGACAGAATACCATGATGGTTTCAGCTGTGCAGCCACTTGCTGCAGCACTATCTACCTCTCAGCCAACATGAATCATGTTTGAGAGAAAGGTGCTTACATACTCCTCCACCTCCAAGACCTCCTAAACCTCTCAGCAGTCTGCAGTCGTGGAAACACTGTACTCCTCACAGATTTTGGGGTCTGTGACCCATGGAAAGGGGGAGCCCCTAAATGTCTCCCTTTCTATGGGACTAAACATCACACAGGTGGGCTGGATGATGTGTCAAAAAGCCCTTCTGAAAGCAGTAACACATCATCCAGCACATCAGCATGGGAGGGTGGGAAAGGGCAGACGAGCAGGGGATGAGGGAAAAAATAAACATCCCTTTCTACACTGCTTGCCCCAAGGTGGGGGGTAGGAATGAAGGTCAATGGGCTGCTAATGAAGGGGTGGAGAGAGGTCAATGGACTGGTGATGAGGGAGATGGTATGGGGGTTGGGGACAAGCTGGTAATAGGGGGAGGGTAATGGTTGTTGGGAGAAGATGGGGCTGTGATGAGCATGGGAAGTTAGTATGGAAATGGCCAGGGAGGCTGAGATATGGTGGCTTTGATGGTTGGGAACCACACACATGTACTGTATTTGTTTCTGTTAAAACACTGACCTTCACATAAAATGCCTGGGTATCAGCTCATTTCTTACAGTGAGACCAAGTTGGTGGGGATGACTCTCTCTTCCTGCCTCAGGGCTTCTGCATCATGCTGTGTGTTTGGGTCTGCATTCTCCACTCCTTCAGGCAGAGGTTGTCATTGCCTAATTATCAGACTGTGCAGCATGCAGCAGGCCATGAATATTTGGAAGACCTTGTCTGGGCTTTAGAGATGTTCTTCCCCAGATTGGTACAAGCACTGAACATTGATCTTCAGCAGGCCAAACGTTCTCTCACTGATGGAGCGGGTGTGTCTGTGGGCCCTGTTTTACTGCTCCTTGCATTTGTTGGGGGTGCAATGATGGGAATCAGAAGCTACCTCCTTAGAAGATAGCCTCTATCTCTTGAGTGGTAATGGGCTGATAGGGGGGTAGGACTGGTAATAGGCTGATTAGGGGAGCCTAGCACTGGTAATGGGGTTGAGGGGGGGGGGGACTAGCACTGGAAATGAGCTGATTAGGGGAGGCTAGGACTGGTAATGGACTGATGGGAGGCTAGCATTGGAAATGAGCTGATCTGGGGGGGGGGGCTATGACTGGAAATGAGCTGATTAGTGGAGGCTAGGACTGATAATGAGCTGATGAGGGGTAGGACTGGTATTGAGCTGATTAGGGGAGGCTAGCACTGGTAATGGGGTTGAGGGGGAATTAGCACTAGAAGTGAGCTGATTGGGGGGCTTTGACTGGGAATGGGCTGATTGTGTGGAGGGAAGGATAAAGCTGCTGGCCCTGGAAGAAAACTGGGAAAGCTACAAATGGGTTGATACGAGGGGATGGGAGAATGGAACTGGAAGGGAGTGGATCTGAGAGGGGCTGCCATGGTATTTGTACTAGAAGGGACTGGTCAGTGGGGAAGGAGGGGGACTGGAAGGAAATGGACACCAGTGGCAGTCATGGGAATGCAAGTTGACATTGGAAGGTACTGGGAGTGAGGACTGGAAAGGGGCTGATACTGGGGAGGGGTTACTGGGACTGGAAATAGGCTGATGGAAAGAAGTGAAGAAAACAAAAGAAGAGATAAGAAATGGCAGATGGACCATAGACCACAGAAAGAGAGCTAAGAGAAGACAGGAAAGCAGAAGCCTCAGATCAGGACCAGCATGATCAGAGAATAAATTGGTCAGAAACAAAGGTAGAAAAAATAATTTTATTTCATATTAGTGTTTTGACTACAAAATCATAATAATTTTGAAATCAAATATTGTTACTTGTTATTGTGATTAATTATTGTGGTTTAAATAAGTACATTTTATAAATAAAACCATATTGCAAAGGCCTATAATATATTAATAATTCAACCAATGATTATAGCGACAATGTGTTAACGGTAAAGGAAGAGAGACACATTTGATTTTATTATTGGGGGTCACCACAAGTTGACCAATGGTAAAAGGGATCACGGTACAAAAAAGGCTGAGAACCACTGTACTAGAAGGTCTCGGTGGTTCTTGACAGTGACAACTAGCAAACTGAGTACATGATTTCAGTACCTACCCACCACCGCTAATATCCTAGCTCTTTGCTCTAATCTTCTCACTCTCTCTCCCCACTCAAAAGATAGAGGCTATCTTCTAAGGAGGTAGCTTCTGATTCCCATCATTGCACCCCCAACAAATGCAAGGAGCAGTAAAACAGGGCCCACCCCATCAACCCATTACCAGTCCTAGCCTCCCCTAATCAGCTCATTTCCAGTGCTAGTCCCCCCCCCCCAACCCCATTACCAGTGCTAGGCTCCCCTAATCAGCCTATTACCAGTCCTACCCCCCTATCAGCCCATTACCAGTGCTAGCTCCCCCATCAGCCCATTATAATCCTAACCCACTGTCTCTCGCCTCTGTCCAGCATTTATCCCGTCTGTCCAGTATGCCCCTTTGACTCTCCCCTTTGTCCATGCCAGCCCCCTCCCTCCAACCATCCATATCAGCCCCTCCCTCCATCCCTCCATGTCAGCCCCCATCCCTCCCTCCCTCCATCCATGTCAGCCCCTCCTCCCTCCATGTCAACCCCCCTCTGTCCATGTCAGCCCCCTCCCTCCATCCCTCCATGTCAGCCCCCATCCCTCCCTCCCTCCATCCATGTCAGCCGCTCCTCCCTCCATCCCTCCATGTCAGCCCCCCCTCTGTCCATGTCAGCCCCCTCCCTCCCTCCATCCATATCAGTCCCCTCCCTCCCTCCCTCTGTCCATGTCAGCCCCCTCCCTCCATCCATCCATATCAACCCCCTCCCTCCATCCCTCCATGTCAGCCCCCCTCCCTCCATCCCTCCCTCCATGTCAGCCTCCCTCCCTCCATCCATTCATCCATATCAGCACCCTCCCTCTGTCCATGTCAGCCCCCCTCCCTCCATCTATCCATATCAGCTCCCTCCCTCCATGTCGGCCCCCCTCCGTCCATGTCAGCCCGTCCTCCCTCCATCCCGCCATGTCCGCCCCCATCTGTCCATGTCAGCCTCCAACCCTCCATCCATCCATATCAGCTCCCTCCCTCCATGTCAGCCCCCCTCCGTCCATGCACGCCCCTCCTCCCTCCATCCCTCCCTGTCAGCCCCCATCTGACCATGTCAGCCCCCCTCCCTCCATCGATCCATATCAGCTCCCTCCCTCCATGTCAGCCCACCTCCGTCCATGTCAGCCCCTCCTCCCTCCATCCCTCCATGTCAGCCCCCTCCCTCCATCCATCCATCCATATCAGCTCCCTCCCTCCATGTCAGCCCCCCTCCGTCCATGCCAGCCCCTCCTCCCTCCATGTCAGCCCCCCTCTGACCATGTCAGGCCCCCTCCCTCCATCCATCCATATCAGTCCCCCCTCCCCCCCTGTCGATGTCAGCAGTATTGCAGGTTCCCTGCCCCCTCATCACCTCTCCCTATGTCTACCTCCCTTCTAATGCAGCCACGGCTCCCTGCCTCTTAGGGAACCGCGGCTGTGCCTGTAAAATCATTGCGGAGCCTCCCTGTCTCTCGACGGGCTCCGTGCAGCATTGTCCCGCCTCCAAAGGAAGTGGTACAGAACTTCCTTTGGAGGCGGGACAATGTACCTTGTAAGATGCCTTATAAGTAAGGTGCCTTGTAAGTAAGGTGCCTCATAAGGCGCTTTGTAAGGCGCCCTATAGGGCTCCTTAGGCTAAGCGCCGTATTAGGCACCCCTGGACAAGGCACCTTAGAAGGCACCCTGGGTTACAGAACCATAAGTTAAGGTGGCCTAACAAGGTTACGGTGCCCTAGGTCAGTGTGCCTTAAGGGCTGCAAGGTGCTTCAGGATGACATGCATGGCCTGTGAGGCATAGAGACAGATGTAGCCCTAACACTAGATCAGGGGTGGGCAAACCTGGTCCTGGAGGGCCGCAGACCAGTCAGGTTTTCAGGATATCTCTAATGAATATGCATGAGATATATATGCATTAGAGATATCCTGCCAACCTGACTGGTTTGTGGCCCTCCAGGGCTGGATCTGGAGACCCCTGCCTTACACCTCTGTCATTTAAGATTGTGAGTGGACAAGGTGCAGATGTCCAAGACATCAAAAAGGTTAGATAGAATTTGTCACAGTCCTCCTCACTTCTCACCACCACCAAAAAATTGTCTATTAGACAACGTTTTGGTGGTGGTGAGAATCGAGGAGGAATGTGACACATTCTATATACCCTTTCGATGTCTAGGACATCTGTACCTTGCCCACTCAAGATCTTAAATGACAGAGGTGTAAGGCAGGGGTCTCCAAATCCAGCTCTGGAGGGCCACAAACCAGTCAGGTTGGCAGGATATCTCTAATGCATATATATCTCATGCATGTTCATTAGGGATATCCCGAAAACCTGACTGGTCTGCGGCCCTCCAGGACCGGAGGTGCCCACCCCTGCACTAGATAGAGCACTGAGGAAAGGCAATGAACAGGTGAGTGAAGGAGGGAGAGCTGGGAGCTGCTGGACCTGCCATATCTGCGGGCATCCCATGTGGCTGCTAGTACTGTTGACAAACATGGTGGGGACAACTGTACCACAGCACAGGGTGTTGGCTATGTAAAGTACTGGAAAGACAGTGGATGGCAGATGATGGGAATACGTGTCCCCCAATGGAGGCGGAGGTGGCAGGATAGTTACAATGATGGGTGGACAGAGGAGTGGTGGTGCCATGCAGATCAGGCACAGGTGAGGCAAGCACGAAGAGGCACAATGCAGGAAAGGGTAGCAGTGCAGGATATGGGGTGGTAGACTGCACAGGCAGACAGGACTCTACACATCTGACAGACGCAGATAGACGGACTGAAGGAATGTTGGCAACTGTGGCGAGGGTACTATGGGCTGGTAGCACAGCTCTGCAAAAAATATGACTGTTACAGGCATGCAAACTATTTGAGTAGGACAGGCATGAAAGGAGGAAACAACGAGGAATCAAACCCATGAACACTGTGGAGAATGGCATTGTACTAACCCAGGGGTGGGGAACCCTGGTCCTGGAGAGCCGCAGACCAGTCAGGTTTTCGGGATATCCCTAATGAATATGCATGAGATATATATGCATTAGAGATATCCTGCCAACCTGACTGGTTTGTGGCACTCCAGGGCTGGATTTGGAGACCCCTGCCTTACACCTCTGTCATTTAAGATTGTGAGTGGGCAAGGTGCAGATGTCCTAGACATCGAAAGGGTATATAGAATGTGTGACATTCCTCCTCTATTCTCACCACCACCAAAAAGTTGTCTAATAGACAATATTTTGGTGGTGGTGAGAAGTGAGGAGGAATGTGACACATTCTATCTAACCTTTTTGATGTCTTGGACATCTGCACCTTGCCCACTTACAATCTTAAATGACAGAGGTGTAAGACAGGGGTCTCCAAATCCAGCCCTGGAGGGCCACAAACCAGTCAGGTTGGCAGGATATCTCTAATGCATATATATTTCATGCATATTCATTAGGGATATCCCGAAAACCTGACTGGTCTGCGGCTCTCCAGGACCAGGGTTCCCCACCCCTGTACTAACCAGTAGGCTATACCTCCATGGTGCAGCTCACAGCAATGGCTGGGTACAGAAGGACTGCAGATCACCGCACAAACTGTCTGCTCTGAGTGCCAGGATAGGGTAACCCCACCAGTACCCATGATGCAATGCACATGCCGAATAGCTATCTAAAGCTGATCACCAAATGAGGTCTGCACCTCTCCGGTACCTCAGCTTGGAAAGACGAACTGACAGTGCGTGATACTGACACAGAGTAGCTACAGACCATGCCAGTGTGCAGGTTCTGTGTTCACCCCGAGGGATAGGATGGGTGCCCAGCACTAGGTCCGCAGTACATGTAGTGCTAGAGATAGGTCCTGCTGTATGTTTCCATTGTTGCCATTGTGTGATAGGTGTTCTTTGCAGTGCATCTGTGTTTTGCAGTCACATGTGGCTCTTTGGGATCAGACACTACCAAGATTAATGCACACCCAGTGTTAGGGTCTGGCTGACAAGGGCACCTGTTATCAGGGCAGAGGGGTTTCTAGACTTGCATGAGGTTTGTGTAGCAGTGCCTCTACAGGTCAAAGTGGTATACACTACATACCCCAAAGGGCCCACAATCACACTTTTTGTAGGTACAGGATAGGTGCCGGAGCCCTGGTGAAGCAATCTCCATCCTGCTTGTATAAGACCACCCTCCAGAATCAGTGGGCCAGAGCCATACCTGTGACTGGGGCAGACCAGCAGTAATGCTGGGGTTAGGTCTGGAAAACCTCAACTGCCTCACACCACAGTCTGCCAGTCACCAGCAGACAGCACCCTACAAGGTGTTCCAACTATACACAAACTAACTGCAGACAGTCCACTAGCCAGTCCATAGTGCATGCTCACATAAGAACTATGTGCACAAAGCAGGTATCTCAGTGATAGGGCCCCAGCACTGGGAACACACAGGTATCACTGGAGGCAGATAGTGTAGAACGCTATGTGGGAACCTACTACTACTACTATTTAGCATTTATATAGCACCACGCACGCAGCACTGTACAGGCACATATACAGGAGACAATCTCTGCTCGTCGGAGTCCTGCTCCTCCGAGCTTACAATCTAGTTGAGACAGTACAGAGCATTAGTCAAGTCGGTGCAAAGCACAATATGGTCTTTACAATTCGGTCATGAAAATTGATTGGGGTCAGGTTGAGATGAAGGGAAGAAGTCAGGATCTGAAAGTGATAGTGAAGAGGTAGGTCTTCAATCTGGATTTGAAGAGGGACAGTGAGGGTGACTGGCATATAGACACAGGTAGGCTGTTCCAGGGGTAAGGTGCAGCTAGGTGAAAAGAGCGAAGTCGGGAATTAGCGGTGCGAGTGAAAGGCCTAGATAGAAGTAATTTCTTAGCGGAGCAAAGTTCCCGAGGGGTATGTAGGGAGAAATAAGAGATGAGAGGTATTGAGGGGCCGCAGAGTGAATGCATCTATAGGTCAGTAGGAGAAGTTTGAATTGGATACGGAATTGGATAGGGAGCCAGTGAAGCGACTTGAGAAGAGGAGTAATGTGGGCATGGCAAGACTGGCGGAAGATTAGTCGAGCAGCATAATTTTGTATAGATTGAAGGGGAAAGAGATGGCTCATGGGGAGACCAGCAAGGAGTACATTGCAGTAGTCGAGGCGAGAGGAGACTAAGGAGTGGATAAGCATTTTGGTAGTGTGTTCAGAAAGGAAGGAGCGGATTTTGCTAATGTTGTAGAGAAAGACGCGGCAGGTCTTAGCTATGAACTGGATATGTGTGGTGAAGGAGAGAGAGGAGTCAAAGATAACCCCCAGATTGCAGGCCGAGGGAAAAGGAAGGATCTTAGATCCATCCACAGAGACTGAGAAGGGGAGAAGAGGAGGGGAGCAGTTGGGGGGAAGGACAAGGAGTTCAGTCTTGGCCATGTTCAACTTCAAGCGGCGATGAGACATCCAGGCAGCGATGTCAGAAAAGCAGGCAGAGATCCTGGTCTGGATTGCTGGAGATATATTAGGCATAGAGAGGTAGATTTGGGAGTCATCGGCATATAGATGGTACTGAAGGCCATGGGAGGAGATGAGTGCGCCAAGGGATTGGGTATAGAGGGAGAAAAGGAGGGGCCCAAGACAGATCCCTGGGGTACACCAACATGGAGCGGGGTGGGAGAGGAGGAGGAGCCACCAGAGCATACACTAAAGGAGCAGTGGGAGAGGTAGGAGGAGAACCAGGATAGCACGGAGCCCTTGAAACCAAGCGAGGAGAGGGTGGTGAGGAGAAGATTGTGCTCAACAGTGTCAAAGGCAGCGGAGAGGTCAAGAAGGATGAGGACTGACCCTTAGATTTAGCCAGGAACAAGTCATTGGAGACTTTTGTAAGAGTCGTTTCAGTGGAGTGTAGGGGACGGAAGCCAGATTGTAGTGGGTCCAGAAGGGCCTGGGAGGTGAGGACGTCGAGGCAGCAGTGGTGGACTGCTCGTTCTAGTAGTTTAGATATGAAGGGAAGGAGGGAGACGGGCCGATAGTTAGAAGGACAGGTGGGATCGAATGAGGGAGTCATGAAGAGAGGTGTGACGACCGCATGTTTGAAGTCAACGGGGACAGTTGCAGTGGAGAGTGAAAGGTTGAGAATATGAGAGAAGGAGGGGACAACGGTGGGGGAGATAGGGTCAGAGGAACAGGTGGTAGGTTTGGAGGAGGAAAGAAGGAGCATGGTTGCTTCTTCAGAGATCATAGGGAAGTAGGAGAAGGTAGCAGAGAAAGTATGGATGGGGGGGGGGGGTGGAGGTAGATGAGAAAGTGGGGAATTAGAAGGCAATCTTGTGGATTTTATTGTGAAAGTAGTCAGCTAGAAATTGGGCAGAAAGGGAGGGTAGGACCAAAAGCAGGGGCACCTTGATGAGAGAATTAAGGATAATAAAGAGGTGGTGAGGCAAGGGAGTTAGTCAGGACATGCCATGGTCACTGCTTGGTCAGAGTGAGAGTGTCTTCCCAGCATGACATGCTGTGGCCACCCTGTCCATGCAGGTGGTGGTAGGGCACTACAGTGTCCCAACCATTGCCCCACACCTTGTGAAGATGCATCCTGGCCAATCTGCCCTTTCCGGGCCATACCCACAATACCTTGCTCCTCATTATGCACATATTCAGGCTAACGTGGTAACAGTGGGACATTGTGGGCCCAGTGAGGTGTGGGCAGCCACAAAACAATGGATAGACCAGAGCTACTCAATTCCAGTCCTGGTGGCCCGCAACCCTGCAGGTTTTTGGGATATCCCTAATGATATGCATAAGATATATATGCATTAGAGATAGCCTGCCAACCTGACTGGTGTTCGGCCCTCCAGGGCTGGATTTGGAGACCCCTGCCTTACACCTCTGTCATTTAAGATTGTAAGTGGGCAAGGTGCAGATGTCCAAGACATCAAAAAGGTTAGAATTTGTCACATTCCTCCTTGCTTCTCACCACCACCAAAATATTGTCTATTAGACAACTTTTTGGTGGTGTTGAGAATCTAGGAGGAATGTGACACATTCTATCTACCCTTTTGATGTCTAGAACATCTGTACCTTGCCCACTCACAATCTTAAATGACAGAGGTGTAAGGCAGGAGTCTCCAAATCCAGCCCTGGAGGGCCAAACACCAGTCAGGTTGGCAGGCTATCTCTAATGCATATATATCTCATGCATATCATTAGGGATATCCCAAAACCTGCAGGGTTGCGGGCCACCAGGACTGGAATTGAGTAGCTCTGGGATAGACATACACACTCCTATTGCAGCATTGTGCAAAGATAGGGTTGGTTGGCAGCTCTGCCCGCCACACTGGTCCTGATCACAGTGCCAACACTGATAAACTGTGCAGGAGGTAGTAGTAGTAGTGCTCTGGTGATAACTGCAGCCCCGTGCTGGGGCTCACAGCCTGACTCTCCATGCAGCTTTGGATTGTGGAGCCTGTCTGAGTGGGTGTTTGTACCCCTGTTCGCCGGTGCTTTGGGCTTTGCACATGTTGCTGTTGTATCTGCATTGTAGGGTAAAATATAGGGACATGCTCTGCAGGATCCACAGCTAGGACTTGAGCCTGTGACCCTCTGCTTCTGGACACATTGGCTGTGTGTACAGCACCACACTGTTGCCACATACACAGTAGTCTCTGGAGCTACCTGTACGTTTCCTCAGCCAGACCTTTTATGTTGCACTGCACACCACGTACTAGTACAGGGCATGGCCTAGGTCCACTGCAGGCAGGTGCCACTGCCCCCTCCAGCACGGACACCCCCCCCCCCAGCCATGCTGACATGACCATAAGCTGTCGGTGCTGGTAGTGCGCAGTCCCAGGTCATCCACTGTGTGGGTAGATGGTCGCCTAGGGAGCAGGGTCTGGGGTGGGGAGGCATACATGGGAATCCTCACATCTGCCCCATCACCACCTGCCAATATTATGTCCCTTCCACTTGGGGGAGGGTTGGCTGGGGGGATGTCAGGTCAGTGCCCTGGCAACTGTTAGCTAGGGTGGACCAGATAGATGTAGGTGGATTGTGCTTGGCCTTTTCAGCAGCTGTCTTGTGTCTATGTTCCTAAGTGCCAGCTAGGCAACTGCCTAGTCCACCCTGTGCCCCAGCTGTCCCCTATGCCCCCATAGAAAGGGAAATTGGGACCAGGAGCAGGGGCACCTTGATGAAAGAACTGAGAATATTAAAGAGGTGGCAAGGGAGTTAGTCAGGACATGTCATGGTCACTGCTTGGTCAGAGTGAGAGTGTCCTCCCAGCATTTTATTTAACAAACAATTTATTTAACAAACATTTATATATCGCATCTTCCTGAGATCAGTTGCGGTTCACAATAAACAACCAATTAACAAAGCAGCGTTTGTTTTACATGACATGCTGTGGCCACCCTGTCCATGCAGGAGGTGGTCGGGCACTACAGTGTCCCAGCCAATGCCCCACACCCTGTGAAGATGAATCCTGTCCAATCTGCCCTGTCCGGGCCATACCCACAATACCTTGCTCCTCATTATGCACATATTCAGGCTAACGCTGGTAACAGTGGGAAATTGTGGGCCCAGTGAGGTGTGGGCAGCCACAAAACAATGGATAGACATACACACTCCTATTGCAACATTGTGCAAAGATAGGGGTGGTTGGCGGCCCTGCCTGCCACACTGCTCCTAATCACAGTGCCAACATTGATAAACTGTGCAGGAGGTAGTAGTAGTGCTCTGGTGATAACTGCAGCTCCGTGCTGGGGTCAACAGCCTGACTCCATGCAGCTTTGGATTGTGGAGCCTGTGTGAGTGGGTGTTTGTACTCCTGTTCGCTGGTGCTTTGGGCTTTGCACATGTTGCTGTTGTATCTGCATTGTAGGGTAAAATATAGGGACATGTGCTGCAGGATCCATGGCTAGGACTTGAACCTATGACCCTCTGTCGCTGGACACACTGGCTGTGTGCACTGTACCACACTGTTGCCACAGATGCACAGTAGTCCCTGGAGCTACCTGTACTTTTCCTCAGCCAGACCTTTTATGTTGCACTGCACACCACATACTGGTACAGGGCATAGCCTAGGTCCACTGCAGGCAGGTACCACTGCCCCCTCCAGCACGGGCACACACCACCCTGCCATACTGACATGACCATATGCTGTTGGTGCTGGTAGTGCACAGTCCCAGGCCATCCACTGTGTGGGTTGGCGGTTGCCTAAGGAGCAGGGTCTGGGGTGGGGAGGCACATATGGGCATCCTCACATCCGCCTCATCACCGCCTGCTGATATTATGTCCCTTCCACTTGGAGGAGGGTTGGCTGGGGGGATGTCAGGTCAGTGCCCTGGCAACTGTTAGCTAGGGTGGACCAGGTAGATGTAGATGGATTGTGTTTGGCCTTTGTCAGCTGCTGTCTTGCTGATGTCCAGTTTCTATGTTCCTATGTGCCACCTAGGTGACTGCCTAGTCCTCCCTGTGCCCCAGCTGCCCCCACTACATGTCCTGCCTGCAGCCCCCTATGCCCCACTTGCACCATCACCATAGTGGTCTTTCATACTTGGGCACTATGCTGTTGCTGCTAATGGAGCACTACTCTCACTTTCTTGGGCTCCCTGCCTATGCTGTACATTGCTGACACTGAAATGATTTCTCTCTCTTGCAAATGTGTGCTAATGCCAGGTTTTCAGTCGTGGTAAGATTCAGCCCTTCAGTTCCCCACGTTAGTGTGGAAGGGGCCTCTCCCCACCCACTCCCCACCCATTAACCCCTTCTCTCTGCCCTCTCTCCACCCTCTGCGGGACTTATCACGGCCGGGAACGCTAACACGCATTATGTAACATTAACACGCGTTATGTAATGTTAATGCGCGTTAGGTAATGTTAACGCGCGTATGTGCTACGTTAACGCAGTTTAGTAAACATACCCCTTAAAGGTGTTGCTGATCATGAATTTGCTATTTTTAATTTGTTTTATCGGATTGTTCCTCCTATGGATATTGGAAATCCTGATGCCTTAGGGGACTACTTTTAAATAGTTGACAAAGCTAGCAGGCCAATCATTTTACCTGTGGACCTGCAAGTGAAATTTCAAAAATAAACACTCCGTGGAGTTTTCCTTTAAAAGTCAGGCTGAAGGGGGAATGCAGGTTCTCTGTATAGATGTAAACCTGGGCAGGAGCTGCCATTGTTGTTGCATTCCCCCACTGTTCCTGCTGTGGATTGTATAGCAGGGCTCTAAGCTCCTGCAAGCCCATGCCTTAGCTCCCTGCATGCCTGAGTATGCAAGCATAGGAGAAGCGAAACAGCTACAGTAATTTATGTAATTGAACATCTGATGAGAGAAATATTGGTTATAGTTTCAATGCAAAATATAGTATATAGTAAAAGCATATATATAGTATAATGTTGACTGTACATAGTTATCCCTGTTATTCCATGTTATATATTCCCTTGTTCTCTGTAAACTCAATGTTACCTGTATGCATTGCAGTATATTTTGTTCGATGTACACCGCGCTGATTTTAATAGCGCGGTATAGAAGAGATGTTAAATAATAATAATAATAAATAATAATAATAAAATAGTGACCATAACATCATCAAATGTTAACATAATAACTGAAGAGATAACAATAAGAAAAACTAATGCAGCATGTAACAGCATTTAACTTTTACAAGTTGGGAAAGCATGTAAAGTATGGCTCATGGAAAACCTTCAAATCCCTGTGCATTGCATTTTACTTTTTAACCACAGGATGCCACTGTAGCAAGGCAAGTTGCTGTGTGTCGATTGTGCCTATTTTATAAAGTCAAGTGTTTGCATACTTAACTTGAAGTGGAGTGGTCTAGACCCTACCTGTCCTTCTATCGACGCATCACCCTGCTCCCCTTTGTTTCTAAACTACTTGAATGTACGATTCACCATTTTTGCCTCAACTTTCTTTCTTCTCAAGCCCCTCTGAATCCTCTACAATCTGACTTTCGTCCTTTACATTCTACTGAAACGGCTCTTGCCAAAGGCTCCAGTGACCTGTTCCTGGCAAAATCCAAGGACCTTTACTCAGTCCTCATCCTTCTTGACCGTTCTGCTGCTTTTGACACTGGTGACCACAACCTTTTCCTTGATACCTTGTCCTCACTTGATTTTAAGGTCTCTGTGCTATCTTGGTACTGTTTTTACCTCTCCCATCACTCCTTCAGTGTTTGTTCTGGCGGATCCTCCTCTACTGCTATCCCACTCTCAGTTGGTGTATCCCAAGGGTCTGTCTTGGGTCCACTTCTTTTCTCTCTCTATAACCAGTCCCTTGATGCACTTATCTCTTCCCATGGCTTTCAGTACCATCTTTACACTGATGACTCCCAGATCTACCTCTCCACATCTGAAATCTCTCCGGCAGTCCAGATCTGGATCTCTGCCTGCCTTTCTGACAATGCTGCTTGGATGTCTCACCACTGCTTGAAATTGAACATGACCAAAACTGAGCTTCTTATTTTCCCCCCTAAACCCTCCTCTCCCCTTCCTTCTTTCTCAGTCTCTGTGGATAACTCTACTCCTCCCTGTTTTCTCAGATAGCAACCTTGGGGTTGTCTTCGACTCCTCACTCTCCTTCTCCACACAATCCAACCGATAGCTAAACCTGTGGTTTCTTTCTCTACAACATCACCAAAATTTTCCCATTCCTTTCTAAACATACTACTAAGACATTTATCCACTCTTTAGTCACCTCCCATCTTGACTATTGTAATCTACTCCTTGCTTGTCTTCCTCTGAATCATCTCTCTCCCCTTCAATCTGTTCAACACTTTGCTGCGTGGAGAATCTTCCACCAGCCTCCTCATGCTCATACTACCCTTCTTCTCAAGTCACTTCATTGGCTCTCTATCCATTTCCACATCCATTTCAAACTTCTCCTGCTGACCTATAAGTGCATTCACTCTGCAACTCCTCACTACCTTTTCTCTCTTATCTCTCCCTACACCCCTTTTCGGGAACTCCACTCTTCTGGCAAATCACTTCTGCGCCCTTCTTTTCTATTACTAAGAATTCACTCCTTTCACCTTGCTGCTCTTTATGCCTGGAACAAACTACCCAAGTCTGTACATCAGGCTTCATCTCTGGCCCTTTTCAAATCCAGGCTGAAAACTCACCTCTTCATTGCTGCTTTCGGATCCTGATCTGCCTAATCTCCTTTGTGTTTCCTTACCATTCCCTCTAGATGTATTCTATGTCTACAGCTACTGTGACTGACTTGACAGGATTTTAAGCTCTGACAAGCAGTTAGCTGCCTCTGCTGCATATTCTGCAGTGTGGGCAAGAGAGACCTTCCAAAACAGTGAAATGCACTGTGAAATGGCTGACTGGCTGAAGCTGTGATGGCCTATATAAACTGGAAACTGCCAGTGACAAAGGAGGTGACGGCCATGGTGACCTTGATGTGGGTGAGCATGGTCTGGCCCTTCTATGTGGTGGAGCAGAGGAGCGGCTGTAACTCCTGACAGAGATGGTGGATGTCTGCCTTGTCAAAGCAGAACCTGGTGAGGTACTACACATCCGTGAAGTCTAGGAACTGGGTCCTGAGCCCAAACTCCCTCTAATATGGATGCCTCATGGTAGCCCTCCTGCAGCTCCCCGCGGGCCTCTCTGTACCCACACTCAGTGACTCCCTGCACCCAGGACTGTACCAAGCCAGAAATGTGCCCTGTGTGATTTGCAAACCTGGTGCCCCTCCCCCCCCCCCCCCTTTTCCATCCAATCACACGCAGGAACATAGTCATGTTGGGATTTCTGGATGCCCGGTGATGATATTGGTGCCACTTCTGTACTTGTGCCCTTTGCGGCCGCACCGCTCACAAAGCCTTGGTGCGGTCCTGCCTGCACCCATACCCAATGACTCTGTCCACTCACATCACATTCACACCTGCACTAAACATGCACCTATGCTCATACACTAAGAGAGAGGTACACACACAGAGGCAGCAGGAAACCACACAGAGACACAAATGTAGAAAGGAACACTCACTATAGTAAAAAATCCTTTACTCTTGTTACACCAACTTGTTACACCAGGAGCTTTTCAGCTGTCAACTGAGCAATTATTGTTACACTCCCAGAAGAAACGAGTAAGCAAAACGCTTGGTACTGGAGTGCAATTTGCTGAAGCATAATATTTCTGCATATGTTCTCAAGCTAAGTACACATTTGGTGCTTTTTTTCCATTTTTGAACATTAAACAACCCAGCTGTGATTGTTGTTGCATCTTTCACTCAGTTAAGACTGTTGCTGCATTCTCAATATTGCCATTTGCAGAGATGTTATCTCAGTTTGCCCTGATCATTCCAAGAGGTTTTTTTCTAGACTACTGAGGTATGAGCTGACCTCTTGACAGTCATATTGGTATTATCATGAGACAGCGTTGCCTATAAGTTTTTAGTCATTCAACTCTGGGAAATTACTGAGGTCTTTTTCCTCTTGAGAATACCATCTCTCAAGCTTCTCTTATATTAGTGCTCATAGTCTCCTAGCTAGGGTTATTTTAAGAGAGTAAGAGATTTTTTACTATAATAGTTGGGCCTGATATTCGAAGGCCCTTATATGGGTAACTTCCTTAGTTAACTGTGTAAGGGCCATATCCGGGATATTCGAAGGGCACCTACACGGGCAGTGCCCTTCGAATATCCCAGCTAAATCCCTAGTGCACCCAGATACTATCCGCATAGCATCAGAG
The DNA here is from genome assembly GCA_033557465.1 of Ichthyophis bannanicus. Taxonomy (NCBI): domain Eukaryota; kingdom Metazoa; phylum Chordata; class Amphibia; order Gymnophiona; family Ichthyophiidae; genus Ichthyophis; species Ichthyophis bannanicus. The sequence continues at coordinate 1,010,399,641 of CM066032.1, read as the reverse complement.
CATGTTAGGGGTATTCTGGGGCGGAGCAGGGGTGGAGGAAAGGGCTACACGGGTAGCAGCGATTTTTGATTCTGCCTGCATAGCCCTCTGCGCCTTAATGATCAGCGAGGAAAATCGCTGCTACCCATGTAGCCTCTGCGGCGGCCGGGGCTTGCAGGCTAACCCGGATGTTCATTTCCGCCAGCGCAGAAGTGAAAATACAAGTTAGGGAGGTCGGCGGGCAGGCTATGTGCCGCTGCGGCACATAGCCTGCACAACTCAATATCGGGCCCATTGTCTTTATCTGCTGTATTAGAGGAGAGATTGTTTAGTGAAAGGAACACTCAGACACACATAGACAGATGGGCTCAAGCAACTGAGCAACAGGATGAGCTACACACCCCGTGTCAGGGAGAGAGACAGTGGGAGTTTGGAATGAGCATGGCTAAGGGGGGAAAGAGTTTCAAGTGAATGGAATATGCAGGGGTCTTAGAAAGGCGTGGAAAATAGGTTTGAGAAAGGAAAAGGAAAGGATGCAGGGAAACAAAAGGTAGCCCAAAATACACCCACATGGACATGGATGACAGTGAAGCTATGGAATTGCAAACAAAGCGCCTCCAGTCAGCAACACCACAAGCAGTCCCAAAAGACAAGTGTGACCAGTGCATGTTCATGATTTATACTGGGTGTAAATTGCACGTTCAGAAATCTCATACTGCGCATCACCAGCCTACGTGAAATACATCATATACAGAAGATCCCTAAAGATCTCTAAAAGAAAAAAGGGACTATAGTAGTTGATATGGAAGGGCAGGCTAGATAGGCCATATGGTCTTTTTCTGATGTCATGTTTCTATGTTTCTAAATTCTGATGCCGCCCTGGTCTCACCCTAAAATGTCCCCAGAATGCCTCTGGGAAAAATATGTATAGAACGATGTACCCGGTGCAGCAACATACAAATCGTCTTTCCAAAATCCTTTTTTCCACATGGATGCAGCTTACATGTCTCTTTGCTGCCATATCCATGTTTAAAATGTGAATAAGGGTTCTGAAATAACGCCCTAGATGTATAGTGGCATTGAATATACATATAATTTAAACATCGACACCAGTGTTTAAATTAACATGGCTGCTGCCACCACCAATAAAAATTGGACCTATGCACAAGGAAGTGATGTCACTGAGCATGATGGCAGCATGAGCTCAGAGTTCCGGTGCCAATCTCCAAAGAAACAGCAGTAAACACTCACCCTCAAACACAGTGGAGTGGAGCAGTAGCCTAATGGTTAAGCACACTGGCTTGGGAACCCAGAGACCAGCATTCAAATCCCACTAGCATTCCTTGTGACCTTGGGCAAGTCACTTAACCCTCCATTGCTTCAGGAAAAAAAAACAAAGGGCTATGTTTACTAAACGTGAATAACGCGCGTAGTATTACGTTAATGACCGTAAGTGCCGTATAACGCGCGTACCGACGCACTAACGACCGTTAACGTCATACTACGCGCGTTAACCGTAGTTAACGATCGTAAAGCTCCGCGGCGCGTTAAAACAGCGCAGAAGGTGGAGAGTGGGCGGAGAGAAGGGGTCAATGGGCGGAGAGTGGGCGGAGAGAGGCTCCCCTCATACTAACGCGCGGAGTGTCAGAGCTCACTTCCAACGCAAATGAAAACCTGTCGTTAAAGGCATTAAAGGGAAGAGAAACCATTTACGTCAGCAATGTACAGAAAACCGGGGAAACCCACAAAACGTGAGCAGTGTGATACATGTGCACAGAACAAAATATCACATAAAACGTTAAAAATGACCACAAGAAACATTTTAAAAAGCAGAATTCAGCTGGGCAACAGTGATAGCAATGGGCAACAAGGAACAACACTCCCTGGAAAGCACCAAAATAAAAGGAAATGATGTGTGGAAGGGTCTACGCTCCGCAGACCCTTTCAAAGAGCATTACATTGTAAAGGAGCTGTCCTGGGTGTGTGGTGTAATGTTTCCCAATGATAGCATTGTTGCCCAGCTTGGTTATGGGTGTATGCCCCTTTTGTGAGGTCATTTCTGCGGTTTATGTGCACCTTTGTCTGCATACAAGGTAAATGAGGCCACAGTAAACCTGTTGCAGAGCAGGGTTTCTGACTCGTCAGGCCGGTTTAACTAACTCCAGGGACTGCACTGTCTCTGTGGCCACAGTGTGGTGCAACAGACACAGCCAGTGCCTGTAAGACCAGAGGGTCACAGGTTCAAATCCCAGTTGGGGCTCCTGCCAACCCAGTCCCCATAGTTTTACCCACCACTAAACAGTGATAGTAAAGACACTCCTGTAGTGCAGAGAACATACGCATGGCCTATATTTTACCACACCAAACACAGACACCAGAAACAGGCACATTACCTATAGCAGAGTCCCGCAAATGCAGTCCTGGAGGGCCCCACAACATTCCGGTGTCATGCTGCCTCTAATAAAGATGCCTGTGCTGCATAGCTATGCACCACCCCCATGGTATGCAGATGTAGCTCATGCATATTTATGAGAGACAGCATGAAAACCCGAACAGTGTGTGGAACACCAGGACTGGAGTTGGGGAACTCTGCCGTAAAGCAGCAGCCAACAGGGCCACACACCCACCCACAGGCCCCATTGGCCAATGCCAGCTGGAGAGGCAAGACATTGGGCCCTGCCTGTATCTCCCAATACTAGCAGTTGCATACCTTAGCAATGCCACCCTACACCTGGGTATATGGTACACAGCTATCAAACGTTTCCTCTGATAACTGGCAGATATCAATTCCTACGTTAAGCACATTTTGCTCATTGAGCTCCACCATAACAATCATTCTGATGTCTGCGGTGTGCTGCAGGTCTGGTCTCTGACAGTGTTCACCACCCTGGGGAGTGACCCCCCAACAGTCTTGTGTACCATATCCATGCCTGTACTATGCCCAGGACTGGTGTGGTGGGTATGGCTGCTGACCACCTCTATAGTAGCACAATGCTGGCATAGGTGTGGGGGTGGCTGTCTGTCTATCCAGTGTGTGGTGGCTGCAAACACCTTCAACAGCCCACACTGCCAGCACTGTTGCCAGTATTGGGCTGCCAATGTGCATAATGAGGAGCAAGGTACCATGGGTATAGGCCGGACAGGGTGGCCTGGCCAGGGTGCATCTGCACAGGGCATAGGGCAGTGACAGGCACATTGTAGTGCCCGGCCACCAACTACACAGACAGGGTGACCTCAGTATATCCTGCTGAGAGATCACTCTCACCCTGACTGTGCAGTGACCACAGCATGGCTAGGCACTCCCATAGTGCTATCTAGTATTTCTCTCATGTGATACATATGGGTTTCCTTCTGGGGCCCAGTCACTGATGTATCTGCTTGCTGTGTATGCTGACATCCCAGTTCTGGGTGCAGGCATCTCCACTGGGCACTAGCAGACTGTTTGCAGCTGGTAGGTGTTGTGATGGAGTGGCTTGCAGCGTGCAGTGGCTGATGGCTTGCACCAGGGGAATATCAGGTAGTGGTGGGGTGCAGCATACCATATCCAGGCCTAATGTCTGTCTGCTATTGTGTTATGGCTGTGTACAGAGCTGCATTGACTGCCCTGTGGGGTGTCTGTTCCCCAGCAGGACTAGGGTTCATGTTCCCCTCTACTGCCACCGTTGCAGCATGGTAGACTGTGGATCTTTTGATAGGAGACCCTGTTTGCCTCCCTCAGCCCTAGGGGAGGGGTGTGGTGGTGGTGCATGGGGGCTGTACCTGACTGAAACAGACAGAGATGTCCAAGGTGTTCCTGCAGAAACTACCTATCTCACACAGTAACACTGCTTTGGACCTGCGCCATGGCCGGTGCTGTGGACCTAGTGCTGGGCGCCTCACTGCACCCTCAGGGTGAGCACAGTACCCGCACAATGTGACGGTGTGTAGCTGCTCTGTGCCAGTACAACACACAGTCGGTACCCCCTACCAGGCCGAGGTGCTGTGGGGGTGCATTCCCCATGGTGTGTATCTGTGGACAGCTGCTTTGCATGTGCAGTGCATCATGGGTGTGACTGGCCCAATCCAACCCTGTGAAACACCAGCACCTGCTCACAGGCTCTGATAAACCATAGGCCATCACACGTACATCTGTTAGCATAATGCACAGGTGCAGGACACCCTACAAAGTCTGTAATATAGGATGCCCACACTGGTAAAAACACACGTACCCACGCACGTAAACAAGCACGTACCCACGCACGAATGTACGCGCGCGTACCAACGTACGTGGCTAGGCACATTCCGAGGGTGTTTTTCTGATACCAATACTCAGCGTAACGAAAAGCATGCCTCCTCTTTCCTTCTGTAATGTACAGGGTGATGCCTGAGACAGCCTTCTGTGTTAGGCACACTGGGGGCTCGAACCCATGCTGCCTGTAACAGCGGTCAGTACCATAACCATTGTGCTACAGCTCTGTTTCAGTGCTTTGTGTCTGTACGTCTTCTTATGATTAACGCGCAGTAACGTGGCACGGCGCCCGGTAACGCTCGTTAATTTTGCTAACGCGCGGTAGTGGTAACGATGTACCGCCCATGTCCTTATTTGGGGTTTCTTTCACTACCGCGGCTCCTACCGCGAACTGCACTAACGCGATTTAGTAAACAGACCCCAAATTATCAATGTCCCTGTTTAATGTACATTACCAAGTTTAAGTTTCAATGTAAACCACTTTGATTAAAATGATAAAGCTGTATATAAAACCTGTTAAATAAATTTCTGTGAAGCGCTTTCAGGCAACAAAGGGCATAGCACTGAATGGTGACATGCCAATGGACAGCAAACCTCTGGGAATTCACATTGACAGGAGGACATTCAGAGGGTCAAGGACACAGCAAAATAGATAACAAAAACACTTGCAGCTCTATTTTGGAGGAGAAGGAAGAACATGGGGATGGAGCAGATAGAAGTGCTGGGATACTCCTGCAGATAGCACAGGAGGAACTAATAAACTAGTTTGGGGAACTCAAGACCATGATCAACACCACAAAAAATGAATATCACACAAAAATCATAATGAGCTCACTTAATCACCCAAGAGAGCTATTTGACATTGTCTGGTCTCTAACCACAGACTCCAATCAGGAGAAAACCAATAACATTCCCCACCCACAAATACTAGCAGACTTTTTCCAGAGCAAAAAACACTCCACAAACATCACTAAACAATATCTCCTTCAACAGACAATGGCTGGCCTTTGACTCAATATCAAACAAGAACATAGAGTACATAATCAGCAGTCAACACCATTACCTCTCCTCTGGACCCATGCCCCGTTGGCTGGATCAAGGCAGCCAGATATGAACTATCTCCATTCATCTGTAACTTCACACAACTCTCTCTCAAACAGGGTTACCTACCTGAAGAACTACAAACGGCATCAGTTCGCCCCATCTTAAAAACCCCCACTGCAGACATAGAAGACCCTGCCTCTTACAGACCTATATGCAACTTGCCCTTCATTACAAAAATAATTGAAAAGATAGTACTCCAACAACTACAGGAACACATTGACAGATACGCACCTCTGGACTAACACCAGCATGGCTTTAGTCCATATCATGGTGTGGAGACGCTCCTCACTTCACTACTGGATTCAATAACTAAACGTATAGCAAATCTTAACCAGGGATTCATACTGATCTTTTTGACATAACCCCAGCATTCATCTCCATACCACACAACCTCCTGCTCGCAAGACCACAGGCCACTGGAAATGGTGAAACCCCACTTTCCTGGTTCCAAACATATCTATCAGACCGCCAACAACGTATGGATAGGACCACATGAATCAATCCCATACACATAATATAAAGGAGCTTTATCATCACTGCTCTTCAACGTATTCATGCAGCCCATATGCACCATATTCCACAAGCCCATATGCACATATTCCAAAATTCAGTACAGGATTTATGCAGATAACATAATGATGTTCACATATTATGACATCACTACCCCAGACCTAAGCATAATAACTGCTTGCTTCTCTGATATTGCCCAATGGATAGCAGAACATGATACAAAAAAAACAGAGGTGCTCCATTTCTCCAGAAACAAAACCTTCTCTCCCCCCTAAAACACTCAGAATCCAGAATATAGAGCTGGAAACCAAACAAGAGGTTAGATATCTGGGCATAACAATTTGCCAACAGCTTGACTTCATCTCTCACATCAGTAGGACTACAAGAGTCATCTACCATAAAATAAAAATCCTCCACAACCTGCGACCTCTACTAACAACACATGACTTCTTCCTGGTATTCCAAGCCCTCATCTTTCCACACCTGGACTTCAGTAACAGCATCTACCAAGGACTTCCCAAATACACACTGCACCAACTATAGGTGGCCCAGCATACTGCAGCCCACAGCATAGTAGGAGCGATAAGAAGTGACCACATCACACCAATACTAAAAACGTTTACACTGGCTCCCCTTAGCCAGCCGAATTAAGTATAAATCAATAGTGAACATCTTCAAGACAATACATGACTAATCATCATCTTATCTTAAGTCCCTCATCTAAATACCAACAAACATAAGAAACAAAGATGCAGACAAAACCTATTAGCTCTGCCAATGGAAGTAACACGAGCAAGCCAAGCAACACACAGCAGAACCTTTTCCATGTACGCGTCCAACCTCTGGAATGTCCTCCTGGGAAACCTCAGAGAAATACACGACCCAACAGCCTTTTGGAAGGAACTCAAGACTCTCTTATTCAGAGAACACTTTAAAGATAAAAACATGGCCTCTACATAAAACTAGAGGCACTAAGATCTCTTTCCCTTCCACTGCAAATGCAGAGTATAACTATTAACTATGACAGATAACAAGCTAAAACATTTAGATCAAGTAGGTTTGATGTGGGTTTTGGTTAAACAACAAGAAATAATGTTAGCAAGTGTAGCTTGTTTGTGTCAAGGGTTGCATGAACAAAGGTAGTCCTGTTGTGGGGGAGGTGGGAGGGAGTTATGGGCATGGAAGTGTTGCTGGGGGGGGGGGGGGTGAGTGCTAGGAGGAAAGGTTGGAGCAGCTGATGGAGGACCAGGCCAGAGCTGCAGCCAAAGTGCAAGCTACTGAGGAGTGGAAGGAAACCCTGCTATTAAAAACGGAGGACCTGGAGAATAGGTCCAGGCAAAATAATCTGAGACTGAGAGGGGTGTCCAAGGAGCCTGAATTCCTAGACTGCAGGCGGGTAGCTGAGGACATATGCACTGCAGTGGGGATGATGAGGTGCCTACGCAGATAAAGCTAGACAAGGTGCATAGAGCCTTGGGGCCTCCCGAGTAAATATGCCAAGGACATAGTAATATGCCTGCACAACTGTGAAATCAAGGAGTGCATAGCCACAAAGATGCGGACACTGAACAACTTTGCATGGCAGGGCTACAAGGTATCTATCTTTGAGGATCTGGCCGTGGGTGTGCTGCAGAGGCACAAGAAAATGGTGACAATTACCCAGATGTTGTTTCAGGAACAGTTACGCTATCAGTGATTGTACCCGTTTGGACTGGCTTTTACCAAAGAAGGACAGACTTGGCGGGCATGCACTCTGACAGAGGTAGTCCAAGAGATGGGAGCAGTGGGACTACCAGTGCAGAAGCCTGGATTGGAGGACAGATGGAAAGTGGTAGGCTCGAAGCACGTGGGCTGGACCAGAGTCGGCACCAAGAAGAAAAAGAAAGGACAGCCAGAAGAGTGCCACTTGAATGTACTGGGTTAAGGACATGTGGTTTGGCTTGAAATCTAATTCTGTTCCTGTTGGGAGTGTGGTGGGGTGAAGAGGGGGGTTGAGGGAAGGGGTTGTAGGCGGAGATAGTTGAAATGTTGGGAGTCAGCAATGAATAGAGGGGACGGTTGTGGGGAGGGAGAGTGCAGGGGCAAAATGTGATGTTTATTGTTGACGGTTGGGTGTGGTGGGGTGGAGGGGGTATTAGGACTTGTGGGAGGGGATCGAGTGAGGGGAGGTCACTACTCCTTGGCAGGGTCCTCTGCTGTAGGGGCTGGCATGATGGGGTGGGGAGATGGAGGGGGAAGGGGTGGGAGGGAAACGGGTGTCAGGGAAGGGGAGGGCATGGGGGATGGGGGGGAGAAGTGAGGGGAGATGATAGTTGTGCCCACCATTAATGCAAAGGATTTGAACTCCTGGAATAAAAGGCAAATGCTGGAGAAAAAGGGGGGAGATTGAAGGCCAATGTACCTCTTATAGTGGGAAGGAATTACAATTTAACGCTGAACCTGAGACTCGATAATAGTGGTGGAGTAGCAATGGAAGGGGGAACATAGGAAAATAGGGGGGAAGGAAGGGGGAACATAGGAAAATGATCTACATGGAAGGCCGGTTGGGCCAAGGGACCGTGTGGTGGGTCTGTCCCCCGGACGAGCGAAAATATTCCTTCTTTTCTAAACTGCACCAGTCCTATAGTTGTTTGGATATGTTTTGGGTGAGTGGGAGGTGGGTACATAAGGTAGAGAGGGTGGAAATGGGTTCTATTACCTGGACAGATCACGCTCCAGTGAGTATGACTTTTGGCCTGGGCCAAGTGGAGGGGTAATAAAGTTCTGGAGACTAAATGACTCAGTATTGGAGGATGAGGTGAATATTGTGAAGCTTCAGTCGATTTTAGCTGAATATGTTTGCTTCAATTGAGGGGCGGGGTTGGGGCTAGGCATAATTTGGGATAGCTTGAAGGCAGTGGTTAGGGGTCATCTCCTATTTTCATGGCTGTGGTGAAACGGTCTAGGAGGGGTAGAGAACAATTTATCTGTGATCAGGAGCGGCATTTAGAAGCACAACTCCAAAATAACAGAGACCCTAAGGTGTTAGAGAATCTGGAAAGATGGAGGGTGGAGTTCAGTAAGCTGAGAGCCAGTCAACTGGCCCATGAGTTCAATATTTTGAGTCGGGAAACTGGGTTAGCAGATTGCTAGCTTGTAAGCTAAAAGAAAGAAGGAGGCAGGGTCAAATTGCAAGCATCCAGAGGACGGATGGTGACATGGGGCCCAATATTGCATGAGGCGCCCAAGGAGACACAATGTGACTAAACTTACCCATTCAGCAAAAGGGCATGAATCATGAGAAAGGCAGTGGCCAGTTGTGCAAGTATGGAAAATGTACACAAGGTCCTTCAGTGCGCCAGGCAGGTAAATGGACCTAACTGCGCAGCAGGCGGTGGAGGATAATCAGCCTAACCGCATAGCAGAGGCAGATGAAACCCAGGCAATGCTGTCCAAGGGAAGCAAGGCATCCTGCGTACTGCCAACTGTGCAAAGGCAGCTACCCATGCAAGGAGCCAAATAGAGGGGTGCCGTAGGCGCACAGCTACCCAGGGTGATGCATATACCCGTGCAGTGCACTGCAAGAGGACCTCACCATTGCCGCACCATTACACAGGCAAGGAAATGGGATGCTAGCATCAGCGAATACTACATGAGCCTGCACACCCATGTGGATGCAGGGGATACATGTCACCCTACACGGGTAGGGAGAAAACCCACCCCACCAGCACATGAGCCCCCTCTGGCTTGGCTGATAAACATCAACAGAATGGCTGCCCGGAGGATGGAGAATTTTACCCCCAATGAGGCAGAGGCCATGGCCAGGATGATCCTGACATATGAGGGGGTGCTGTACCCCGGGGTAACAGAAGGCCCAACCTATGCCTCTCAACAGCTAAATGGAGGGGTATACAGCTCCATTGCGGAGGTGAATAGCCAATGGGAGCTGCAGGGACAGGGGGTACAGGAAAGGGAGAAGGGCAGAAGTGCAGGCCATAGCCAACACACTGACAGAGGGACAGCAGTGGAAATATGCAGGCATGCAGAGATGTTGGGACATGGCCCAGGCAGGGGGCCCTGCACAGGGTCAGGGTAGTGTGGCAGGCCTGTCCGGCCCTGCAAAGACCACACTGCATCCCTGGCAGCCCAGAACAGTATAACTGAACACCCAAAGTGGGTTGCAGTGACAGTGCCCTCAGCTGACAGATGGGCAGCAAAGGCAATGGCATGGTCAATGTACCACAGCAGGGGGATAGGGTGATAGGGATATGCCCGCCTGCAGCAGTGCATGTCATGTGGATGATGAACACAAAGATGCAGCTGTGTGCCATGGCCTGCTGCAACTGCCCATATAAGGCTCAAAACAGACACCATGCATAGTGAGGGGTAGTCCACCTGAAACTGATGGCGGCCCTCTATGCACCCACTCGAGCACTACAGCAGGTGCAGCTGCACAGTGTGTGACTGGTATGGCATCTGTGCCCACTGTACATGACAGCCGGGGTATTGGAGGCCAAAACATAGGGACTAATGTGGTCCATGTCCTCCATCCCACAGTGAATTTGATGTCAAGCACACATTGGAGGCATTGAAGTGCCGGTTCTGGACCATGCGGCAGCAGAGACTCCAGACGTTACAATGCCTACATGAGCAGATTGCAGCAGAGGCAGGTATGTGATGCGCTGGGCGGTAACCCCCATCTGAGAGAGCTGATGGGTACTGTGCAGAGGATGGGTCAGCAACAGTGGGGGCCTGTCAGTGAGCAGGCCATGGGGGTGCTGTGTGTGTGTCTGTGTGTGAGTGGAGGGGCCACCATGTGACCACATAGCAGAGGCAGACCAGAACATGGTGCACCCACCCAGACAGCTGTAGGTGGCTGCAACAGCACCTCCAGCACCTCGACAGAGGGGAGAGGAGGAGGAGACGTCAACAGAGGAGGACATGGGGCAGAGGAGGAAGCAGAGGAGGAGGAAGGAATGGAGTCAGAACTGGAGGAGGATGAGGAGAGGGAGGAAGTGAAGGAGGTGGAGGAGGAGGGGTGGAGGAAGAGAGGGAGGGGGATGAGGAGGAGGGGGAGGATGTGGAGGAAGGACAGGAGGGGTGGGTAAAGAGGTGTCCCAGGATGATGAGGCCTGGGAGGCAGGGATGGGGGAGGAGGGAGGAGAGCACATCCTTGGAATCTGGCACAGAATCCAAGGGGTCCCCAATGTCAGACGAGGCTGTTGGGGAGGAGACCAGGCCACACTACCAGTACCAGTGTGGCCAGGGACAGAGGTGATGGCCACCTGCCGGCTGACAAGGCACATCAAGGAGGAGTCCCAGGATGGGCCGCAGTTGTCTGCAGTTCCACCAACCACCCACAGTGGCATGCCCACACATGCAGCCCACATCCCTGCAGGATCCCTGGAGGAGCCACATCCCATGCAATCTCTGGAGGAGTTGGTGTCACTGCAGTCACAGCGGCCACAGGATCAAACCAGGTGCCCAGCCCAGGCACTCTGGCCCCAGGTCCACACCCTGTAGGGCCTGCACCAGGCCCAGCCACTGCCACTATTGAGCCACAGGATCTGCCTACAGCACAGGACAGTCTGGTCATGGAAGTACGACTCCTCCACTAGGAGATGCATCTGTCCACCCATGCTATTGTGGAGGCCCTACAAACAATAGCGGCAGCACTGGGGAGCCAGGGTATGCCAACCCCAGGGCAACAGGGGCCAGTTGCCAGATAGGAAAGGGTGTGCCGGTGACTGACATGGCCACCCAATCAGTAAGGGGCATGTCTGTGCCAGCAGTGGTGGGAGTGCAGTGCACAGGGGGGGGGAGGGGGGCACAGGCAACATATGGTGGGGTTGCTGTTGTTGTTGTGTGCTTGGTGCGAGTTGACAAGCATCATTAACCTGTTTGTTCTGCTGCAATTGTTAAATAAAGGGGTTTGTATTTTCATATCTGAGCATTTATTCATTGGAGTCAGTGGCAGAGCCTGGTGACTGCAACACACCCCTGCTCTGTGTCTGCCATCCAGATGTATGGCGGTGCCAGCAAATGCACAGTGCCACCTGGGATGCACCAGGTGTGTGTAGACCGCCATGCCTGGTGGACAATGCCAACTATGGCAGTTGAACTCCACATGGTACACCCCAGGATGCACTGTTTGGGGCCAGGCAGTGCCAAGTCACAGGCTGGCAGATGCAGAGTTGGTGGGTGTCACCAATGCCCATACATATGTTATTGTACCGGGTGGGGGGCGGGCTTGGCTCCGAGGGCCAAGGAGTGGAGGAGTGGCCTAGTGGTTGGGGCAAGGTACTTCAGGCCGGAAGGTCAGGGGTTCAAATCCCACTAGAGGACAGCAACCTTGGGCCGGAAGGACTGGGGTTTCTAGTTCCACAGGTGCTCCTTGTGGTCTTGGGCAAACCACTTAACCCTCCATAGCCCATGTTCCCTGTAAAATAGTTATCTCCAAGTTATAATGTCCTGTTCAATGTAATTTCAGTTTGTTCAATGTAAACCACACTGATGCAGAATAGCGCTGTATATAAGAGAATGTAAATAAAATAAATAATAATAAAATAGAGGGCCACTGGAACACAGGGTATTGATATTGTGGGGCCATGTGGGTGTTACCTGGGGGGGAGAAGGGGCTACGGGACAACCAGGTTGGCATCATCTATCAGGTCACCAGCCCCAGATAGTGCAGTGTTGGCATTGGTGGCATAGGCTGATGGCAGCTCATCTGTGGTTCAGCTGATACAGGCATCATGACAGCCCATCTTGCCACCATAGTGCTGACGGGGACAAGCGGTGGAGGTGGCAGTCACCGCAGACCCTTCAGTGATGCATGTGGTGGGCTGCTGTTGCAGCAGGGACATGGCTGCCAATCTTTGGTCCCACATAGGCATGCACCCAGCTGGCTCTGTAGAGGGCTCCATCCACAGCAGCATGCACTCTGCCCCTGGAATGACTGTGTGTGTAGTTGTGTAGGGTGCCACAGTGCCCTGTGGAGGGTGACTGACCTATGCCTGCAGGTCTAGATGTGCCAGGATTGTGGATACGCCAAGAATGGGTAATATAAAGTGGCATGCAGATCATGAACCTACCCGCGTAGGGAGATATTGTACTTACCCATGTATGTCACAACCATGTAATGTTTGTGATATCCCCCTTTATGCTGCTGCACAGGTATGATGGCTTTTGGCACTGAGTGCTGACGCACATATTCATATGCTCCGCATGTAAGGCCATACGCGGTAGCTCACATGGTCTTGGATGGGGCATGGCTGGCCTTGGCATCATACCCGCTTTCAAATTTGACATACGCGAGCAACTCACCGCTGTGCCAGTCCATGACCAGCATCATGTCACAGGCAGGGCGGGAGAAGCACAAGTGTGCCAGGAATGTGAAGTTCAGCCCCTTGGAGTCCTCCATAGCTGTGGGGCTCATCCTGAGGCACTATGCCACCCTATTTGAGGCCAAGGATGCCAGAACCTAACAGAGGGCGTAGCAGAACATTGTGAAGAAGATGAATGCAGTGCATCACCACAACAGGGATATTGAGGACCTCAAGAAAAAGTGGTGGGTGGTGCGGCAAACAGCCAAGGAGAAGAGGGCAATGAAGAACAGGCTGTCCCTGGACTGCCAGCACAAACTCTTCCCCTTTGAGAATCAGTTTTTCCAATTCATAGATGAGGTCATCATCACTGGGGTAGCTGACTATGATAGCTCTGCACCTGTCACACAGGGGGGGTGAGTAGATACTGCAACACACTGTTGCTGCAGCTATCCCTCCATCCTCACCATAACACCTGACACTCATGCTGGCACTGACCTCTGTCTCTTCTGCCATCCCACAGACCAGGCAGTGGCTGGACCATCCCAGCCAGTGGAATCCCAGGCTGCTGGTGAGACACCCCCTGCTGCTGGTGCTGACCATGATGGCCCTGGTTGCAGTACAAGCTAGGGGGGCACCGGGGCAGTGAGTGCGGTGGCAACAGAGGAACAGCCTGCAGTGAACCTAGCGTTCCCCATCCCAGAGGAGGCATCCAACAGTGGTGCAGGTGATGTTGACCAGGAATTGCTTCAGGAGGGATCCTGCATGCTGGAACACACTGAGGGGATCCTGTCTGAGCTTGGCACCATTCATGGGGAGATGCAGGGCATACACCAGGAGTTGGAGAATGCACATTAGGCAATGCATGAGCACCATTTGAGAGTGCAGTACCAACAGGATGCACAGCTGCATCTTCTGCAGGAGATGACGCCCTACCAGGCCGCAATTTCAGGGTCATTTTGCCCGCTGGTTGGGATACTGAGGGGACAGGGGGAGGGTAGTGAGCAGGGGGCTGGCCTGTTGAAACAGCCAGATGGCTGTGAGCAGCCTGAGGTGGGCCAGCCCACTGATGAGGGGGAATATGCAGCCAGTACAACATCAGACATGGCTCCATTGCACCGGAGCACACATGCAGCAAAGTGCCCCTGGCCAGATCTGGGATGGTGGGTAAGGGGGCAACATAAGTGCCGTTGCTGCTTGTAGGCAAACAAAATCATGACATCCCTGCTCAGTGTGTGTACTTGCTACCTAGAATGACTTCCTAATGAGTCTGTTCCATGTGTCAAGTGCAAGAGTCATCTGCTGTTGGGTCCCCATCTCCGCCATGGCCACATCATCTGCCTCCATGGTGTCATCTTCACCTGCCGCCTCTGGCTCGGGGTCAAGGATTCCACAAAGCCATGCCAGATTGTGTATTATACAGCATGCTGTGAATATTGTGCAGACCCTCTCCGGGCTGTATAGCAGCTCGCTGCCATTCCAGTCCAGGCATTGGAATCTGCTTTTCAGGATCCCTATGGCTTGTTCCACCACAGCCCTGGTCCTTTGCTGTGCAGCATTGTAGCGCTCCTCCTGAGGGGTCTGTGGATGTCATAGTGGTGTGAGCAGCCATGTCCTCAAGGGGTAACCATGGTCACCTGGGGAGCAGGAAGGGATGCATACATCAGCAAACCACACATAAGTCTATCCTCATTCACATGCGTTGCATGGATACCCTACCTATGGGCTGTAGGCTGGTGTTTGATCTGTTGTCCCAGATAGAGCAGGGGCAACATCACATCACTGTTGATTGGTCCTGACATGCCAGGGGTATGGGCAGGGAGAGGGCACAAGAGGTTGCATGGGGGTTGGGGACTGGCAGTTCAAGAGGGTCATTCTATGGGTCAGGATGTGACTGGGTGGCCCTCAGGGTTGCGGGATGTGTGAGTGCTATTCCAGAAGGCATGGGCACTGTGGTGGTGAACATATATGCAGGTGTGGGTCCTACCAACCCGGGGGGCACAGGGGGGTGCAGCCGGTTGGCGTGACATTCACAGGGGCACAGTGTATGGTGTGTGTGGGCACAGGGCCAGGACAGTCACTTGTAGGTACCCGGGAGTGGTGTGCCTTGCCTGATGTCTGTGTTACAGTATGTATGCTGCAGACTGTCTGTTGCTGGAGGCCAATGGTATTGGGTGTAGGTTGGGGCGATGTGTATGGCATAGGTGGCATGTACGTGGTATGTTGGGGTTCCCATCACCCTCAGCACCTTCCTCTCCCTCCCCCTCCCCCTCCCACTACACCTCACCCACCTCTCCTTCCAGCCTCTCCTCCCCCACCCACTTCCCCCCCTAAGCACCACTCATCCTACTCCACTGCCTTCACCTCCAGCTCCACTTCACCTCCTCCTCTACCATATCTCTCATCAGCACATTTATGCCCTTCAGCAAACCTACCTGACTGGGCGCCTGTGTGGGGGCGTGTCAGCATTTCTATGCTCCCTCATGGGCATCCAATCCTGTATCACTCCTACATAGGGCTGCATGCGGTATGCATCTTGATGCACATTGGCTTATAGTTGCGTACACTTACCAAGCAGCCATTCCTCTCCAAGGTTGCCTTTGGATAAATGCATCATGACACAAGCTGGGGAACCGGGCACACACATCCATGATGAGCAGGTTTGCATTCACCACCAGTTGCATATTCAGTGAGGTGTAATTGTGGCAGTTCCTGTAGGCCCTCTGTTCTTGTCTGAATACCCTCAGGGCTATGTGTGTGCAATCCAGCACCCCAAGCACCGAGGGGAAGCTGGCAATGTAGAAGGCCTGCATTGTATCATAGTGCTCCTCTGGGGTCCTGGGGAATGCAATGAGGTGGCCCAGATGTCGTAGCAGGGCACTGCTGACAGCAGTGATACAGTGGCTGGTGGCAGACTGGGTGATCCCAACTGTGGCCCCAATGACATGTTGGAAACTCCCTGTGGCCAGGGAGACAAGATTGGTGGTGACCTGCACTGCTACTGGCAACATCTGGCTTCTGCCAGTGGCAGGCTCCACGTCCTGGCAGAGGATGGCTCAGAACTCTGTTATAGTCACACCATCTAGTTGGTACCACTGGTAGACTTCCTCCATTAGTTGGAGGTAGGTTGCCCTGGGCTTGTGCACTCGGAGGACATGGTACCTGTGCCTCTGGTGCTGGGTGCCTGCCTGATGCAGTTGTTGAACCCTTTACCACCTCCTTTGCTGTGCCCGGGCTCTTTGGATCTGTCTGCACCTCTGGATAAGCCTCAGCACTCCCCACATTGCTTGCTCCTTGTTGATACCCAATTGTTATCCGATACATAGCTTTGCAGTGTTTGTTCCTGCTCTCCTGGGTGTCAGAAAACCTCGCTTAGTCCTACACGGTTTGTGGCATCTCATGGAGGCGGCCATACCCATTGAATATCTACGTTATGTGGTTTGTGCAGTTCCCTGCCCATGGCACACCTCCATTAAGCCCTTGCTGCTATCCCATTAGCGTTACCCGTGAGGTGGTCATTTTCATATGTAGATGGGTATGTGATGATCCATTTTACATGGTTATTGCTGTTTTACATGGGTATGCGGCGCCTATCTGCCACCTAACGCTTCAAATATCAGGCCCTTGGTGCTTAAGGTGGGAGAGATTGGAGAGGTGTTTACGAGTTATTACCAAACTTTATGTAAGGGGGAGGTGGAAAACAGACGTGAAAAGGGGGAGGAGTTTCTCCGGGACTGTATATTAGAGAAGCTGGATGCAGAGGCCGGGATAGTGCTGAATAGGGATATAGGGGAGGAGGAGGTGAGGCAGGCGTTCAAGACATTGAAAGTGGGCAAGGCCCTGGATTGGATGGCTTGATAGCAAAAGATTTCAGGAGCAGCTGGTGCCCTTACTGATAGAGGTCTTTAATGATGTGGTGGAGAGAGGGGCTGTCCCTGAATCTATGAGAGAAGCAGGAATTACAGTTCTGCATAAACTGGGGAAGGATAGCAGTGTGTGTGGATCGTTTTGGCCCATCTCATTAATAAACTTGGATGCAAAACATCTGGCAAAGATTATGGCTAACAGGTTGCAAGGGTTTGTCCCAAAGCTGGTAAAGATGGATCAGACTGGCTTCATTTTGGGCAGACAGAGAAGGGATAATATTAGTTAGATACTCAACCTGACTTGGGGAATACAGCGAGCAGTGGAGACAGCCCTGTTCAAGACTGAAAAAGCCTTTGACAGGGTAGAGTGGACCTTCATTGTCTAAGGTGTTAAAGAAGATGGGCATCAGGGGTAAATTCTTGAAATGGGTTCAGGCACTCTATGCTACACCAATGCATGGATAAGGATAAATGGGGGGTTTTCAGACAGCTTTCGGCTCAGCCGAGATACAAGACAGGAGTGCCCCTTGTCTCCTCTCTTATATGCACTTGTGATTGAGCCCTTGGCTGAACAGGTGAGACAGCAAGGGGATATAAAGGGAATAAATCTGGCAGGAATGACTTACAAAATTGCTCTTTTCGCAGATGACGTGCTATTCACCATTAGAGAAATTCTCAGATCATTGCCGGTGCTGATGCCTGCAGATTAAAAGATATAGTGCAGTATCGGGGTATAAACTGAATGTAGGGAAAACAGTTCTGGGCTTTAATTTGCCCAGCAACTTAGAAGGGCATTTGAGGGACGCCTTCTCCTTTTGGTGGGTAGGCCAGACTTTCTGCTATTATCCATGAGAGAGCCACCTTAGATGGACTTTTGGAGTAGAATTATGGACCCCTGCTGGAGGCAATAAAAAAGGATTTAGGGAAGTGGAGGGAGCTCCGTACGTCTTTTTTGGGCCGCATAGGGGTTATAAATATGAATGTTCTGCCTAGGGTGCTCTTTCTATTTGTGTCACTGCCTTGGGGGTGTCAAAAAAGTTTCTGAAGAAGTTACAAAGCTTGGTGTTGGGTTTATTTGGGAAAGGAAGGCCCCAAAAGTGGTACGGAGAGTTATGTATCAAAAAGGGAATGAGAGAGAACTGGGAGTACCCTGCTTCTTGGCCTCTTGTGAGGCGGCGCAGTTGAGGACCCTATTCATCTGGGGAAGGACTGGGGAGGTACTCAATGGGTGTGGATGGAGCAGGAGATGGAGGGAGGGCTGGTGTGGAGTGTGGGAGGGAGAAGGGGGAGTTAGTGGGCAGTAATCCGCACACCCAGCTTAATCTGTGTGTGTGGTGCCAGTGTCGTGCTTGGTTTCTGGGGGGAAAGTTTATACACGGCAGGCGTTCATTACAGGTTTGAAGGATTTTGGTTCAGGTTGGGAGGGGGAGCGATTTTGATATCGGGAACAGAAGGGGCTGTGGCGGCTTGGACAGCTGCTGGATGAGTAGTGGGAAATTCTGCAGTTTCAATCTTTCTGGGAGAAATTTGGGTTACAGGAGGAGGATAGGTACACATATGTACAACTTTGGCATTATCTGGGGCAGGAAAAGGTGAAACAAGATCTGCAACTGGCTCCCACACCATTTGAGGAATTGATGAGGAAAGAAGGGCAGAGGAGGGATCTAATGTCAGCCATTTATGGATGTTTGTTGCAGAGTAGAAGAGGGGTTCTACTTTATGCACTTCGATGGGAGAAAAAGCTATCGGGAGAGTAGGGTGAGGGGCAGTGGAGAGCTATTTATGCTATGACCAGGGAGTCGGCCTTGGAGGCGGCCCTATTGGAGGTGGCCCTATTGGACACCAGTCTGACTGCAAGTGGTTTATCAAAGATGCGGAGAGGCATTTTGGAACGGGTGCAGTGGTTAAGATGATTTGAAAAATCTCCTATGGGATTGTCTGAAGGTACGAGCTTTATGGGCGGATGTGGAGGGACTGTGTGCTGCGATCATTGAGATGCCAGTGTGACTGACTCCGGAGCAGGTTCTCCTCAATGAGAGGCAAGAAGAGGAGGAGTGGGTGGTGGGGATCTTTATAGGGTACTGTATTATCGTGACTAGGATGGAGGTGGCCATCTGGTGAAAGAAGGCAGATATGCCAAAAAAACAGATATGATGCTTAGGAGACTGGATCATGTATATGTAATGAGTGAGATAGCGGCCTGTAAGCATCACAGGATCGAGAAGATCTGGCACTGGTATAAGGCTTGGAGAAGAGTACACCTCCTAGCAAATCAGGGTGGAGGAGGAGCTGGAGGGGGGGGGGTCATGGGTAGAGAGGGGTATAGAGGGGGGGGGCAGCTAGTGAACTAGAGGCCGGCACAGATCAGGGAGTGGTGGGGGGAGCAGGGCCGGCCCTAGAGTTGATCCAAAGTATTGAAGCCCTAGGCGAACCTCAAGCTTTACACCCCTTTTAACTGTCAAAATCTATTATTTAGTTTTGAATGACCTGCTTTTGCTGCCCTCCAGAGGTTGCTGCCTTAGACAACAACCTAGTTTGCCTAGTGGTTGGGCCAGCTCTAGGGGGGAAGTGGGGAGGTGCGGAAAGGCTGGAGATCGTGAGGTGAGAGGAGGATGGTGGTGAGGAGTGGGGGGGCCTAGGGAGTAAGGGGGTGGAGATGGTATGTGGGAATAAGGTTTGAAGGAATATGGGTGGGAATGTTCAAGAGTAATTGGAAGTAGCATTGTTGATGGATAGTTGTACTCATGTCTCAGGGGCGATGGGAGCTTTGGTTTCTATTCTGTGAGTTGCTGGTTTGTTAACTTTTGGAAAATGTAAATAAATAAACAATTGCAAATAAATAAACCATTACAGAAAAAAAATTGGACCTATTATCTTTAGTAAGTCCTAAGTCGTTAAAAGTATTTATTATTTTTTAACAGAAAATTGTAGTTGCTGTGTTAGTCCTCTTGGATATGTGCCAATGAAGGTGTCAGCATTTTCATATATACAATAGCAAACAATGCTTTAGAAAATGAACTCTGCTTATATAAACAGTAAAGATCTGTTAATATAATGCAAACACAAATAGAGATTATTTTTATAAGAATAATAACACAGGTACACTACCAAAAAACTGCCTCCAGTTTTGCAACTGATTCCTATAGATTTTGGGGTGCTGAATCCAGGAAAAATAGCCAAAATGTTCCATCACGTCACGTTTTCTTGCAAAATTAGATTTCTTACCCATATAAGGAATGTTCACATAATTTCTTTTTAGCCGACTGCAGTTTATTTTCTTGGCCCAAAATAGAGGTTGTAATGGTTAACTAACTAGAAACACTCCCTCATGATATTTTAGAGTGTTTTGTATTCATTTTATACATTAACAGGACAATTGGGAGGCGGGGGGCTAAATCCAGTACTCGCACTGGCGCATGTTCTTTCCTGTTCGCCTCGCCTCGTTCGCTCGCTCAAACACGGTGGTTGCGACATGAACGTTCCTGTCAAATTTCAGTTTCTTGCAAGTTCATTATTACTTTTGTTTGCTCAGTCGTAATCCAGCTTTATTCCGAAGTGGTTCACTACAGTTGTAGTTTGCAGTGCTGTGTATTTGTGATGGCTCACAGAGCCAGAGGTTGCGTCAACTCTCCGGACAGTTTTTGTTTTATTTGTGGGGAATATACCGTGAAAAAGCGGCAGAGGAACATTTCTGCATTTATTAAAAAATTATATTTCGCCTATTTCGGTTTGAAGTTAGGCGATCAAGACAAACCGTGGGCTCCTCACAAAGTGTGCAAGACATGTGAGGAAGATCTACGCTTATGGATGAAAGGTAAAAAACAAGCATTTCGTTTCGGAATACCTATGATGTGGCGTGAACAAAGAGACCACAGCAGTGACTGCTATTTTTGCTCTTGCATTGTGAAGGGATACAACTTAAAAAATAAGAACGTAATAAGTTACCCCAACCTTCCCTCAGCAATTAGGCCTATGCCTCATAGCAACGAAGTACCTGTGCCTGAACCACCAAAATCTTTGGATCATATTTGTGTGGACGGTTCTGATCATGATGAGACTCATCAGATGGCTTTTCCCGATGAGCCCAGTACTTCCGAGTTTGAAACTGAACCAGATCCGAAACCTGAACTTTTCTCTCAAGCTGAATTGAATGATTTAGTCCGGGATTTAGGACTCCCAAAAGATGCTGCCCAACTGCTAGGTTCTTGGCTTAAACAGAAAAATCTATTGTCACCAGGAACAACTTTTTATTGGTACCGCAACCGCGAGACACAATTTTTGAAGTATTTCAGCAAAGAGGAAGATTTGGTATTTTGCAATGATATATACGGAGTGATGGAAAAGTTTAAACTCAAGTATGATCCTGCTGAATGGCGGCTGTTCATTGATTCGTCAAAAGACAGCATAAAAGGTGTTCTTCTTCATAATGGCAACACATTCGCTTCAGTTCCTATTGCTCACTCTGTTATTCTCCAAGAAAAATACGAGAATTTGGCCCTGATTCTTCAGAAAATTCGTTATGATGAGCATAAGTGGATGATTTGTGGAGACTTTAAAATTCTATCCATGCTATTAGGGCAGCAATCCGGTTTCACCAAATATCCCTGCTTCCTTTGCTTGTGGGATAGCCGGGCCCGCGACCTACACTGGGGGAAAAAAGACTGGCCAATTCGGGAGTATTTGAGACCCGGTGAGAAAAATGTTCTTCATGAGAGCTTGGTACTTCGTGATAAAATTCTATTACCACCTCTCCACATTAAGTTGGGTCTCATTAAGCAATTCATCAAGTCCCTTCCAAAAGATGGTGAGTGCTTTCGGTACCTTTGCTCAAAGTTCCCCCGACTTTCTGAAGCAAAGCTAAAGGAAGGAGTGTTTGTTGGCCCTGATATAAGGAAACTCATTTCAGATGGAGCATTCGCTGAAACGATGTCTGAGAAGGAAAAAGAAGCCTGGGATTCCTTCAAGGATGTTGTTCTCAAATTCTTGGGGAACAGGCGGGATGAGAACTATAAGGATATTGTTGCCAGGATGCTCAATGCCTTCAAAGAACAAGGCTGTAACATGAGCCTGAAAGTCCATTTCTTGCACTCCCATGTGAACTACTTTCCCGAAAACTTGGGGGCGTACAGTGAAGAACAAGGTGAAAGGTTTCACCAGGACATCAAGGACGCAGAGAGAAGGTACCAAGGAAGATGGAACACCTCTATGATGGCTGATTTCTGCTGGTTGCTGCTGCGGGAAACCCCAGATGAAAAATATGCCAAGCAGCGCACCAAGAGAAGCATTCGGGGGAAGAAGAAACGGGCCCACCAGGAGATTGATTGACCCAAGAATGACTTTAAAATCTAAACTGTGTTGACAAATATCGTGTTTTTACTAAACTTTGAAATAAAAATTTGCTAGTTATTACCACAGTGTCGGATCTCATTTATTAGAATTTTATTTTCACACCATCGGGTGTTTGTCTTCATGTATTGCAATGGTGCGGTTTGCGTTTTCTATTCTTACATACATACCTGTACAACATTTTTTGCACATTTCTTTGCTTTGCTTTGTGTCTAACCTCGCTCTTATATGCTCAATGTTTGTGCACATGTATGTGGCTGTTTTAAGTGCAGACAATTTTGCTACCATCACAGTGTGTTTTGTTGACATTACTCTATTCTTATGTGCTGCCTTGTTACAATTTTCTTTATTCTTATTTGAATAACTACTAAACAATTAGTATAAAGAATTCATCCAAGAAACTTTTATCTCGATTGCACTCAATCTGAAACGTTCACCTCAAACGGCTAACCCAATGTAGCAAAAAATCTGTACGTGATGGAGCAAATTGGTTACCAGATTTGGATTCAGCGCACCAAAAAACGTAAAAATCAATCGAAACATTAGAGGCAGTTTAAAAAAATTTTTTTTTAGTGTACCTGTGTAATTAAGAAACAGAGCCAGCAATGGTCTGGAAGGAATCCAGAAAAGGGCCCCAGGAAGAAACATATCATATGTAGCATATCAAAAGAAACAAAAATTGTTACCCAACTGGCTTTAGAAAGGAAAATACAATTTGAATAAATAACATAACAGACCTGAGACACTTCTGTACCGGTGGAGGTCAAAAAGTACTGAAAATAATGAATTACGCTACAAAAAAATATAGAATTTTGCTTCAGTTAACATCTGCTAACTAGAAGTCATTTGAAACTGGGAAGTGAACAGGAAGGGTACAGACAGTTTGAGACGTGTGGAAAAACGTTCATTTGTTTCATTATTGAATTGAATTTGCATTTTTCTGCCGTGGTGACTCATTGCAGTGTTGGGCCCAGATAAGTTTCTTTCTGTGCTGCTGTGCCTTTGTTTTTGAGTCAGGGTTGGAGCAGCAGTATACCACGAAGATGTGCTTGATGTTTTCTAACTGAAAAAAATGATACATAAAGACTTTATATAAAGAAAATGAGGGGCTGATGACTGAAAGAGGTGAACCTCCCGACTGACATGTAAGAATTTCTGGGGAGTTGCTTGTATTTCCGATGGTCCCTTCGCCCCTATTTCTGAAGAAATATCTCCGTCTCTTTGAATTTTGCCCAGGTTCTTTTTTTGTAGATGCCCTTATAAAGGGTACTGCATTATTCTAGGTGACAAAGGATCAGAGCTTCGACCAAAGACAATACTTCCCTGGTCTATAAAAAATGTTGAATTATGAATATGTTATATATAGCATGCCAACAAAAATCTGATGCTCCGATAAGCGACCGCAGCCTGTTATATTCAAATATCTTTGGGTAGCTGCTACTGCAGTCCTATTCAGACAATCATATACATAGCCGTGCCGTGTTAGCGAAAGATAGCTTGATTGTACTTGTGAACACACTAGGCATATTGTCTCAGGAGCATGTGCTGCAAAGAGAGAGCATGTGATATCACACTCGCAGCCACACAAACAGCCATGCGACCATTGCATACACCAGCAATTACAAGCAATTACCAACCACCCACCACGGTCATCTTCCTCCTCTAATGGGGACACCACAGCAAGAACATGCTCACTTAAAGTTGCCAACTTTTTCAAAGAAAGTAAACCCGCCACCTACGGCTACTTGTGCCCCTCCCCTCTCCCGCTTTCTGCTCAAGCCCTGCCCTACCCCTGCTCCACCCCCCTGTCCTGCCCCATGCCCAACAAATAACTGCAGAGAGGGTACAGTGTAGGATTTTATATCTTCAGGCCATATCAAAGGGGGATGGGGGGGGAGTGCAAGAGGCTGCTTTCTTCCACATCCATTCAGTCACATTCCTCTTCTCAGATCTCTGTACACATATGCTGTTCCATATGGTATTAAATCCAAATCTATATTCCTTCCCCAACAATCTGTGCAGAGTAGAGTTAGGCCACTTCCCCATACAACCAACCCTACAAAAGAAAGATCTCAGTAACGGCAATACAAACCCTCTGAATACTAGGCCTATTGTGAATTCATACCAAAACAATCCTTCAGAGCCAAGATCCAATCTACCACGCCAGCACTAACTTCCAAAACTTACCTAAAGACCCTATAAGGAAAAGGCAGCACTGTAAATATTGCAATGGACCCTAGAACATCAGTAAATCTATTACAAAAGCTGAGCAAGCTAGATTACTTCTTAAATAGAAATTCCATGCTAACAGAATACTTAGCCTTCATCGCACATGCAGAACACAGATGGACCTTCACCAAATAAAAAATAAATTACCAAAAAGTGAAAATAGAAATATGTACACAAAGGGGAAAGTGAAACTTCAAAAAGCCAGACCCTGCATGCAATGCAACAGCAGAGAAACAGAAAGAGATACATTACCCTGTATGTGCAAAACAAAAGAAAGCAGCTGTCAGGGAGGAGCGGTCTAGTGGTTAGGACAAGGTACTTCAGGCCGGAGGGCCAGGGGTTCAAGTCCCACCTGGGGACAGCAATCTCAGGCCAGAGGGACTGGGATTTCTAGTCCTACAGGCACTCCTTGTGGTCTTGGGCAAGCCACTTAACCCTCCATTGCCCATGTTCCCTGTAAGTATTAGCGAATGTGTCTCATATCCCCTTGTGTTAAATGTATCCCCCAATTGACCGCTTTGACCCAGTGAAAAGTGGGATATAAATGCAGCTAAATGAATAAAATGTCTGGACTGGTATTAGGTAGGGTTGCCAACTTTTTGAAACAGAAAAACCTGCCACGTGTGGCTAGCCCTGCTCCGCCTATGTCCACCCTCTGCCCTGCCTCCTGCTCCGCCCATAAAAATAATTGCAGAGAGGGCAACAGTGCAGGCATTAGCCTCTGCAGGCTATATCAAGGGCGGATTACAAGAGGTTGAACCCTTCAGCACCTATTCAGCCACTCCTTCTCAGGCTCTTCCAACACACATATGCTCTCCCATATGGCATTAAATCCAAACATATATTCTGCATCCACCGAACCATGCCCCCCCCCCCCCCAGCCCCTTCCCCAACAATCTGTGCAAAGCAGAGCAGAGATAGAACCTTCCACATAAAATTTACCATACGAGAAAAAATCTCTCAATACCAAGAATATTGTGAATTAATCATGGTTATGGTTATGGTTTAGGCACTTGATATACCGCCCTTTACCCTGTGTATCAGAGCGGTTTACAAATATATGCTAATCAGGGCCAGTTCCAGTTGATTCCAAGTGTTGACACCCAAGCAAATCTTAACCCGTATGTCCAGCGTGGCTGTCAGAATTTATTGTTTAGCTTTGAATGCCCTACTCTGCCGACCCTCAGAAGCGATCGCCTACGTTGCCTCATGGTTGGGCTGGTCATGGAATTAATACAAAATATGATTTGGGATCAAAATCAAATGTTCCATGCCAGTACTAACTTCCAAAACTCACACAAAACTTTACCTAGAAAAAGGCAGCACCGTAAGTACTGCAGTGGGCCCTAAAACATCAACAAACTTATTAGGAAAGCTGAACAAGCCAGATTACTACACATTCTTAAACAGAAAGTCCATGCTAACAGAATACCCAATCTTGGTCTCTCACACACACACACACACACATTACAGATAGAGCTTCAGCAATAAGTGACCACAAAGAGAAAACAGAATACCTTGTAAAATAACCAGAGATTCTATTTAAAACTGTATTTAGTTCTAAACATGTTCGATGTATATAGTTCTCAACTATCAACCTGTTCTGATAGATTGAACCCATTATTGTTATTACCGAAATTGTTATTACTGTTAACACTGTTATATGTAAAAACAGCATGATGTTTACTGCCGTTCCTTGTAAAACAGCCTTGCTTGTTCATTGTTGTTCTTTGTAAACCGCAGCTGATCTATGGAAGTTGCGGTATATAAAAACCTGCTAATTAAATTAAATTAAATTAAATGTAGACAAATGTATAATAAAACCTCAGAAAACCAGGCGCTGAATGCAGTGCAACACCACAGAAACAGAAAGAAATGCATTTCCTCCTATAGGTGGGGCATTCCGAGCCGCGAATAGCAGTGTTGGACATGTGGACTGGACATCTAACCCGCGCTTATCTCCTCAGCCGTATTCTGCTGGCAGTGCTCCCCGCACATACACAGCGTTTGTGTGTGGAGTACTGTATGTGGGCAGGAGGGGACAGAGCGTGGGCGGAGCGAGGGCATGGCCAGGTGCTGGGATATACAGAGGCTATTCAGGACAGGCCTCTGTATGCACCATGGCACCAAATGCACATCCGGCTTGTTCCATCCTGATGGTGGAATAAGTGCCGGGTGTGGCACAGTCTGCAGCCCCCCGCATCCTGCCCATATGGGCCACCTGAACTGAACTGGGAGCGCTTAAAAGGGTTTTTTGTACATTTTTAAAGCAAGGTTGCTTTCTTTTTGGTGCTTTAGTGGGACTTTCCTTGAGCACAGTAGGTGGTTGAACTCCAGTAACCTCCTCAGCTTTGGGAACTGCTAACACCTAATCAGGTGTTAGTTCCCTCCCTACCCACCCCGACTCCTACCCACCCCTAGCGAGTAGTCTTGCTTTATAGGGCACCTCCCCATTTGACAAAGCACAGAGAATTGGACCAGCACATTTTGAATGTAATTAAGGAGATTTATCTGCTTTTTCTCTGAAAGGACAGCTGGGAAACTGGCTGGTACTTGGTAGATCTCTCTCTTTTGCTTTAACAGATACCAAAGCTCCACGAACAGAACAATGGCTGGGAAAAATCATATTGTTAAAGCTGTTGCCCCCGTTACAGCTTCTGCCTCGGTCCAGACAGAGGTCCTAATGCCAGTTGAAGGACCGGTTCCATGTGCAGGGTGCCTGCATGCTCAAGCTCTGAGGAAACAAGTGGAGGAACTCAGAGAGGAGGTGGCGAGGCTGAGGAGCATTCAAGACAGTGAGAAGTACATTGATGAGATGCTTCTTGCAGCAACCAAGCTCTCCAGCAGAGGTGCCAACAGAATGTCGATGGTTGGACACAAGTCACCAGGGCCTGCAAAATCACCAATCCAACTTCTCCAGGCCTGGAATTGAAGAACCATTATGCAGCCCTGGAAGTGGAGGAGGTGAAAGCATCCCTGGAAAGGGAAGAACCAGAGCTCAAGTACTCCAAAGTTGCAGAATCAGTGACCACAAGGAAACGAAGGGTAGGGGTGGTTGGAGACTCTCTTCTGAGGGGTACTGAGGCGTCCATCTGCCGACCAGACTTGATGTCCAGAGAGGTATGCTGTCTGCCTGGTGCCAAAATCCAAGATGTTACGGAGAGTTTGCCGAGACTCATCAAGCCCACTGATTATTACCCAATGTTGCTAATCCATGTTGGAACAAATGATACTGCCAGGTATACCTCGGAACGTATCAAAAGTGACTTCATGGCTCTGGGACAGAGGGTGGAGCAGTTAGGTGCACAGGTGGTGTTCTCTTCAATTCTCCCTGTTGAGGGTAAAGGCCAAGGAAGAGAGGCTCGCATCCTGGAGATGAATGCATGGCTGCGTGGATGGTGCCATCGAGAGCGTTTTGGTTTCCTAGACCATGGGATGCTGTTCCAAGGGTTGCAGAGCAGAGATGGCATCCATCTGTCAAGAAAGGTCAACACGTCTTCAGTAGTAGACTGGCTAATCTACTGAAGAGGGCTTTAAACTAGAATCATTGGGGATGGGTGAAGAAAGCCCCCAGGTAAGTGAAAGCCCCCAGGTAGGTGATACATTAAATAACTTTATGGAAATGGGTAACAGGGGTAACATATGGAAAGCAGTGTGTATAAATGCCCGTAGCATGGGAAATAAGATCCCTGATGTTGAAGCTTTGGTGGGAGTGGCTGACTTGGATTTAGTGGCAGTTACAGAAACATGGTTCACAGAAAACCATGATTGGGATGTAACTATACCTGGCTATAGTTATTCAGAAAGGACAGGGTAGGAAGTAGGGGAGGAGGAGTGGCACTATATGTAAAAACTACTATTAAAGCTTTGGAATTACAGAGCTTAAAAGGCAGAGGGGAGGCATTGTGGGTTAAACTAGAAAGAGGGAAAGAGAAATCTATTTACATTGGTGTGATATACAGACCTCCCTCACAAGAGGAAGAGGTGGACAGAGAGTTAATTGAAAGCATGCGCAGCATTGCTAGGAAAGGGGAAGTGCTACTGATAGGAGATTTCAATATGCCAGATGTTGATTGGCACATTCCTGCTGCAGTATCATCTAGAAGTAAGGAGATCCTGGTGAAAGTGCTTCTGATGCTGTAGTGGGAGATCATTTTGCATCCAGTGATCACCAGATGGTGTGGTTCAGTATTAGGACTAGGGCTGTTAGAATCCATTCAAAGGCGAAGATCTTAGACTTTAGGAAGACTAACTTTGCAAAGATGGACCAATACCTCAGGGAGTTGTTAGTTGGATGGGAACAGCTGAGGGATGTAGAAAAACAGTGGGAAAAGCTGAAAGGGGATATTTTAAGGGCAAGCAACCTTTTTGTTAAAATGGTAAATAAAGGTAAAAGGAAAAGGAGACCGCTATGGTTTTCGAAAGAAGTAGATGAAAAAGTGAAGAAAAAGAGGGAAGCCTTCATGAAATACAAGAGATCACAGAGAGAGGAAGACAGGCATTTGTATTTGGAAAAACTTAGAGAAGCTAGCAAAGTAGTCAAGAAGGCAAAGATTCAAAAGGAGGAGGAAATAGCCAATGCAATAAAATGGGGGGATAAGACATTTTTCAGATATATTAGTGAGAAGAGGAAGGGCAAGAGTGGTTTTGTCAGACTCAAGGGTGCAGGGGAGGAATATGTAGAAGCTGATAAGGATAAAGCAGAATTGCTTAACAAATATTTTTGTTCTGTGTTCACAGATGAAGAACCAGGAGCAGGACCTCAGAAAACACCCACAAATAGGAACAGAAGCAAAGGACATCTTGAACAATTTTTGAAAGACTGTGTTCATGAGAAACTATCTCAACTTAAAGTAGACAAAGCGATGGGACCGGATGGGATACACACGAGAATACTAAGGGAACTTGGGGACGTTCTAGCAGCTCCACTGACTGACCTTTTCAATGCCTCGTTGGAGTCGGGAGTGGTGCCAAAGGACTGGAGAGAGGCTCATGTGGTGCCTTTACACAAAAGCGGAAGTAAGGATGTGGTTGAAAACTACAGGCCGGTTAGTTTAACTTTGGTGGTGAGTAAATTATTGGAAACGCTGCTGAAAGAGAAAATAGTGAGGTTTCTGGAGTCCAGCGGATTACAGGATCCAAGGCAGCATGGATTCACCAGAGGCAGGTCTTGTCAGACAAATCTGATTGATTTCTTTGACTGGGTGACCATGGAGTTGGACCGAGGGAGAGCCCTAGATGTGGTGTATTTAGATTTCAGTAAAGCCTTTGACACTGTTCCTCACAGGCGACTTATAAACAAACTGAGCACCCTAGGGATGGACCCTAAAGTTACTGCTTGGGTTAGAAATTGGTTGGGTGGAGGCGACAAAGAGTACAAGTAAATGGAGCTCACTCTGAGGAGAAGGATGTTATCAGTGGTGTGCCCCAGGGATCTGTCCTTGGTCCGATTCTTTTTAACATCTTTGTTAGTGATATAGCGGAAGGGCTTTCAGGTAAGGTTTGCCTCTTTGCGGATGATACCAAAGTCTGCAATAGAGTAGACACCCAGGAAGGGGTAGATAACATGAGGAGGGATCTAGCTAAGCTTGAAGAATGGTCTAGAATTTGGCAGCTGGGATTTAATGTTAAAGAATGTAGGGTCATGCATTTGGGCTGCAGCAATCCAAGGGAGCAATATAGTATAGGGGGTGAAGTACTTTTGTCCACTAAAGAAGAGCGGGACCTAGGCGTGGTTGTGTCTGATGATCTTAAAGTAGCTAAACAGGTAGAAAAGGTGACGGCAAAAGCTAGAAGGATGCTTGGGTGCATACGGAGAGGAATGGCTAGCAGAAAAAAGGAGGTGATAATGCCTCTGTATAAGTCTTTGGTGCGACCTCATTTGGAGTATAGTGTGCAATTCTGGAGAACGCACCTTCAAAAGGATGTGAACAGGATGGAGTCGGTGCAGAGGGTGGCTACAAAAATGATTAGTGGTCTTCATTATAAAGCATATGAGGACAGACTGAAGGATCTTAACATGTACACCTTAGAGGAAAGGCGGGATAGAGGTGATATGATTGAGATGTTTAAATACCTCCGTGGCATAAATGTTCAGGGAGAGAGCCTCTCAATTGAAAGCAAGTTCTGCTACGAGGGAACATGGGATGAGGGTGAAGGGAGATAGATTCAGGAGTGATATGCGGAAATATTTCTTTATGGAAAGAGTAGTGGATCCGTGGAATAGTCTCCCAGTGGAGGTGGTAGAGATGAGGACAGTAACTGAATTCAAAAAAGCATGGGACAAACATAGAGGATCTCTAAAGGTAAAAAGGGGACTGTTGTAGTTGTTATGGAAGGACAGACTAGATAGGCCATGTGCTCTTTTTCTGTCGTCATATTTCTATGTTTCTAGGTTTCTATGAACAGTGTGTGAGCAGCAGTGGCTGATGTGGCCCATGGCATTCTGAGCCACCGGATAGATGGCCTGTTGTCATGGTGCTCGGACGCCACTGCTCACTCACCCCTGCAGTGGCATTTGGGTGGGGGGAAGGCAGGCTCCTGTACGTTGTTCCCCACAGAATCTGGGGAGCGCCAGGATGTACATCTCCCTGATTCTGCCATCGAGGGTATGTCTAGACATAGCGGCGGAAGAATCAGGTCTATGTTGGACCCATCTAGGCATTGGGTGGGCAATGCAACCAGGTGTACAGGGGACGGAATCGGCCTTATATTGTACAAAACAAAAGACAGTAGATGTCAGGATTGGCATTAGGAGGGAAGCAACCAGGGCAATTGCATATTCCTTTTGGACCCTGCACAAGAAAATGCAAGAGCGCTATGCGGGGCAAGCGTTTAGACCCTGCTTGGGCTGAGATGGCTCTGCCACGTCTTCCCCATCCATTGACGTCTGACAGAGGGGGATGGGATGGGGCAGAACTGTCTCAGCACATACACATGGTTTAAACCAGGCCTTGACAAATTTTCTTGGAATCTTGGGGCCGTCTGCTGAAACCTAGGTCACAGTGCATGCCACCCCTCCCACCAAAAAAGGTGTATCGCAGTTACTTTTTTAGGTTTTAGGGCCTGATTTTATGACTGTTTTCCCATTTTCCATGGTAAAGAGCTTAATAAGTTAGGCTCTTATTGGGCCACTGCACAGTGCCAAGAAAAGTCAGGAGGCCCCAATCCTCCTCCTCCTCCCTCTCCCACCACCCCCACTGACCCATTAAGCTATATATGTGTGTGGATGTGTGTGGTACGGAGATAGGGTGCCTGTATGTGTGTGGTGCAGAGGCAGGGTGCCTGTGTGTGTGTATGTGTGTGTGTGATGTAGAGGTGGGTGCGGAGGTGAGAGTGCCTGCATGTGTGTGTGGCAGGAGATGGGTGTGCCTTTCCACATATACAAAATGACCTTTACTTCCTATACATTCATTCCTTCCCTGCCCACTCCAACCCCTCTCCTGCTGTCCCTTCCCTACCCCCAGACTCTCCCCTTCAACTTCCCCCCCTTGCACTCACCCCTGCCTTCAATTCCTTGAAGGGCTGAGGAAGAGTTGGTCCTAGTGTTGGTCCAAAGTGTTGGAGCCCTAGGTGAACCTCAAGCTTTACATCTACTCTGGCTGTCACAATCTATTATTTAGCTTTGAATGGCCTGCTTTTGCTGCCCTCCAGAGGTTTCTGCCCTAGGCAACTGCCTAGTTTGCCTAGTGGTTGGGCCAGCCCTGTGCTGATGCAGCCGAGAGAACCGCTGATTGCATAGCCTCCTAAAAAAAGTTACCAAGTTCGTTGCTCAGCCTGACAGCCTCCAAGGATGAGAAAGCCAGTGACTGCTTGCAGGGACCCCAAGCCCAGCAGGCAGAAGTATAGAAGCAGCTGCCATAGTGGCCGAAAGAGCTGGTGACTGCAAAATCTGACAAAAACAAAAGGTTACCAAGTTTGCTGCACAGACGGTTGGATAAATTAATTAATTTTATTCAGCCATCTGTGCAGCAATCTTGTTTACCTTTTTTTTTAGCAGGTTGTGCAGTCACCAGCTCTCCCGGCCACAATCTACAGCACTTTTGCCCGTGGGGGTTGGGATCCCCGCGGGCAGTCCGGGGCTCTCCCGGTAGCAATTGCGGCCGTTTCTGCACATCTGCCCGCAGGGGTTAGGATCTCCACAGGCAGACATAGGAGCAATTGGCACCAGTGGTCGGCAGAAAATCATCCCTTCATTGGTCGGCTTTACTGTTCTGACAGCCGCCGGCTTCCAACATGCAAATCTGGATGGTTAGCAACCCTAATCCCCCTCTCTCTCTTACCCCCTGAATCACTTATTCTACAGTCTTTCCTAAAACCCTCCCATCCAGCATCTTCACCCCCTTTCTCCCCTTTCCTGCCCAGTGTCTTCACCCCCTTCTCTTCATCCATCCAGTATCTTACTGCTACTACTACTACCATCCCTGCCCAGAGTCTTCCCCTTCTCTCTCCCTCACATGACATCCAGCATCTCCCCCACTCTTCCTATGTGTAGCATCTCCCTTCTCTCTCCCTAGCCTCAGCATCTCTATTTCCCTTGGCCCTTCTTCCCCACATCTAGCATCACACCTCTGTCTCCCTATATCGCTCCTCCCCAAAGTCCAGCATCACACCTCTGTCTCCCTATGTTCCTGTCCCATATTCAGCATCACACCTGTTTCTTTATGTCCCCCCATGTCCAGCATCACCCCTCTGTCACCCACTGTACCCTCCCTTCCCCATGTCCAGCATTTTCTCAGTCTCCCTCCACCCCAGTGTCTTGGATATCCTGATCCTCTTTCTTCCCTTGCATTAATCCTCTAACCCCCCATCCTCATACCAGTGTTTTCTTTCCAAATCAAGCCCTCCTCC
This sequence comes from Ichthyophis bannanicus, assembly GCA_033557465.1. Taxonomy (NCBI): domain Eukaryota; kingdom Metazoa; phylum Chordata; class Amphibia; order Gymnophiona; family Ichthyophiidae; genus Ichthyophis; species Ichthyophis bannanicus. The sequence continues at coordinate 1,010,366,225 of CM066032.1, read as the reverse complement.
TTCTCCCTGCCACTGGTAATCAAATACAGCACAGGCGCGGGACCTTTCCAAAACAGGTGTGTGTCTCTCAGGGCGTCCCAGGCCTCCCATCTCTGATGCGACAAGTATCCATCAGAGGGAGCAGGACAGGGAGGGCCTGAGAGGCGGACCTAGGTCATAAAGGCCTCACACCTGTGCTCTTTGATTACCAGCAGCATGGAAGGGGAGGGGGCTGAGTTTGAAGTGAGGCAGCTATCCCTGCTCAAGCATCCATCTCATCAGCCCAGCGATAGGGCAAGCTGTCCCTGAGGAGGAGTAACTATGTGGGGCTGGGACTGTGCAATACTCGTGGTTGCTGGAGCCGTGTGATATACCTGCCACTGCCAGGCCTGGGCCTTGCGTCTTACTGCTGCCGCTGCCAGGAATAGTGTTGATGCTGCATGTTCTTCTCTGCCTGCCTCAGCACTCTAAGCCCTTGCCGCCCCCTTGGAGTGGGTTGCGCTGGCTCTAGCAGCGTGGGGGGAACCCAAGCTGGCTGGCAGTCAGCAGAAAACCAGCCCTTCGTTGTCTGGTTTTACCAACCTCCTGGCTGCTGGTCTGCAGCTTGTAAAACTGACTGGGCTGGCTTAAAACCAGTCGGTTGGCAACCTTAGTGTTAGGAGGAATGCAACCAAAGCAATTGATTTGAATCCCCAAGACCGAGAAGGCCCCCAAACCAATCTGATGCTGAAGAAGGAACAGCTTGCTAGTACGGTTTAGGATCCCTCCAGATTTTTGCCTGGGCTGAGCCCCAACCACGTCTACCACCAGTCCTGGCAGAATTGCAAACCAAAAAGTGACATATTCCAATTACTAAATAGAAAATAGAATTATCATTTTTTTTACCTTTGATGTCTGGTCATTTTAATTTTCAAATTGTTTTAGGTCCCATTCTCTGGTGTCTGTTTTCCTCTCCTCTTACCTCTCCTTTCATGTTCTCCTATTCATTTGCCATATCTTCTCTCTCCTCCTGCCTTCTCTTCCTCCTTTTGATCAGTCTCTAACACTGATTGCTTCTTTTCAGTTTTCCTCCTATTATTTTTCTGCTTCTTTATCCAAATTCCACTCCTCCTTCTTACCAACTACTTCTCAATTTTACTTTTTTGTTACTGTATTTAGCTGCAGCTTTCCATCTTTTCCCTCACCCCAACCCCTCATTCCCTCTCTCTCCTTCTCTGGCCTCTTATTTCTCAGTCTAAAACTAACTTTCCTCTTCTCTTCCCCCCCCCCCCCCCCCACCGTACCCAGCATATTTTCTCTGTGTCCCTATCCCTATCCTCCCCATGTCCATCATCTCCCCTCTGTTTCTTGTCTCTATCCTTCTCCCCTCATGTCCAGCAATTCCCTTCTATGGCCCTATCTTTTCCCTGTCCAAAAGCTCCCCCTGTGTCCCTATCCCCTCCCCATGTCCAGCATCTCTCCTCAGTGTGCCCCTTTCAGCACAATCCGTTTCCAGCATCTGTTCTTTCTCCCCTATTTCCCCAATGCCCAGCATCTTCCCTGCATGCCCCCATGTCTAGCATTTGGCCTTTCCCTCCTATCTCCGCCCCGCCCAACATCTGACCTTTCTTCCTATCTCCTCCATGCCCAACATTTGCTCTTCATACCCCCATGTCTTGCATTTGCCTTTTCTCCCCTATGCCATCATGTCCAGTATCTGCCCTTTCATCCTATCTCCCCCACCATCTGCCCTTTTACCCCTATTCCCCCATGCCCATCATCTGCCCTCCATACCTCCATGTCCTGCATCCACTCTTTCTCCCCTATGTCCCCATCATGTCCAGTATCTTCCCTTTATCCCTATGTCCCCCCATCATCTGCCTTTTTCCCCTATCCCCTGCATGCCTAGAATCTGTTCTCCATCCTTCCTCTGGCAAACTTCTGCCCACTATCCTCTCAGACCATGGCTGGCATCTGCCCTCCGCCTCTCCCCTGTGGTCAACATCTGCTCTCCTTCCCCCCTGGCCAGTATCTCCCCCCCCCCCCATGTCCAGCATCTTTCCCCTGACCATGGTGTCCAGCATCTCTCTCCCATATCCAGCATCTGTCCCCCTACCACCCCCTTGCACAGCATCTGTCCTCCTGCCCCCCCTTGTGCAGCATCTATGCCCCTGCCCCCTGTGTCCAGCATGTACCCTCCACCTCTGGCCCTCATCCTCCGCCGATGCCCAAGGTGGCCGCTCTCCCATCTTGCCCCTAAACTGACACCACTGCCTCTCTCAACACCGGTGGTAGCGGTGGCTTAAAAAAGGAAATTTTTTAAAACCCAAGCAAAAGTACAGGGTCATGATTGCTGCGCTCTTGTCTCTGCTGACTCCACCCCCTTCTGATGCATACTTCCGTGTCAGAAGGGGGTCGAACAGTGAGAGACTTAGAAGTGTGCTGGAATTGGGACCCCACGCTTTTGCTTGTTTTTTTATAAAGCTGCTGCTTCCACTGTCATCGGTTGAGGGAGGCCAGGGGGTAATTGATGCCACCATGTCACAGACGTGGGAGAAGCAGTTGTGACAGCAATGGCAGCAGGTCAAGGCTACTGACTCCCTGACAAAAAGAATGGCTTTTGCATGGCCGGTTTTAACTCTCTGCCGGCAGCCGGCCTGCCCATTTAAAAACCAGCCAGGCACGCTGCAAACCAGCCAGTTGGCAATCCTAGTCTCACTGTAATTCCTCCATTCAATTCCAGATTTTCCTAACTTGAAGAGAGTGACAGTACATCTGGGAAGGGATAGAGTCATGCATATTGTAATAAATTTCATAATGTGTTATATTCTTTGGAGTAGGGGTTAGATTAAAAACACATAAAGAAGTTTTATTGATGCTCTTGATTTATTCAGGGCCTCAGAGCTGTGTTTTAGATTATTTCTATTTACTGAACTCAAAGACTAACTTTTGACTACAAATTTTTCCAACCCACAAATTTGGGTGAATTGCCATCCTCTCAAATGTGGTGAGGCCTTTTCTCTTTTATGATTCTTTCTAGCAAGTTACAATATCCAATTCAGTTGTGGTGCTTGAAATTACCAGTTTTTGACTTTACAGTAATGTGAACCCGCGAAGCAGAGAGAATCGCCTCATCATGAATCTGCAAGCCTGACAGTTCTACCCATGATCTCAGAGGAGATGCTATCAGTGTAAGAATTGCTAGGAGGGAGGTGAATCCGGGGTCCTAAAATTGAAAAAAAGCTAAGGAAACAGATGTTGATATTTGAGACAGGTCATCCAAACCCTCTAGATTAAGTGGCAGGGATTTGAAAGATTCTTCGGAAAATCATCTCTCTTGTCTAGGTTTTTATGAGACCTGATGGTTTTAGTCAGGTTAATACTGAGCAACCAATCACGGAAATGTCCACACTGAGAGTAAGTCATTTTGCAGTTCAAGGATTCTTAGAGAAAACTGCTGGAAGAATTAAAGTGCTTTGATAATCCTACTAAATGACAATATCTGTCACTGAGGATGCAAAATAATGATAAATTGTCCAGACTAAAGTGAACAGTGAAGTGTACACACCATTAGCATTTTTTTTTTTTGTTTAAAGTGTTAATGCCTTTCTGTTATTTTAATGGTATGTGTTCTGTGAATCAGCCACAAGCGAAGAAGGGGCCTATATAATCTGAGCAACTCATGAAGAGCGTGCAGTACTTGAATACATTTTGCATTAACCCATGGAAAAGCACTATGATCTACCATGTGTTTCTCTGTTTTATTATGCTTTTGAATGTACTGTTTCTATGGTTTCTGTTTTATCCAGGTTTTGTAAATCTCTCCAATATAATTTTATTGTGGTAAATGAAATGATGGCTGACTGAATTAAATAAATACATTAATCTTTTTATTTGAGCATTTCTTAAAATAGTGTTACTGTATCATAGCAAGGACTTCTTTTCTTAGATATTTATAAATTGTCAGCCCAGTATTCAAAAGCACTTATCCATACTGCAGCAGCAGCTATACAGACAAGTGCCCTATCCATGAATATTCAGTGGCCCTATCCATATACTACCACTGAAAATTCATACAGTTAGATGCCAATTCCATACTGGCTGTCCAACCCCTGCTTGGCCCATCAGAATCGGGCCGTACAGAAGTAGACCCAATTCTGATGGTATGGGGGCTAGACATGCCTATGGGATCAGAATCGGGACTATGGCCTGGATGTGCAGGCTGTGCTCTGATTCTGATTAGTCCCACATCCAGTCACATACCTGGCTAACTCAGCCAGGCTCCTGAATGGAGCCACAGTGCCATGGCGTCCTGTTGCCATGGCACCGTGGCTCCATTCAGGAGTCATAATCCCCTGCCACAGACAAGACCCTTCTGTCCCCACAGCCTGACCCCCAGTCTGCCCTCCCATGGCCAGGGTCAACTGTGAGGAATCCCCTGCACCCCATTGCCCTCCTTACTGGGCCTGGCCACATTGTTTGGCTCCATCCAGGGGGACCTATTCCACCTCCGAGTGGAATAAGTCCCCCATCTTCATGGCCGACCCCAGACGTACAGGGCCAACCTTGGAATTGGCCTTGTATATCTGGGGTTGCTCTCCGCCCACTGCCCGCCCTCGCTCCAACTCTGTCCCGCCTCCTCCCTTCCACAAACAGAGCTCTCCAAAAAATCATCTGTTCATATGGGGAGCTCTGTTCCCGGCAGGCTGCCTGGACATTTAGCGTGTCTGGACATCTGGATTGGACTTCAGACCCGCTAAACGGTGTTCAGGATGACCCCGTAAGTGGATAGTGCCGAGGTGAAGAAAGAGCTGTGTGGGTGTTCAGCCTACCTCTACAGATAGATGATGATATTCAGTCTTCTATCCTTGTAGCTATGCCATTTAAAAGAACAAAAAGGCTGTCCAAAATTAAATCACATAGCTATACTGACAGCTGACTGAAAGCACTTGCATTCTTTGCAGAATAGAGGCGTACAGCCACGCCTACATCCCTAGATCAATGGCAATCACTGCTCTCCACATCTATTCAGCACTGCTCGCTATCCAGATAGTGGTGCTGAATGGATAATTTAAACACTGTATTCAACGTTTAAAATAAGTGCAGACCATGATGTTTCAATATTGATCAGAGTGAATTTTAAGCAATTAGTTTCCATCTAATGAGAGGTTCTTAGAGAATACAACAAATCTGTATTTAGCTGTGTTTTTGCAGTGGAGAACACTAAGGGGTATGTTTACTAAACCGTGGTAATGTTACCCGCGTTAAGCTCCCCGGTAATGTTACGGATGCCCATATAAAGGAGTGGGCGGTGCATCGTTAAAGCAAGCCGTGTCAGGTAACGCGCATTACAAGGCGCTAATGTGCGGTACAGTGCACAGTACAGTGCACCATGGACCCACCACACATGAACACCACAGCGGACGGGAAGCAGCAGCGCGTCCAAAGGGGTTGCAATCTAAGGCTCGCTGACAGTAGAAGACACGCTGAGGGATGTGTAGACATGGTGCCACATGAGAAACGGAGCTGTAGGTGTAAGGCCATAGACCACAGGCAGCTGATACTGCAATCTGTAATGGGGACATGAGCCACAGGTAACACAGGCACACACAACATGAAATGGTGTGCAGTGAACCCAGCATGCAGAGGAGTAAACAACGGTAAAAGAAAGGGCATCAGGGGTTGGTCTGAAGGGCCAGCTATGTGGATGGTGTGTGTACAAGGGCACAATGGGCAAGAGATCCAAAAAGGAGTAAGTGGGAACTGAACTTGTACACTGAAAAGCCCAAACACAGCTCACTGACACCAATACCAAACCACTGAGCCACCTGCCTGCCCAGACACCCCAAAGAAAGGAAGCATATGTAACAACTAGCGTGTGACAGATAGGCAGCACGGAGGGGACACTGCAGTGTACAGTAAAGAGAGGGAAGGGTGTGTGGAGAAAGGACAAAGCCAGAGCCATTGTATGGTAAGAAGAGAAGAACAAATGAAAAGGAACCTGTGGGACCCAAACCCACAACCTATGTTGGCACCACGCACGTCTGCAACCACTATCCTAAACAACCACAATGAGCACAATGCAAATATGTTCCACCAAGTAGCCATCATGTCTGCTAGATTATCACACAGTAGTGCGTCCTACATGCATTGCATCATATGCACATTGCAGAGAATGCGCATAGCAGGGCGTCAGATGTGCAGCACACACAATAATGCGCGTGACCGTACAGAGCTTTTTACGTGCCTTATAGAATATGACTAGGTGCCTTAGCATATGTGGTCAGATTATGGTGCATAACAACACATGTCCCAAGCAGAAATCACATATGCTATTGTGCACCCTGCAATGCACACATTGCAATATTCTGCACTACAGTATACTACCTGTCCATTGCCCTTCACCTGTACCCAACCATGGTCTGACATTCACCAGCAACAGGCACAGGCAGACTATACCTGTGCCAGACTATACCTGTGTCCCAGCCATGTACAAATTAACTGCAGGCACTCCGCTAGCCAGTCTATCCTGCATGGTCACAGTGGAACTGTGCACACCCAGACCTGGGCTGTAAGACACAGGCACCCAGCAGATGCCCCAATGACTAACCACCAGAACAAAGAGCACATATACAACAACTGGGACAGCTATTATACAGTATTATGTGGGAACATAGCCGTGCCATGGTCACTGTTTGGTCAGGGTGAGCGTGCCCTAACAGCAAGACATGCTGTGGCCACCTTGTCCATACAGGTGGTAGTTGGACACTACAATATCCCAGCCATTGCCCTATGCCCTCTGCAAATGCATCCTGCCCAGTCCGCCCTGCCCAGGCAATACCCACAATACCTTGCTCCTCATTATGCACATTCGCAGGCTAACGCTGGTAATAGTGGGGCATTGTGGGCCCAGAGAGGTTTAGGCAGCCACGAAACAATGAATAGACATAGGGGTATGTTTACTAAACTGCGGTAATGTGATTCGCGTTAGGATCCGTGGTAGAGGCAGAAATCCCAAATAAGGACATGGGCGGTACATCGTTACCGATAATGCGCGTTACAAGGCGCCATAAATTAACGAGCGTTACATGGCACATTACCACGCGTTAATCTTAAGAAGGCGTGCAGACATGCAACCATAGAAACAGAGCTGTAGCACAATGGTTATTACACTGACTGATGGTACAGGGGTAATGGGTTTGATTCCCCAGTGTGTCTAATGCATAAGGCTGATTGAGGCATCACCCTTTATGTTTAAGTAGTGATTGTTGAGGAATTTACTTTTATTTTAATTAGTGCTGCCAGCAAACACACCCTCACGGTGGTATAACCTAAGGTGCCGCATAAGGCACCCCATAACGCACTCCATAGTGCACATTATAGGAGTGGAGGAGTGGCCTAGTGGTTGGGGCAAGGTACTTCAGGCCGGAAGGTTGGGGGGTTCAAATCCCACTAGAGGACAACAACCTTTATTTATTTATTTAAAGTTTCTTTTATACCGCGCTATTCGACATCAGCGCGGTTTACAGTGAACAGAAATAACACTTCACAACATTGATCAGTGCTTACAATGAACAGGGCAATACATTAAACAGGTTTACATTAAACAGGTTTCTTAAACAGCGAACATAATAAACTATGTACAAAAGGCAACTATATACAAGGCCGGAAGGACTGGAGCTTCTAGTCCCACAGGTCCTCCTTGTGGTCTTGGGCAAGCCACTTAACCCTCCATAGCCCATGTTCCCTGTAAAATAGTTATCTCCAAGTTATAATGCCCTGTTCAATGTAATTTCAGTTTGTTCAATGTAAACCGCACTGATGCAGAATAGCGCGGTATATAAGAAAATGTAAATAAATAAAAATTATAAAGTGCACTGTCCGCCAAGGCACGCTATAATGTCCCCTATAGGGTACCTTATAAGGTGCTTGATAGGGTGCCTTATGAGGCACCTTAAGGTTACAGTACTCTGAGAGTGTTTTTGCTGGCAGCACTAATGTACATTTAAAATAGACAATGCCTCAGACAGCCCTATCAAATAGCCCCACCATGGATTTGAACGCATGACCTCTGGCTTCACAGGCAGGGAAGTAACCAGTGGGCTACAGCTCTATAGCTACTAGCAAACCCTTGGCTGGCTACAGGAGGACTGCACGGCACCACACAAACATTCTTCTGTGGTTACCAGGATAGGGTCAACCCACCCGTACCCAGGATGCACAGCACATACAAATCGGCAGTCTACAGATGATCACAAGATGGGGTATGCACCCCACAGCACCGCAGCCTGATAGGGGGTGCCAACAGTGTGTGTTAGTGGCACAGAGTAGCTACAGACCGTCACAGTGTGCAGGTCCTGTGCTCACCCTGAGGGTGAGGTGGGGTGCCCAGCACCATTTTCGCAGCACCTGGCTTTGCTGAGATAGGCTATGCTGCAGGTCCCCATCAGTGCCAATGTGTGATAGGTAGTCCTTGCAAGCACCACTAGGATATGTCTGTGTCTGTCTGTATTTCACATCTAGTCCTTGTGAACTATGATGCACCCAGAAAAGTGCATACCCTGTGTGGGTGCTATGGTCACATGATTTAAGTGAAGGGGGTGTTTGGACCCACAGGCGGTTTACATACCACCACCCAACCCATTCTCTGGGGCTCAGGGTGGGGGACAGGATCTCCCACCAACAGATCCACATTCTACCCCCCTGCAATAGTGGCAGTAGAGGGGACCATCACCCCAGTCCTGCTGGGGATCAGATACCCTACAGGGCAGGCAATGCAGAGCTGTACACATCCATCCTTGGGCCGGAAGGACTGAGGTTTCTAGTCCCACAGGTGCTCCTTGTGGTCTTGGGCAAGCCACTTAACCCTCCATAGCCCATGTTCCCTGTAAAATAGTTATCTCCAAGTTATAATGCCCTGTTCAATGTAATTTCAGTTTGTTCAATGTAAACCGCACTGATGCAGAATAGCACGGTATATAAGAGAACGTAAACAAATAAATAGAAAATAAACCAATAGCAGAGAGACAGTAGACCTGGAAATGCAAAGCTGCTCCCCACCACTATCTGACACTCTCCAGCAGCAAGCCTCCAACTGCTGCACCCTGCAAGGTGTTCCAGCAAGAGACATACTAGCTGCAGACAGTCTGCTAGCTAGTCCATAGTGCATGTTCCTGGAAAAGATGCGGGTACCCAGAACTGGGATGTCAGCATACACACCAAACAGATAAGTCAGTGATTAGGCCCCAAAAGGGACCCATAAATATCAAACAAGAAAAATACTACATAGCACTATGGGGGAACCTAGCCATGCCGTGGTCACTGCTCAGTCAGGGTGAGAGTGACCTCCCAGCAGGTGGTGGCCGGCAGGTGGTGGCCATGCAGGTGGTGGCCGGCCACTACAATGTCCGAGCCATTGCCTTATGCTATGTACAGATGGATCCAGGCCAGGCCATCCTATCCTGGCTATTTCCACAGTACCTTGCTCCTCATTATGCACATTGCAGGCCAATACTGGCAACAGTGCTGGCAGTGTGGGCTGTGGAGGATGTTTGCAGCCACCACACACTGGATAGACAGACACACACTCCCCACACCTATGCCAGCATTGTGCAACTATAAAGGTGTTTGGCAGCCCTGGCCACTGCACCAGTCCTGGGCACAGTGCAGGCATGGCTATGGTACGCAATACTGTTGGGGTCACTCCCCAGGGTGGTAAACACTGTCAGACACAAGACCTGTAGCACACTACACAGACATCATAAAGGTTGCTATGATGCAGCTCAATCAGCAAATTGTGCATAACTTTGGAATTGCTATCTGCCAGTAATCATAGCAACCGTTTGATAGATGTTTACCATATTCCCAGGTTTAGGGTGGCATTGCCAAGGTATGCAAGTGCTAGTATTGGGAGATGCACGCAGGGCCCAACATCCTGCCTCTCCAGGAGGCATTGGATAATGGAGCCTGTGGGTGCGGGTGTGTCTGCCCCTGTTGGCCACTGCTTTAGGGCAGAGGTTCCCAACTCCAGTCCTGGTGGGCCAAACACTATTCGGGTTTTCATGCTGTCCCTCTTGAATATGCATGAGATACATCTGCATACCATGGGAGCGGCGCATAGAAATACAGCACAGACATCTTTATTAGAGACAGCATGGAACCTGGATGGTGTTTGGCCCTCCAGGACTGCATTTGGGAGACTCTGCTCTAGGTAATGCGCATGTTTATATTGTCTGTGCTCTGTAGGGTAAAATGTAGGTGTTTTGGGCATGTTTACGTCATCTGCAATAAAGGTTCTGCCTGTATTAGCATGTTTTAGTAGTGGGTAAAACATGGGGATTGGGTTGGCAGGAACCACAGCTGGGACTTGAACCTGTGACCTTCTGCTTGCTTCTAAATGCACTGGTTTTGTGCACTGCACCACTGTGTTGTCACAGAGTCAGTGCATTCCCTGGTGATACCATGAATGTTCGTCAGACAGGGCCTGTCTGTTGCAGTGCATGGCACCCACCTACACAGGGCTAGGCCACAGTCTGCTCTGGGCAGCTGCCACTGCCCCCTCCACCACCAGTATCCCTCTGCCACCATGCTGACATGCCCTTCTGCTGGTAGTGTTGGTGGAGTGCAGTCTCAGGCCATCCAGTGTGCGGGTAGGCGGATGCCTATGGTGCGGGTTCTGGGGTAGGGGTGCCTGCATAGGTGTCCACGCTTCCCCCCAACACCGCCTGCCAATGTTCTTTGCCCTTGGGGGTAGCTGCTGGGTACTATCCCCTGTGACACTGTGGGAAACACAGTCGTGCCCATGTTGGGCCTTCAGCATTTGCTCTCTGGCTGCTCTGCTGTTTCAGCATTCGTATGGGCCACCTAGGCATCACCCTAGTCCACACTGTGGCCCAGCTGCACCACAGCATGTGCTGCCTGCGGCCCTCTGTATCCCCTTTTCCAGCATCTGTCCAGTTGCTGTTCCGACATACCTGCCCTGATGTTGCTGCACATGTGCACACCATAGGAGTGGCCTAGTGGTTGGGGCAAGGTACTTCAGGCCAGAAGGTCAGGGGTTCAAATCCCACTAGAGGACAGCAACCTTGGGCCAGAAGGACTGGGGTTTCTAGTCCCACAGGTGCTCCTTGTGGTCTTGGGCAAGCCACTTAACCCTCCATAGACCATGTTCCCTGTAAAAATAGTTATCTCCAAGTTATAATGCCCTGTTCAATGTAATTTCAGTTTGTTCAATGTAAACCGCACTGATGCAGAATAGCACAGTATATAAGAGAATGTAAATAAATAAATAGGAAACCTGTCTGATGGAGAGGAAAACCCTGCACATTGCAATTTCACTGTGGGCTCATTCACCTTGTATGGGGATGGAGCATAGACCCTTCCATAATTAATATCTTTTTTTGGAGATTTCTCGGGGGGGGGGGGGGTTCTGATTTTTCCCATTAATATCACTATTGGCCAGCTTGGTTATGTTTTTTTCCAGTTTGTTGAGGTCATTTTCAATGTTTATGTGCCCTTTTGTTCTGGGCACATGTATCACCCTTATCACTTTTTGTAGGTTTCCCTGCCTATGCTGTACATTGCTGACACTTAAATGGTTTCTCTCCCCTGCAAATGTGCATCTAACGGCAGGTTTTCAATCGCGTTAGGATTCAGCTCTTCAGATCAGCGCGTTAGTGTGAATGGAGCCTCTCCCTGCCCACACTCCGCCCATTGACCCCTTCTCTCCGCCCTCTCTCCACCTTCTGCGGTGTTTTACTGCGCCACGGAACTTTACGATCGTTAAGTAACGGTAACGCGCGTTATGAGACGTTAATGATCGTTAATGCATCATAACGCACGTTAACGTTACTTAATGATCGTTAACGTTACATAACACGCGTTATTGAACGTTACCGCAGTTTAGTAAACATACCCCATAGACATATACATACACACACACACACACACACACATACTGCAGCATTGTGCAAAGATAGGGGTGGTTGGCAACCCTGCCTGCCACACTGGTCATGATCATAGTGCTGACATTACCAAACTGTGCAGGAGGTATTAATAGTGCTCTGGTGATAACTGCAGCTCCATGCTGGGGCCAACAGCCTGACACTCCATGGAGCTTTGGATAGTAGAGCCTGTGTGAGTGGGTGTTTGCACCCCTGTTAGCCGCTGCTTTGGGGATTGCGCATGTTGCTGTTGTATTTGCATTGTAGGGTAAAATATAGGGATGTGCTCTGCAGGATCCACAGCTGGGACCTGAACCTGTGACCCTCTGCTCTGGGATACACTGGAAGCACAGCAGTCCCTGAGGGTACCTTTATGTCTCCTCAGCCGGACTTTTTCTGCTTTACTGCACACCACATACTGGTACAGGGCATTGCCTGGGTGCACTGCAGGCAGGTTCCACTGCCCCCTCCAGCACGAACACACTCCCCCCCCCTGCTATGCTGACATGCCCATATGTTGTCGGTGCTGGTAGTATGCAGTCCCAGGCCATCCACTGTGCAGGTAGGCTATTGCCTAGGGTGCAGGGTCTAGGGTGGGGAGGCATACATGGACATCCTCACATCCCTCCCATCACCGCCTACCAATATTGTGTCCCTTCCACATGGGGAAGGGATGGCTGGGGGGATGTCAGGTCAGTGCCCTAGAAACATTTGGCTAGGGTGGACCAGGTAGATGTAGGTGGATTGTGTTTGGCCTTGGTCAGCTGCTGTCTTGCTGCTTTCCAGTTTCTATGTTCCTATGTGCCACCTAGGTGACAGTCTAGTCCGCCATGTGCCCCAGCTGCCCCCACTACATGTCCTGCCTGCAGCCCCCTATGCCACATTTGCACCATCGCTATAGTGGCCGTTCATACTTGGGCACTATGCTGTTGCTGCATATGGAGCACTACTATCACGTTTCTTGGGCTCCTTGCCTATGTTGTACATTGCTGACACTTAAATGGTTTCACCCTCCTGCATATCTGCAGCTAACGACAGGTTTTCATTCCCGGTAATGTTCAGCCCTTCAGTACCCCGCGTTAGTGCCACAGAAGCTTCTCCCCACCCACTCCCCACCCATTGACCCCTTCTCTCTGCCCTCTCTCCGCTCTCTGCGGGATTTACTGTGGACAGTGATGTTAACGTGTGTTAGGTACCCTTAACACGCATTAACGTTACCTAACGCACATTAACGTAGCAGCTGCTACGTTAACGCAGTTTAGTAAACATATCCCTAATTCTGGGTGCCTTTTCCGTTGGAATCAAATTCATAAATTCATGAAGCGGAGGAGTCATTGGCACAGAAAAGGCACGTAAGCGAGCTATCCAAGGCAAAAAATGGGAGGGGTGAAAAATAATAAAGGAAGTAAGTATTTATCCAATAAAATACTATCGCATTTTTTTTTGCTCCGGGAGCATTTTATCCATGTTTATCAGCTAAAACCTAAAATCTGAAGCCCTAATCATAGCATATCTTATATATGTAAATTGCAAGTGAGAACTAAACTAGGAATCCTGGATTATAATTCCAGAGATGCCAAGTCTCACTCTTTTAAAGTCTCTTTCACCCTCACACTCTTTGAGCCCCTTTTCTCAACCATTAGAGCCTCAGTATCTGATCACTATTTTCATGATAAGACACACATGAGAAGTGAAACCCAATATCCCCGTCAGTAGGAAAACATTTGAGCTCACCTTCCTGTGCACTGCCTCCTTCTTCACCATCCATCCCTGTATGTACAAGTACAGGTGCTATGAAATCTATGCACATAGGGCTCGATATTCAGCAGAGGTGGCTGGCGTGATTACAGCTCCAAGCCGTCGCCACTGAACACTAAACCATGGATGTTCAATGCTGTGGCCATATTCAACCACTAGCATTGAAAATCTGAGTCAGCTGCAGAAGCAGGAAGCTAACTGGACAGCGTCTGAATATTGCCGCTGACTGGTTATCACTGGATACCATCCACAGAATGCCCCCAGGACACCCTGATGCTAACCAGTTAGCACCGGGATGTATAGTGGCAGTACCCGATGCTGCATATTCCCCTTAGGGGCATTTGCATGGTTTACAAGTCAGTAAACCATGTAAATGCCTTTGAATATCATAGAAACATAGAAACATAGAAATATGATGACAGAAAAAGACCACATGGCCTATCTAGTCTGTCCTTCCATAACAACTACAACAGTCCCCTTTTTACCTTTAGAGATCCTCTGTGTTTGTCCCATGCTTTTTTGAATTCAGTTACTGTCCTCATCTCTACCACCTCCACTGGGAGACTATTCCACGGATCCACTACTCTTTCCGTAAAGAAATATTTCCGCATATCACTCCTGAATCTATCTCCCTTCACCCTCATCCCATGTTCCCTCGTAGCAGAACTTGCTTTCAATTGAAAGAGGCTCTCTCCCTGAACATTTATGCCACGGAGGTATTTAAACATCTCAATCATATCTCCTCTATCCCGCCTTTCCTCTAAGGTGTACATATTAAGATCCTTCAGTCTGTCCTCATATGCTTTATAATGAAGACCACTAATCATTTTAGTAGCCACCCTCTGCACCGACTCCATCCTGTTCACATCCTTTTGAAGGTGCAGTCTCCAGAATTGCACACTATACTCCAAATGAGGTTGCACCAAAGACTTATATAGAGGCATTATCACCTCCTTTTTTCTGCTAGCCATTCCTCTCCGTATGCACCCAAGCATCCTTTTAGCTTTTGCCGTCGCCTTTTCTACCTGTTTAGCTACTTTAAGATCATCAGACACAACCACGCCTAGGTCCCGCTCTTCTTTAGTGGACAAAAGTACTTCACTCCCTATACTATATTGCTCCCTTGGATTGCTGCAGCCCAAATGCATGACCTTACATTTTTTAACATTAAATCCCAGCTGCCAAATTCTAGACCATTCTTCAAGCTTAGCTAGATCCCTCCTCATGTTATCTACACCTTCCTGGGTGTCTACTCTTTTGCAGATTTTGGTATCATCTGCAAAGAGGCAAAACCTTACCCGACAGCCCTTCCGCTATATCACTAACAAAGATGTTAAAAAGAATCGGACCAAGGACAGATACCTGGGGCATACCACTGGTAACATCCTTCTCCTCTTAGTGAGCTCCATTTACTTGTACTCTTTTGTCGCCTCCCACCCAACCAATTTCTAACCCAAGCAGTAACTTTAAGGTCCATCCCTAGGGTGCTCAGTTTGTTTATAAGTCGCCTGTGAGGAACAGTGTCAAAGGCTTTACTGAAATCTAAATACACCACATCTAGAGCTCTCCCTCGGTCCAACTCCCTGGTCACCCAGTCAAAGAAATCAATCAGATTTGTCTGACAAGACCTGCCTCTGGTGAATCCATGCTGCCTCGGATCCTGTAATTCGCTGGACTCCAGAAACCTCACTATTTTCTCTTTCAGCAGCGTTTCCAATAATTTACTCACCACCGAAGTTAAACTAACCGGCCTGTAGTTTTCAACCACATCCTTACTTCCGCTTTTGTGTAAAGGCACCACATGAGCTTCTCTCCAGTCCTTTGGCACCACTCCCGACTCTAACGAGGCATTGAAAAGGTCAGTCAGTGGAGTTGCTAGAACGTCCCCAAGTTCCCTCAGTATTCTAGGGTGTATCCCATCCGGTCTCATCGCTTTGTCTACTTTAAGCTGAGATAGTTTCTCATGAACACAGTCTTTCGAAAACTGTTCAAGATGTCCTTTGCTTCTGTTCCTATTTGTGGGTGTTTTCTGAGGTCCTGCTCCTGGTTCTTCATCTGTGAACACAGAACAAAAATATTTGTTAAGCAATTCCGCTCTATCCTTATCAGCTTCTACATATTCCTCCCCTGCACCCTTGAGTCTGACAATAGCACTTTTGCCCTTCCTCTTCTCACTAATATATCTGAAAAATGTCTTATCCCCCCATTTTATTGCATTGGCTATTTCCTCCTCCTTTTGAATCTTTGCCTTCTTGACTACTTTGCTAGCTTCTCTAAGTTTTTCCAAATACAGATGCCTTTCTTTCTCTCTCTGTGATCTCTTGTATTTCATGAAGGCCTCCCTCTTTTTCTTCACTTTTTCAGCTACTTCTTTCGAAAACCATAGCGGTCTCCTTTTCCTTTTACCTTTATTTACCATTTTAACAAAAAGGTTGGTTGCCCTTAAAATATCCCCTTTCAGTTTTGCCCACTGTTTTTCTACATCCCCAGCTGTTCCCATCCCACTAACGACTCCCTGAGGTATTGGTCCATCTTCGCAAAGTTAGTCTTCCTAAAGTCTAAGATCCTCACCTTGGAATGGATTCTAACAGCCCTAGTCCTAATACTGAACCACACCATCTGGTGATCACTGGATGCAAAATGATCTCCCACTACAACATCAGAAACACTTTCACCATTGGTAAGCACCAAGTCCAGTATGGCCCCTTCACGTGTGGGGTCTGTTACCAATTGCCTGAATAGTTCTCCCTGTAGAGAATCCAGGATCTCCTTACTTCTAGATGATACTGCAGCAGGAATGTGCCAATCAACATCTGGCATATTGAAATCTCCTATCAGTAGCACTTCCCCTTTCCTAGTAATGCTGCGTATGTCTTCAATTAACTCTCTGTCCACTCTCTGGGGTGTGGTGTGGGGGTGGTGTGGGGGTGGTGGTGTAGGGGGGGTGGGGTGGGGGGGTAGGGGGAAGGGGAAGGGGGTGTGGGGGGGTGGTGTGGGGTGGGGGGTGGTGTTTGGACCCACAGGCGGATTATATAGCCACCATCTGTGGCTTAGGGTGGGAAACAGGATCTCCCACCAACCGATCCACATTCTACCTCCTTGCAATGGTGACAGTAGAGGGGACCATCAACCCCAGTCCTGCTCAGGAACAGACACCTTACAGGGCAGGCAATGCAGAGCTGAACACATCCATAAAACAATAGCAGACAGAAGGCAGGCCTCAAAATGTTCAGCTGCCCTCCACCACTATCTGACATTCTCCAGCAGCAAGCCTCCAACCGCTGCACCCTGCAAGGTGTTCCAACCAGACACATACTAGCAGCAGACAGTCTGCTAACTAGTCCATAGAACATGTTCCTGGAGAAGATGCATGTACCCAGAACTGGGATGTCAGCATACACACCAAACAGATAAGTCAGTGATTGGGCTCAAAAGAGAACCCATAAACATCACATGAGAGAAATGCTATATAGCACTATGGGAGAACCTAGCCATGCCGTGGTCACTGCTCAGTCAGGGTGAGAGTGACCTTCCAGCAGGACATGCTGTGGCCACCCTGTCCGTGCAGGTGGTGGTCAGGCACTACAATGTCCGAGCCATTGCCCTATGCCCTGTGCAGATGCATCCTGGCCAGGCCACCCTGTCCGGGTTATACCCATGGTACCTTGCTCCTCATTATGCACATTGGCAGGCTGACACTGGCAACAGTGTCAGGAATTTCAGGCATGTTTATGTTATCTGCAATAAAGGTTCCCTCTTTATTACCACGGTTTAGTACTGGGTAAAATATGGGGACTGGGTTGGTGGGACCCACAGCTGGGACTTGAACCTGTGATTTTCTGCTCCTGAACACACTGGCTGTGCGTACTGCACCACACTGTTGCCATGGGGACAGTTCATTCCCTGGGGATACCATGACTGTTCGTCAGACAGGGCCTATCTGTTGCAGTGCATGGCACCCACCTGAACAGGGCTAGGCCATGGACAGCTGTTGGCAGCTGAACTGCCCCCTCCACCACCAGTACCCCTCTTTCGCCATGCTGACATGCCCTTCTGCTGGTGGTGCTGGTGGTGCGCAGTCTCAGGTCATCCGGTGTGCCGGTAGGCGGCTGCCTATGGTGTGGGTTCTGGGGTAGGAGTGCCTGCATAGACGTCCACTCTTCCCCCCAGCACTGCCTGCCAATGTTCTGTGCCCTTGGGCGTACCTGCTGGGTACTATCCCCTGTGAAACTGTTGGAAACACACTCGTGCCCATGTGGGCCCTCATCAGTTGCTGTCTGGTAGCTCTCTGTTTCAGCATTCCTATGGGCCACCTAGGCATCACCCTAGTCCGCACTGTGGCCCAGCTGCACCACAGCATGTGCCGCCTGCAGCCCTCTGTATCCCTTTTTCCAGCATCTGTCCAGTTGCCCATTCCGACATGCCCATCCTGCTGTTGCGGGACATGTGCACGCCATAGGAAACCTGTCCAATAGAAAGGGAAATCCCTGATCAGCGCTATTTCACTGTAGGATCTTTCACCTTGTATGGGGACAGAGCATAGCCCCTTCCAAAATTGATATCCTTTTTGTGGAGCTTGCCCGGTAGTGTTTGTTGATGTTTCCCATTAATGTCACTATTGCCCAGCTTGGTTATGTTTTTTTCTAGTTTGTTCAGGTCATTTTCAATGTTTATTTGCCCTTTTGTTCCGTGCACATTTATCACACATCACTTTTTGTAGGTTTCCCTGGCTTTGCTGTACATTGCTGACGGAAATGGTTTCTCTTCCCTTTAAATCTGCTCTAACACGAGTGTTTCACTCGCGTTAGTTTTCAGCCCAGGAATCCACAGCGTTAGTGTGCAGGGAGCCTCTCCCCTTCCACTCTCCATCCATTGATCCTCTCTCTCCGCCCCTGGGGAGCCTTCCTCCGCCCTCCGGGAGCCTTTCTCTGCCTTCAGCGCTCGTTTGCGCCGCTGCACACGTTAACGCGCGATAAGGCGCCTTATTGCCCAGTAAAGCGCCATTATCACGTGTTAAGGCGCCTTATCATGCGATAACGTGACAGCAGCGCAAATAGCGCCCTTTAGTAAACCTTACCCCTATGTCTCTGTCACTTCAGGGGGAATGAAGGCATTGTTCCTGGTGATGTGAAATGTCTTGATTTTGTTGTAATTTATGTTCAGGCTGTGCTGGTTGAGCCATTTTGTCATTGCTTCTAAGCATTTGGTTATTTTTGTGTAGTCAGGCCTGTCTGTGTTGAATGATGTGTATATCATAATATCATCTGTGTATATATGGTATAATATGTCATGGTCTCTTATTACTGTACACAGAAGTTGCAGATACAGATTGAATAACAAGGCAGATAAGGATGACCCTTTGGGAATCTCTTGATGCTGTATAAATGGTTTTGATGTGTGTGAGCCAATTCTGATTTGTTGTTGTCTGAAGTTTATGTATGATTGAAACCACTTGAGTGTGATGTTGCTAAGGCCTATTTCTCTCAGTCTTTATATTAGTAAATGATGGCTGACTGTGTCAAAGGCTGCAGCTATGTCATTAAAGATTAATATGAAGCTATGTTTGATGTTATCGATGTCTGTTATGATTTTTTCTAATAGGAATATGAGTAAAGTTTCCACGCTGTGTTTGGGTTTAAACCCATGCTTGTGGAGATCTAGAGGTGCAACTTGGTCAGCGTGGTCTTGCAATTGAAGTTGTATGGATTTCTCAATCATCTTGGTTATGAATGGGAGACTAGAGATAGATTGGTATGCGGTGGAGTCTTGTGGGTCAAGCAGGGGATTTTTTAGCATAGGTCTGATGGATGCTTGTTTAAGGCTAGCTTGTAGGTACCTTGTGGAAGTGACAGGTGTGTGATTTTAAGTAGAGTTGTGCCCAGTTCCTGCTTTGCAAGCTTGACCCATGATACAAGACATAGATCAAGTGTGGATGTGGTCGTGTTTAAGTTGGTAATGATGCAATTTAGTTGCTCCAGTGTTGGGGAGATGAAAGGTGTTCCAGGATGTCTTGGTGGTGAGGTATGGAGAATTTTCATTTGTCTGTAGCATGCTGACGGGGATTGTGGTTTTGAATCTTGCTTCCAGGGAGATTGCTGTCTGCTGGGGGCTTATATTGTATTCTTTAATGTATTACAATTATAATATTATCATTATTAACCAATGCCATTTCAGTATATTGAGGCAGTAGGTAATAAAGTGAATACCTGAAAGTTATGAATTGATCCTGGTCACTGCTTTCATGATAGACAAACCCAGGGGTGGAAAAATCAAGTGCTCTAGTCAGTAGGGAAATAGTCAGAGCTCCCCTTCCTGTGTACTGTCTCCTCTTGCACTATCCCCTTTCCCTGTGCCTACAAGTACAGGTGCTATGAAATCTATGCAGACACTTTTAGCCACTACGTGGAGAGCAAGTTTCAGCCTAGAGAATTTGCCCTGATTGCCTTCGCTGTGTCATTTTCATTTCAGGGCTCCAAAGACAAGCAGATATCATTTTATGCTGCTTTTTTTCATTTACAACTAGGCTTGCCAGATACCTTTGGTCCAAAATCAGGACATTTTTTCAAAAAATAACACTTTAAAAAAACTACAACATTTTATCAGGCATCAAACACAATAAAGCATTATTTGCATGTATTTACGTTCGACAATATTTGATTTAGCAGTTTTTTGCAAGCCAAAATCTTTTTGTACATATCATCATAAGATAACGAATAGCTTATTTTAATACGAAGCAAGTATTTTATAGTTTTAATATCCAATCGATTTCGATCATCTCTTCATTGATTCTTGCACATTGAAAATACTCGCTCCACAACGGCGTTTGATGTAGGAATTGGAAAAATTATGCTGACTAGTGTTTTCAAATCGACAAATTTTTTTGCTTTCAAATAAAGTGGACCATTTTTTATCAACTGGCAAATTATTAAATTCACCTGAAGATGTCTGTAGCAAAAAGTTCAATTCGTTTGTTTCGTCAAACAATGAATCTTTCATGGCAATGGTGGGTAATAGATATTCGGCCGATTTTCAAACGTCGTCATTTTTAATACTAGCTTTTAGCATCAACCAATTGGTTGAAGGTGGGTAATTGTCTAAACTGAACCATTTACTAATTCATTGAATTCCTTCTTAAGTTTGGCTAAGTTTGGATCATCTAATTGTAAAGTTGCAAGTTTAGAACTTGTAATGTTGACAAAAAAGTTTTGCTGAAGTCGCTGTTTCATCTTCATTTGTATTATAATGTTCATCTTAATCATCTGTCAAAATTTTGCAGAAATTCAAGACAAGTCAGGACAAAATGACCAAATTCAGCACAAAATCAGGACATTTTTCAAATCAGGATAAGCTTCCAAAAATCAGTACAATCCTGATAAAATTAGGACATCTGGCAATTCTATTTACAACACAATATTATAATTAAATGTTTCTAGCTTTAATACCCTGGATGCAAGATCTGAAAAAAATTCACTCTTTGGACTTTACTCTCACTCTCTGGGGCAGTAAATCACACTCTTTTGGGAATGGTTCACCCTTGGCTTATCTCCCTAACATGACAAATAACTTTCAGGTATTCACCTTATTACCCACTGCCTGAATATACTGGAATGGCATTGGTTAATGATGATAGTATTACAATTGTAATGCATTAAACTAAGTTGTTTAGGCCAAGACACAACATTCTGATAAATGGACAAATATATTATTATAGTACCTTGTCCCCAAACTGGACCTAAAAGCATTTTACAAGCATTGCATCTCAAAAACATTCCTGCACCTATCTTCAGGGTTGTTCACCATGCTGCAACTTCATCTCCTGCAGAAGATACAAAAACCTAGAATGTGAGCTGAGCATTTATTGCCCAAGAACAATTTACCCTAAAATCCAGGACTTAGAGGGCCCAATATTACAGTTAATGCTTTTGACAACAATATAATGCTTTTTAAATGTTCCGTTCTGTGCATAATTTTATACTTAGACCACACATTTGCGGATTCCGCACATAAAACGTGGGCGTAAACTGGGAGGCCAGGCAGGAGCAGCCAATATATTTCTTTGTAGCGTGGTAAAATTCAGCAGCTCTGCATAGAGGTTCTAAGCATAATTTAGGCCAACTAAAAAGCAGGCCTAACTTAAGAGCATAAGCAGCAATGCATTTGTCATTTACACGTATATTCTGAGGTGCCATTTAAAAGGCTATCGTCATGAATATGCGAATAAAGTAGAATGCAAGTCGGGCTGGGCCAACCATCAGACAAACAAGGCAGCTGCCTAGGGCAGCTGCTTCTGGAGGTGGCAAAGAGAGGGCATTCAAAGCTAAGAACATAAGAACATAAGATATGCCATACTGGGTCAGACCAAGGTCCATCAAGCCCAGTATCCTGTTTCCAACAGTGGCCAATCTAGGGCATACATACCTAGCAGTTTCCCCAAAAGACACAGGTTCCGCAATGCTTGTACTGGGTCAAGCATTGATATCCTGGGTCCCTTCTTAATAATGGTTTATGGACCTTTCCTCCAGGAACTTGTCCAAACCTTTTTTAAACCCAGCTACACTAACAGCCTTTACTACATCCTCCGGTAACAAATTCCAGAATTTGATTACACGTTGAGTGAAAAAATATTTTCTTTTATTAGTCTTAAATAGTTTACCCTGTAGCTTCATTGCATGTCCCCTAGTCTTTCTATATTCTGATAACGTAAACAATCGATCTACGTTTACCCGTTCCACACCGTTCATTAATTTATAGACTTCTATCATGACTTCCGGTAGCATGGTGAGCTGAACGGACGTGTTCGTTTCGGCTCCGGCACCCGCACCCTCCCCCCATGATGACTCATTTCAAAATATCTACTATTCCTGACGATATCGTTGGGGAATAAGTTTGCAGAGCTTCGGGGGGCCGGGACGCTACCGATCAATAACAACCTTCTTGGTCTATGGCCACGAAAATTCCCCGGAAGACCAGAACACGCGGAGGGGACGATCAGATGGCGGAAGGTAGACGGGAACCCCTGGGCCCCAGAGACGCTCCTGTGCTGGTGGAGGAGGTGTCCCGCGCAGTGGTGGGTGCGTTGGAGGAGAAGCTGGAGGAAAAACTGGGGGGCTTGGCGACTCAAATGCGGGAAGTGCTTCAAGCGGTGGCCGATTTCACTAAGCGGGTCGACCATGCTGAGGCCCGTATTAGCTCCCTGGAAGATCAGCACGTGCAAGACCTGGCTGAACTCCAAAACTTGAAGGCCACGCTTACCCAGCATCAAGATAAATTGGAAGACCTCGAGAACCGCAGCCGCCGGAACAATTTGAGGTTTATCGGAGTGGAGGAGACTGTAGCGGAGCGTGACTTGCGGCGCCACCTGGAGCAATGGATGATGTCCACCTTGGCCCTGCCGGATGATGTCGGGCGCATAGTGCTTGAACGAGCTCATCGGCTGGGGCCCTCCCGCACCGGGGACCGTAGACCGCAGGCGGTGATTGCCCGCTTTCTCAACTCCGCACAGAAAGACGAGGTGCTGAGGGCCTTTCGGCAATTGCGACAAACAGATTCCTCCACCCAGCGGATTCTGATATTTCAGGACTACTCGGCCAGTGTCTCTCAACGACGGAGCGCCTATACGGACCTTTGCAGTAAGCTTATAGAGCGGGGAATCCGATTCACACTGGCCTATCCCGCGGTTCTGCGGGTCTACGGTGCCCAGGGGACTCGGACTTTTCATACTCCTCGCGAAGCCCAGGAGTACTGCAACAGTGTCAGCTAAAAAGGTACGGTGTTGGCTTGGGCAACCGGGAACATCTGGGGGACAGGGCACTGCTGACTCGTGATCCTGCTGGGGCCTGAGATTTGGCAACCGCCACCTCATTTGATATTAAAATTGAGGTGCTGTATCAGGATGCTATTGCATTGAGTCTTGACTTTGTGTGGAAGCTTTTGGACTCATTCTCTTTAGCCCTATATTGTGCCAGTGTCTGCGAGACAAGGGAGGCTCAATGGCTGGAACTATCTCCCGCAACCAATTTGCCTGGCGGTGCTACGATGTTACAGCTTCCCTCCACCTGAACCTCAACACAAAGCAGTAATTTTGTTACTCTCTTCTATTGTTGCGAGCCTCCATGGAATTTGGACTTGATACATTTTACAACAATGTAGACTTTATTGTTTGGGGAGCATGGTTTAATGTGTTACTGTTTCCTGTTATCAATTAGACCACTATGGATGCTCAGAGGGGAGGATGGGGGGGTGGTTGTGTGGTATGGTGCATTGTGCATTTTGGAAGAACTGCCTGCTGCTGTACTGAGTCCCACCTCCACTTTTCTTCTTCCTTCTTCTTTTCTTCCTTTTTCATGCTGAGTGGGTGGGTGAGGTTGATACAAAGCCCCGTTTGTCTAGAGGGGGGGTGGCCCCTTCAGCTATCCTTGGCAGGCGGGCCGCGCAGTTGGGCCTTTTGTCCTGGCTTAGTGTGTATTGTTTAGCTTGCTGCAGGGCTATGACAAGTGTATTTATACTTTTATCCCTCTCTATATAGCGGGGGGGACAACTTCGGGTGCCATATGTGGGGGTAATGCCCAGCGCTTGTAGGGTGGGATCGTCTCTGCCCCTTCTCCGCTCGGAGAGGGCTGATTGCTTTTAGAGAGTGAGGCCGGGGGGCGGGCGGGCCGCGGGGACTCGCTGCTGTCTTGACGCGGAGCCCTGGGGAGGGCAGACCCCTGCGCTCTCCGGGGTTCCCATTTTCTGGGACTCTCTCCGTTCTTGCTTTTTCTCATATTACCTTCGAATGGGCCCTCGCGTATTGTGTCTTGCGTACTGCGTACACTGTATTTTTCTGATTGGGCGATCTCATGCTCTGATGCCTCCTTTGGGGAGTTTCTCGGGGCTCTATCACTCTCTGGTTTTCTCCCTTTTTCTCTCATTTCACTGTCACGTAATTCCCAGCGATGCCGGTTGGCCGCTGGGACTTCCTCTGTAATATTTGGTACCCCGATGGGGCCAGGGTGCTCGCACCCTGCTATACTAGAGTGGGTAGAGGGGGTTTGTACAGTTTCTTTCACCGGCCACATGTTCATTCCCTGGGTACCTCACATTGCTTTGTTTGCTGTGGGGGGGGGGAGAGATGGGAAGGACAGTGGCGGGGGGGGGGGGGCGGGGGGGGCCGCATGCTCAGGGAGTCATGGTGGTGCCACGAGGGGTTGGTGGTCCGGTTGTGGATTGGGTGAAGGGGAGGGAGGGAGGGGTGGGGGGGGGAGCGGGACGGGGGGTTGGGGGGGTTGGGTAGGGTGAGGGAGGTTGAGGTGGGGGGGGGAATGGAACTAGGCTGTATAGGGGAGGTTGGATGCATGGGGGGTGGTATGTGTGGCGCTGGTTTGAGTGAATTGAGCGGTCGAGATGTGTGGATTGACCTGGTTTGGCGACTATGGGGGGCGGTCCTTGGCTGGGGGGACTGCTACTCGGGTCTACTTTGGATTCCTCCATTGAGTTATCTTTGTTTCATCCCCTGTAGTGGATAAGCATATGCGTATAGTCTCCTGGAATGTTTGTGGGTTGGGCTCCCCGGTGAAGCGATATAAAATTCTGCAGCACTTAAAACGCCAGAGGGCAGATGTGGTTCTGTTACAGGAGACTCATCAGTCTGAGGTGGAACACAAGAAACTGGGCAGTGGGCGTATTGCGCATGTGTATGGAGCCCCGGCGGTGGGTAAAAAGCGCGGAGTGGTCATTCTTGTAGCTAAATCGGTTAGTTGGGTGGAGGAAAAGGTGGTTTCGGACACCGAGGGTAGGTATGTGGGAGTTTGGGGGAGACTGGCTGGGCGGAAAGTGGTGTTATGCTCGGTCTATGGGCCGAATGTTTACGAAGCTCGATTCTTCATGCATCTCTCCCAATTGTTAGCCGATGCTGAAGGATATCAGGTTATCCTAGGCGGGGATTTTAACACCGTTTTAGATGCTGATCTCGACCGGTCTGGCTCCACGGGCAGTGGGGGCCGTCGGATGAGACACCGTTTGCGGGGACTGAGTGACGCTTACGGTCTGCTCGATATCTGGAGAGTGTTGCATCCTGGGGACCGAGATTATACACACCTGTCTCGGGCGCATGGGACCTGGTCTCGTATAGATTACTTTCTAGTGACGGAGTCGTCATTCGGTTGGGTCTCGAGCGCGGAAATTGGACCTCTTGTTATCTCAGATCACGCACCGGTCACTTTGGACCTGCGAGGGCGTGGCACCCCGGTGGGCAGCGCGTGGCGATACCCTTTGGAGTTATGCGGTGATGTCGCGTTTGAGGCTTTTTTGCGGAAGAGATGGCAAGATTATGAGACCTTGAATGCCTCCCCGGACATCTCCCCGACCCTCTTCTGGGAGGCTGGTAAGGCGGTCCTCTGCGGGGACATAATTAGTTATCAGTGTCAGCGGCGCAAACGGCTGAATCAACAGATCCTACAGTTGGAACGGGACTTAGGCAGGGTACGCCGGACGGTGGCTGGAGCTAAAACCGTGGCCAATATACGCAGGCTTCGAGAGGTGCAAGCGGAGCTGGAGTTGTTGCTCCATCGCAGGGCCCAGAAATCGCTGCTTTATTATAGATATCGGCTCTATCGGTTTGGGAACAAGGCAGGCAAATTGATGTCCTCACTGCTGAGGCCGACCGGGGGATCTCGATCGATTGGGGCCATTCGGCGGGCAGATGGGACCCTCACACGGGACACCGCGGCAATCGAACAGGTATTTGCGGACTTTTATCGGGGCCTCTATGCCAGTGATGGTGACAAAGAACAGGCGGGGCGTCTTTTTCTTGAGCGATGCAGGCTCCCACGCTTAGCGGGTAGAACAGCTTGAGTCCCTTAACCAACCCCTTACGGGACTGGAGGTCCAGTCTGCGATTAAGGCCCTGCACAATGGGAAGGCTCCGGGGGTAGATGGGTACCGCGGCGAGTTTTACAAAGCCTTGGGGGATGCGGTGGTGCCTCCCCTGGTGGGATATTTCGAGGACCTGATACGGCGTGGTAGTTTCCCCTTTGAGGCCAATAAGGCTCTGATTACTATCTTACTTAAGCCAGGGAGGGATCCTCTCTTGCCGAGCTCTTACCGCCCTATCTCCTTGCTTAATGTTGATATCAAACTTCTCGCAAAAATAATGGCGGATAGGTTGGCTAACTATTTACCACTTTTGATTCATAGAGACCAGGTGGGGTTCGTGCGTGGGCGGCAGGTAGCGTACAGTTTGCAGCGCATTTTGTTGTCATTGGGAGCGGGGCGGTTGACGGGGGACGCCTCATTGTTGATCAGCTTTGATGCCGAGAAGGCTTTTGATCGGGTCAACTGGGGCTTCATGTACCAGGTTTTGGAAACGATGGGGTTTGCAGGGTTCTTTGTGGATGTGATCCACTTGCTTTACGCCCACCCCCAAGGGGCGGTCCTGGTCAATGGGACTACGTCCGCGGATTTCGATATTCAGAAGGGCACCCGGCAGGGATGCCCGTTGTCCCCCCTTCTCTTTGTACTCTCATTGGAGCCTCTTCTGTCTCTTATTCGCTCCTCTTCCCAGTTTCGGGGGATTAGGCTGGGGCGGGAGGAATTCCGTCTCGCCGCGTTTGCTGATGACTTGCTCGTGCATCTGGGGGACCCGGTGGCCGGGCTACCCTGTCTGTTGCAGCTCATTACGGAATATGGGGAGCCTTCGGGTCTTCGCCTCAATCTCGACAAGTCAGAAGCGCTATTCTTGGCCCCAGACGGACACCCGGGATGGCAGGGACCTTTCCCATTGAAGTGGGCCACGGGGCATTTTAAGTATCTGGGAATTTATCTGCCGGCACGGTTGGGGGATCTTTATAGCCTCAATGTTTCCAAGATACTGAAAGAGGTCTCGGCTTGTGTGGATAGATGGTGGGACTTGCCACTGTCCCTGGGGGGTAGGGTGGCCCTTAGTAAGATGGCAATCTTTCCTAAAATACTTTACCCGCTTCAGATTCTTCCATTGCTCCTAAGGCGGGCTGACCTTCGGCAGCTGGAGTGTCGGTTCAATAGACTCCTTTGGAGAGGGAGGAGACCCCGGGTGCGGCTGGGGATATTGCGGCAGCCTTGGGACAGGGGTGGTATGGGCTTTCCAGATATCAAGCGTTATAATATGGCATGCCTCTTGCGATATGTTCGGGACTGGCTGTGGGATACCACTGATTGTTCTCCGCTGGCGATGTGGGAGGCCATGGTGGCCCCTCTTCATGTGCGGTACTTGCTACACGCTAAGACGCTTCGGGAGGTGCCCGGGGAGATTCGGGACGTCCTTTTTAAGCCTATCTGGCAGGTATGGCGCTCCTTTTGTGTGGGCCGACGACTGTCGGCGTCTTCTACGCCGTATCTCCCGATCAGAGGCAACGCGGATTTTCTACCGGGCCTGGGGCGCTCTTATTTCCAACGATGGGAGACCCTTGGGGTGGTGAATCTGGAGCACGTGCTGAATTCTGAGGGCGAAATGTGGTCTTACTTGGAGTTGCGTCGCCAGTATCCCTTAGGAGATCGAGATATTTTTTCTTATGTCCAGCTCCGTAGTTATCTCCGCTCGCTACCCTTGGATACGCTGCGGGGGGCGGTATGCACGGAGCTTGAGTTGGCGTTGATGGGGGGGGATACCGGGGCTCGGGTATCTGGGCTTTACAAAATGCTCTGGGAAGGAGTGGCGCCTTTGGCGGTGGAAGCACTGGCGTCGGCCTGGTCTGAGGAGCTGCGGGAAGAGATTAGAACGGAGCAGCTTATGGGGGGATTGGCGTCCATCCCGACTCTTAGTGTCCAAGTAATCCACCGCGACACCCAATATCGGATCCTGCGCCGTCTGTACTTTGCACCGGTGAGGGCGTGGAGAGCGGGGGTAAGCGCTAGTCATTGCTGCCCTCGGTGCGGTGAGAACCGGGCGACGTTGGGACATATGTTCTGGAGTTGCTCTACGGTCCGGGTTTTTTGGGGTCGGGTATTCGGTCATCTCCGACGCTGCCTCTTGTCTTTGGAGCCCTTCAAGGCGCAGAATGTGGTGTTGGATGTGTGGGGGATGAATGGGGGAGAAGGCTGGGGGCAGTGGAACTGCGCTGGTTGCGTTTGGTGTTGATGACTGCGCGTATGACGGTGTTGCAACAATGGATGGAGGAGCGAGAACCTAGTTATGGGCTTTGGAGACTCCGATTGCATAGAGTATTACTTATGGATCGGCTGCATGCGGCAGGGGTGGAGCGTAGATGGTCTTGCTTCCTGCAAATGTGGAGCTCTCATATTCAGTTATTACCCATGGGGCTGCGTCGGCGTCTGCTGGGGGAACCCTGACCTCCTGCAGTAGCCACAGTGGTAGCCTAGGGTGACAGGTCCTTAACTTTAGCCATTCTGAGACGGGTGCCAGGGAGATTGATTAGACTTGGAGACACTCCCCTTGGGGCTGTTGTTTGGGGGGGGGGTTGGGGGGGGAATTTAGGCTGGCAGCACCACACGGTCTGGTGCTCGCTGGGGGGGGGGGGGCGGGCATGAGCGCAGAATCCACCTCGTGCCCGTCACTTCTGCCCCTCGACGGACGGATTGCTGTGGGCAAGTGGTAGGGAGGGGGGGCCCATTTCGGTCTGTATCGGGGAGAGGGAGGGGGGTGGGGGGGGGAGGATGGGGGGAGGGGTAGCACTTATGAGCGCAGCGGTCTGCTGGTGTTTGGGTCCGCCCCTGGGCGGCTGTCCAGGGAGGACTTCTTGAGGCTGCTGCTCCATGGGTTCTTCTTCTAGTTATCCTGTTGATCTCAGTTGGGGGTTCTTGAATTGCATCTGTCCTATATTCCTTGTTCTGTCTGCTATTTCAGATCCTCGATAAGTCTGCAATGTTTATACCCGTGTACTGTTTTGCTGCTTACTGTGTGTTCATTTATAATTAATAATAAAAAGATTTAAACATAGACTTCTATCATATCTCCCTTCAGCCGTCTCTTTTCCAGGTTAAAGAGCCCTAACCTTTTTAGCCTTTCTTCATAGGAGTATCCTTCCATCCCCTTTACCATTTTGGTGGCTCTTCTCTGAACCTTTTCTAATAACTCTATATCCTTTTTAAGATACGGCGACCAGAATTGCACACAATATTCAAGGTGCGGTCTCACCATGGAACGATATAGAGGCATTATAATATCTTTTGTTTTATTTTCCATTCCTTTCCTTATGATACCTAGCATTCTATTTGCTCTCTTGGCTGCCACTGCACACTGGGCCGAGGGTTTTAACATGTTATCCACAATGACGCCTAAATCTTTTTCCTGGGTGGTGGTTCCTAATGTGGAACATTGCATTGTGTAACCATAGTTTGGGTTGTTCTTCCCTAGGTGCATAACTTTGCACTTGTCCACATTAAATTTCATCTGCCATTTTGATGCCCAGTCTTCTAATTTTTCAAGATCCTCTTGCAATTTTCCACAATCCTCTTGGGTTTTAACAACTTTAAATAGTTTTGTGTCATCTGCAAATTTGATAACCTCAATTGTTATTCCACTTTCCAGGTCATTTATGAATATGTCAAAAAGCAGCGGACCCAGCACAGATCCCTGGGGTACACCACTATTCACCTTTCTCCATTGGAAAAATTGGCAATTTAGCCCAACCCTCTGCTTTCTATCTTTTAACCAGTTCTTGATCAACAGTAGTACACTGCCTCCTATCCCATGACTCTTTAGTTTTGCCAAACGTCTCTGATGAGGGACCTTGTCAAAGGCTTTCTGAAAGTCCAGATACACTATATCAACTGACTCACCTTTGTCTACCTGTTTATTCACACCTTCAAAAAAACATATCAGATTAGTAAGACAAGATCTTCCTTGTCTAAAGCCATGTTGGCTGTCTCCCATTAGACCATGACTATCTACATGCTGAGTAATTTTATTCTTTATGATGGTTTCTACCATTTTTCCCAGTACTGACGTGAGGCTCACCGGTCTGTAGTTTCCCGGATCACCCCTGGAACCCTGGACACCCCCTCAACTGTTCTTGTGTTTAATCCTGATCCCGAACACAGGAACAGTTGAGGAGGAGTCTTATGAGCATATCTTCAGAGAAGTTATGTACTCCCTTTGAGGTTCTGTTGTGTTGTTTGAATTGATATTTCATTTCTAAAATTAAATGAAGGTGAACTGTAGAAAAGGTCATTGATGTCAACAAGCACACAAATATGACATGATTTCTTTGACTGGGTGACCAGGGAGTTGGACCGAGGGAGAGCTCTAGATGTGGTGTATTTAGATTTCAGTAAAGCCTTTGACACTGTTCCTCACAGGCGACTTATAAACAAACTGAGCACCCTAGGAATGGACCCTAAAGTTACTGCTTGGGTTAGAAATTGGTTGGGTGGGAGGCGACAAAGAGTACAAGTAAATGGAGCTCACTCTGAGGAGAAGGATGTTACCAGTGGTGTGCCCCAGGGATCTGTCCTTGGTCCGATTCTTTTTAACATCTTTGTTAGTGATATAGCGGAAGGGCTGTCGGGTAAGGTTTGCCTCTTTGCGGATGATACCAAAATCTGCAATAGAGTAGACACCCAGGAAGGTGTAGATAACATGAGGAGGGATCTAGCTAAGCTTGAAGAATGGTCTAGAATTTGGCAGCTGGGATTTAATGTTAAAAAATGTAAGGTCATGCATTTGGGCTGCAGCAATCCAAGGGAGCAATACAGTATAGGAGGTGAAGTACTTTTGTCCACTAAAGAAGAGCGGGACCTAGGCGTGGTTGTGTCTGATGATCTTAAAGTAGCTAAACAGGTAGAAAAGGCGACGGCAAAAGCTAGAAGGATGCTTGGGTGCATACGGAGAGGAATGGCTAGCAGAGAAAAGGAGGTGATAATGCCTCTGTATAAGTCTTTGGTGCGACCTCATTTGGAGTATGGTGTGCAATTCTGGAGACCGCACCTTCAAAAGGATGTGAACAGGATGGAGTCGGTGCAGAGGGTTGCTACTAAAATGATTAATGGGCTTCATTATAAAGCATATGAGGACAGACTGAAGGATCTTAATATGTACACCTTAGAGGAAAGGCGGGATAGAGGTGATATGATTGAGATGTTTAAATACCTCCGTGGCATAAATGTTCAGGGAGAGAGCCTCTTTCAATTGAAAGCAAGTTCTGCTACGAGGGGACATGGGATGAGGGTGAAGGGAGATAGATTCAGGAGTGATATGCGGAAATATTTCTTTACGGAAAGAGTAGTTGATCCGTGGAATAGTCTCCCAGTGGAGGTGGTAGAGATGAGGACAGTAACTGAATTCAAAAAAGCATGGGACCAACACAGAGGATCTCTAAAGGTAAAAAGTGGACTGTTGTAGTTATGGAAGGACAGACTAGATGGACCTTGTGGTCTTTTTCTGTCATCACGTTTCTATGTTTCTATGTTTCTATTATTATATTTAAATAGTAGTGCCATTAGTTGTCTGAGACCTTGTTTAGTAGAATCATCAGTGACAATATCAGACAGTACTAAACTTATGAGATACGTTGAGCGAAGTATTCAGTGATATTACTGTGGAGTTAGCGCTCAGAGAACAGACTAGGGGGTATGTTTACTAAACATTCATAACATGCGGGGCCGCGTTAGTGTGCGTGTGCCATATAAGGAGTGGGCGTTGCGTCCTGAAAAAGAAAAACACGCGGTTTACATATGCGCCAATGTGCGCCCCGCACATGTGCGTCCCGCACATTACCGCCTGGAAAAGCTGCGCAGGAGGTATAAGGCGGCGCGCTGATGGGAAAGCACACGAGCTGAGCCACAGCACGATGGGAACGATGCCTACCAATGGAGCAGGGATCGGGGGTTCAATCCCCCGCAGTGCCCAATGAAGCGGCAGGCTCAAGCACCATTTTAGGAGGCACAGAAATAGTGGGCAGCAGAAGGCGGCGCACTAATCCTTTACGAGGCATAGGAACTTTGTGCGGCATAAGGCGGCGCGCGGATGGGAAAGCACACGAGCTGAGCCACAGCACGATGGGAACGACGCCTACCAATGGAGCAGCGATCGGGGGTTCAATCCCCGCAGTGCCCAATGAAGCGGCAGGCTCAGGCACCATTTTAGGAGGCACAGAAATAGTGGGCAGCAGAAGGCGGCGCACTAATCCTTTATGAGGCATAGGAACTTTGTGCGGCATAAGGCGGCGCGCGGATGGAAAAGCACACGAGCTGAGCCACAGCACGATGGGAACGACGCCTACCAATGGAGCAGGGATCGGGGGTTCAATCCCCCGCAGTGCCCAATGAAGCGGCAGGCTCAGGCACCATTTTAGGAGGCACAGAAATAGTGGGCAGCAGAAGGCGGCGCACTAATCCTTTACGAGGCATAGGAACTTTGTGCGGCATAAGGCGGCACGCGGATGGGAAAGCACACGAGCTGAGCCACAGCACGATGGGAACGACGCCTACCAATGGAGCAGGGATTGGGGGTTCAATCCCCGCAGTGCCCAATGAAGCGGCAGGCTCAGGCACCATTTTAGGAGGCACAGAAATAGTGGGCAGCAGAAGGCGGCGCACTAATCCTTTACGAGGCAGAGGAACTTTGTGCGGCATAAGGCGGCACGCGGATGGGAAAGCACATGAGCTGAGCCACAGCACGATGGGAACGACGCCTACCAATGGAGCAGGGATCGGGGGTTCAATCCCCCACAGTGCCTAATGAAGCAGCAGGCTCAGGCACCATTTTAGGAGGCACAGAAATAGTGGGCAGCAGAAGGCGGCGCACTAATCCTTTACGAGGCAGAGGAACTTTGTGCGGCATAAGGCGGCGCGCTGATGGGAAAGTACATGAGCTGAGCCACAGCACGATGGGAACGACACCTGCCAATGGAGCAGGGATCAGGGGTTCAATC
This sequence comes from Ichthyophis bannanicus, assembly GCA_033557465.1. Taxonomy (NCBI): domain Eukaryota; kingdom Metazoa; phylum Chordata; class Amphibia; order Gymnophiona; family Ichthyophiidae; genus Ichthyophis; species Ichthyophis bannanicus. Next base: position 1,010,332,723 of record CM066032.1, on the reverse strand, counting down.
CCCCGCAGTGCCCAATGAAGTGGCTGGATGAGCCATCATCTGTCATGAGCAATAGTGATCTAGGAGGCATTTTACATGTTATTGTTATTACTCCCCCTTGCAAATGCACTATGAAAGCACTGTAATATCAGGTGATGCATATGACGCAATATAAGGTACCTCACATGTCAAATCCTAAAGCGCATTGTCCACCAAGGAAATCACAATGTCGTGTGTAGGGTGCTTTACAGTTTGTCGTATGAGGCAGGGCATGGTCCAAGCACAGTCAGTGCTGGCATCACTGTGCAGTCTAACGCAGGGAAATCCCAGGTAGGTGAGCAGACATGCAGGAGGGAACAGCAGTGTAGCACAATGGTTAGGGCATTGCGTGATGGTGCAGGGGTCATGGTGCCAAATGAGCAGTGACCAAGGTTGGCTTAGTGACATCTGTTTTCTCAGAATGCAACTGTATAGTAAGCTGTGCTGCCATCTAAACACAAGCCTAGCCAGAGTATCGTTCCGTTAGGCTGCTACACAATGCACATCATAAACAACCACATCATCAAATGCGAGTGCACATGTAACCCAAATACTGCACAGAGCCGAAAGGAAAGGCAATCCAAAAGTATAAGAACCACTGACATCACAGGTGCTGTACCACAAAGATCTCCACAAGGCTATGTGGCAGCAACAGAAATGGATAAAGACACTGGTGCCAGCTGTAGCTATGTACAGAGTGATGGATAATGTACCATGTTATAATGATGGTGTGCAACAGTGGATGGGAAGATGTGTCCAGCAGAGGAGGCTGAAATGGCAGGATCTGTGAAATATCATGATTACAGTGGACTAGCGATGATATGCAGAGCAAACACAGGAGCGACAAACATGGAGAGTTGTGATGCAGGAAGGTGTAGGAGTGCAGGAAGGGTTGCAGCTGCATGCACATCAGGGTAGCATGACACAAGAGTTGGCAGACAGAAGATGGACAGATGCATGGCTCACAACTCAGATGAGTGTACAATGTGTCCACAGCACAAACCTGACAACATATGACAGTCAAACAAATGGAAAACACAACTGCAGGACACGCATACACATCCAAGAGAACAGAGAGGAATCACACATACGAACAACACCAGAAATGTAAAAGCAAAAACAGGTAGGAAACAGCACCAATGTGTGTGTTTTAGCAAAGGATGCAGTCAGAAATAGTCCAGGCCCTCATGCTACATGCATGCTGGTTGTAAGGACAGGCAAACCCACAAGGGAAACCATGAACAAATGCACCTGCAGAACTCCTGTGTACATTTCAGATCACAGTCTGTATTTGGGACCAGGGATGCATGCACAAACACACAATGATATGTGATGCTGTAGACACAGCATGCAAAATATACAGACCACATCACCCCAATCCTGAAAGAAACATACATACAGGCACCTGAAGCAAGGAGTCAATACAAAGCCCTCCCACTCACCAACAAAGTCATACATGAAGCACGCAACCCCCAAATCAACACCAGACTGTGTCGCCCAGGCCACGCCACAACTACCAGACAAGCCCCCACCAACTCCGGTACTGTAAGCAACAAATGAACCAAATGCCCGCAAGGGACCTGCAATCGAGACCCTGAACTTCCTGCCCCATGTATCATGCACAGCCCCCCAAGATGTCCTGGTAACAACCCAGACCACTAATCCATTATAAAACAGCTGAAAAACATACTGTCCCAGGAACCCCACTAATCCAACCCCTAACCCACCCCATACAAATATGACAATGTGCACAATCTGTCAATGTCCATAGTATGTCCTATGTCCCCATTTGAAACCGTCAATGTAGCCCCCCTGGCAATGGCCGTGGCCAACATGTAAAACTTCCCCCCCCCCTCGTATGAAACCCCCCTTGACCCTGTGAAAAGTGGGATACCAAAACAAATACATAAATATATACAGACATAACAAGAGCCAAGCAAGGTATCCCCAAGGGCAGTGGAGGATGCGTGGTGAAGCAATGTACTGATCATGGACAGGACAGCAGAGAGCAACACATGAAAAAGGGTGAACACACACCTGCTGAAACCCATCACCACCACACCCCCAGGTGCACAGCAGTGTAAACAACATAATGAGAGAAACCTATGTAACAGATGATATCTGCTGGCTAGGCAGCACACAGTGCACACCCTGCTGCACCCTGATCACAGACAAGGGTGTGTGTAGAGTTGATGAACCTGCAGTGAACTAATGGTCAAGTCAGCATAATGTACAAAATAATTAAAAACAAAGGATATCATGGGCTAAACGCATAACCTTATTTGAAAACACATGCCACCAACCACACCCACAAATAATACACTGAGCCCAAGGAATACATAATATTCCAAAGACAGGGTCTGTATGTGAACCAGTAAGAACCTGTGATGTGCAAAATGACAGACACATGCACAGCTGCCATCGTACACTGTTGTGAGCACAGGTGGACATGGACCTTGCAAGCAACCCAGTAGACACAAGTGTGAATGTGCTCTACGAGAGGAGGAGCAGCCTAGTCTTCACAAAACTGTCATGCACACAAGGCAACCAGGCCTCATTTCACAAAACCAGATCATGTGGCCCTTGGAAAGTAACTCGAGGAACATTGTCAAGGTAACCACGGAGTCCCAAGGTCACAAGGAGTCATGACATATTCAAAGGTAGACATTGTAGTGCATGTGTGTGAACATGACCAAGCAGCAAAAGGAACTAATGTCTGTAAAATACATATCTTTATTTGGATCACACCTCCCAGTTACTGTACACAGTGTAATCATAATTTCAAAGTAAGCCCCTCCCTGTTTAAAGATGGGAACACAGTCAGCAAGGTACAAACACACATGCCACATAAAGGTCAATGCCTGCGCACAATTGAGTGGCATGAGATCTCTGGTGGAACAGGTGCATGATATGCACTGGGTTCCAGGGCCACATACACGAGCATCTGCTGCATGCCCACAATGTGTGAGCTACATATGAGGGCATGTAGACTCTAGGCGTTGTAAGCGTAAGACCCCAAACACATCACATGTCGCCCCCCCCCAAACATAGCCCTCATGCAACACAGGTGGCCCCCAAAAGAGAAAAACATATGCTGGCACAATGTTGACATGTGACAAACACCCTCATTAAGTTATGTCCAACCTCCCACATAATGGCTGATTGGCACATCAGAAAGTATTCAGTGTACATGACAAATATCATCTACAGCTGAATGATTGTATGCTAACAGGTAGCAGGGACACATGAACACAGAGAAAATACAAAGCACACAACTCCCTGAAAGGTGCAGACATAACACCGTGCAGTATGTCCCCTTGCATTGTTTGTTTGGTGGACAGTGTTTGGCTACCGATAGCATGGTCCATGCAATGCTGAAGTGTAGGAGGACAATGGACACCCACTCTGACCCACACCAAATATAATGGCCTAATGAGACTGTTGTCAATGCAGGGGGTAAAACAGGACTCTGCAAATGTGCACTGCAACGCGTGGACAGACATGCAGAGTGTCACATCTGTACAGTAAACATATACAATAACTAGCATGTCCAGATGCAAATGATGGTCAGACAGCCTACAGTGAACCACACAGAGCCATAGGTCCACATGCAGTGTCTCACAAACATAGTTATTGAGAAGCACAGGCACCAGCTGCACACAAACATGGTACAGTGATGCCACACATGAATCTAAGCACCCCTGGCCCCTCCACACATCTAACAAGGATGGTGGCGGGCATGAAAGTGTGTATGTGGCAGAACCTGCACCTTGTTTAGGTGTGGGGCAGGTGGACATAGACAATTGGATCCCTCCATGTGTGCCCCCGTGCCACAAACATGGCTGTATGCTGATGTTGAAACCCACAAAGTAACATATCATGTGTGCCATGTCACACACATGGGACACACCTATACACTAACCAACTGTGGAGGGATGTCAGAAATACATAGATTATGTCAGTCCCTGATGCGCACAGTGTCCCAAAAGCAAGGTGTCCTTGACAGCCAAAAGATCATCGCAAAACACACCATGCAAACCTGGCCATGCACAGTAAAGTGCCATCGTCCAATATGACACAGTCCATGAAAGTCCATCTGTGTCCCTGTCAGCAGCACGACACACAGCCACAGCATGGCACACACTGTGTGTTGTACAGGTCTATCATGGGTAAGTCAGCGGTCCAAGAGCAAAAATGTCCATCACAGGCCTGTGTGCCACCAACATAGGTCAAACATCCAATGGCACATCTCCCCGGAAAGACTAAGATGAAGGTCAGTCCCACAACAGACGTTGGATGGTGAGCCAGATGCCGTGGAGGAAATGGTGCTGTTATGTCACCTGCCCTGTGTCACGAGAGGAGAAGTATGGTATTGTTAGACACCTTGCCAAAACAGAACAGATTGCCAAGATTCACAATACACAAAATACAGACCAAAGGGATGCAAAGTCACAAATTACAGCAGATGCATATAAAAAAAAAGGAGATGAGCGCCAACAGTACATGTAAATGCAGGCATGGCTGTCACATGGATATGGTTATGTACAATCCCAGGTCACACGGGCATCTCACAGCTACACACTATATGCATCTGTTTGTGTCTACAGAGATGCTACATAACATGTCCATGTGAAGATCATAAACCCCAGGACAGGTACAGCCAGATGTAATACCAAATTCGCAAAGTTAAAACAAACCCTATGTGTGCATCATGCGGCCGTCATCAATTCCTCCAAGTACTGCATAGCCACATCAGGTCACAGCGAAGGGAGACAATGTCAGCCAGACATGTCAATTTACCATGTACATCAACTGTTGATGCATCTCCACATCATGCCTACATATGAGAGAAATAAATGTTGCTCAACACCTGTCTCTCAAAACACAAGACACATTGCTGCTCACAGCTCACCACACATGTGGACCATGATGACAAGGTAAGCAGCACAACAGTAGAGGTAGTACACCCCACCATGCCCCCCAGGTGCCCACACCCATGAGAGCACGTGATAATGTACCATGCCTGGACAATGCTGGAGGACATATTCAAAACATAAGCGCAAACACACACACAGTATGCGTTGGTCAGGGGCACAGCTGAAAAACATGGGCTGAATGTGCACAAGTGCAAACCTGTGCACATCATGGCCAAGTCACATGCACATATACCTTGGTGATGTCTGATCTAACTATGATGGTGTAGACAGAAAATGCAGTATCCGTAAAACACGACAACCAAAAACACATCTAACTCTGCTGTACATCTGACTGAAAAGGTGTCCCTGCGAACATACTGTACACAAACACATGGGGAGATGGGTCACCACCCCAAAATATGGGTAAGGGAGGCTGTCAGGGGAGAGTTGTACAACACCAGCTGCCTCTTATGACACATGACAGGCGACATGTTGCTCCCATGAACCCATGTACGCACAATGTAGCTGTAGATCCACCTACCCTGGACCACAGCATCTTGGACGATGGGCCCTCATGTGCCAATGCTACAGTGGAACAGCATCCTCATGAAGCTGGTCCTGTGGAGAGGGAAACAAACCATCACAAAATATATGTCATGTCCCATCTGTGAAACCCACAGTACACAGCAATGTCAACAGCTGGCAGACCCCACAACCTGACCCAACGACTGACTGTTCACCCTCACACTGTACTGATATACCACATGGGAGAGGCAGCATGTAGACGTATGATACCAATGAAATGTCCCCCTATTACTCATTTGCCCCCACCACCCTCGGTTGTTCCTCACACCTGTCTAAGGAGGTGTCTGCAAACACCATGTGTGAAACACATCCCAAGGTCGCACTATTAGTCTGTGTTGGCCAGGTTGACAACATTACCCCTCTCCGTGTCTATGACTCCCCTAATGTTGTTTGTTAGTCCATTGTACATACCTGTGACACCTGGTAATATGCTGTACCACCCCCTGTATCCACTGTGCAAAGGAATATTATGCAGTGTACATCCTGTACATCAATGATTACTTAGATATGTGCACTGATCATGTGCCTAAATACATGGCAATGTCATCACCATGTGTACCAGAAAACACCCCATGTCTGTCTTTCATCAGACCATGATGGCGTCATGTCAGCCCACTGGGTATCAGGGAGAATGTTAATCCATGGAGAGGCTATATGTGCACCTGCACCACATATCACCCAAATAGGTCTGTGTGTGTATGTCAACATAACATCCCTTGCCAGTGTAGACAAGGCATATGTGGCTGTGTACTGTGCTAACCTGACCGACATACAGCATGTACCAGAGCCATGACGTAGATGTTGAGATAGTATCACCCACATATGCCACTCTTTATTTGCTAAACTGCTAAACTAGCAAAAAAATACACACATGCAGCTCTACAGTGGGGTCCTGTAATCCACCCGTTCATGATGTGACCCGCTGCACATCCGTATGTGTGTACAGTGAAAATACTGCAATGTATGACACCTCACTATATAAGATGAAACCAATGATATGGACCCCGGGCTGCACACTGACTATGTCCACATGCCTCACCCTAGCCATGTATGTGCTACGTTAATCAACATACCGTATGGTACCGTTTGGTGTGGCAGCAACACCTGTCACATGTAATCTATCCCATCATGGGTATGCAGTCATGCGCATGTGTACTGTGCTATGTTAGACATGTTGCATGACACATTATAAACATACAGACATAGCCAGCCCATAATAGCATAACACACACACAAGCACACCCTGATTGTAGTACATAAACAAGGTGGCCGCATGAGAGCTCTCCACAAATGTTGCCATCTACACCCCATTTAACCCCAGAACATATGCCTGACACCGTGCCACACACACACACTATAATGGAAACAGTGTGTTTGCACAGCAGTTGCTATCACACACAGACACTAACTGGTACTGTGACCCCCAAAAGCTCATAAAGGTGGCGCAACACACAAACCCCAAAAACACCAACAGCCCCTGTTGTGCCCTGTCCACATTGTCCATTGCACACCCCTGGCCCTATGTTACTGTTGGATGTTCAGCATAAGGACAATGCAGTGATGGATCTGAATGCTATATGTTCAGACACATGACCCGTTATAAACCTCACATGCACACAACAGCACATATATGTGGGAGGATGTGCAATACATACCACTGAATATCTCAGCAATCAACCTCTGCCTGACCGCTGTGCCTGCCTGTGTGTCACCACTGGCACGTACAGGGGGGCACGGTGGATCCTCCGCAAGATCCTCATTAATCTCTGCAGTAATATCATGCCTGAGAGCAATGTTGTGCAGGATGCAACAGGCTACGATTATCTCTGCAACAGTCATTGCCTTATATTGTAAGGCCCCACCTGTCCGATCCAGACACCTGAAGCGACTTTTCAAAACGCCAAAGGTGCGCTCTATGACAGAGCGGCTGGAGGCGTGGGCCTCATTGTACCTCCGCTCTGCACGTGTCCGTGGTTGACGCACAGGGGTTAGCAGCCAGGGGCGACATCCATACCCTGCATCACCTGCAAAAAGAGAATGATGCATGTGAATGCATGAGCGCATGCCACCACAAATTTGCACAGGTATGGACCTTAGAGACAAGTGCATTACACATCCTGACAGAATCATATGACAACACAAATATACATTTGACAGAATATGACCCATGGTGATAGAAATGTCAGAAAGGGCCCCTGTAGTCTGGACAGACATGGCAAATAACAGCAATGTCACATTTTTGCAAACAAAGATCCGCTATGTGTGGCATATGCGTCTTGGTATGCAGTCAATGTCTGCATCTCTGAAACCACCAATGGCAGCCTAAACCACCAGCACACAAAAAACATGTTAAACGTATATGTTAGCAAGCTATACACCACAATAATGTTGTATGAGGCAATGTAAACGCACACCCAGAACATGTCTGACCTGGGATTTCGACAACATCAACCCAATATCACCTCACAACACTGTGTCCACTAAGGTCAACATACCTACAGACAGCAGTCTGATGCCATATGCTGTCGACCGCTGACCACCAACCCATGTCAGTGGACACCCGGTCCACTGTCACCATCATGTTAATATCCCTGTTAAGCTGTGTTCCACAGATCTGCACACTGTAGCCCACATGAGCCCTGAACTATCACAACTACAGAGACTGTCAAGGTTCCTCTGTATGGGGTACCAACACCTCTCTGCCTGCTCACAAGTTGGCCCCTGCCCTTGCTGTCACCTCTCTCAAAGGCAGAGACACATCAGATTAATGACATACACTGATGCCAAAGTAGTGGCCATCTGCAGTGGCCCAAAGTCATTCACAACACACGTGTGTATGCACACATGTTATGGGCCATGCCTAAACCAGAACCCTACCTAGGGAAAGGTGTACCCAATGTTGCCAAGGTTATGAACATCCATCATATGTGTCGAAACCCCAAACAACTACCAACCCATGTCATCCACCAAACAATGTTCAAGAACCCCAGTAATGTGTAGGGGTGTGGCCCTCACACACACACACATGATAAGCGATAGGTGTTATGGATTGTGACTCACAGAAATGTGACATGACATAACACAGTTACCTCAAATGCCACTAATGCACAGGTGGGTGTGATGGACAACAATCCCACCCACCCACCTGTGGCCCGGTGAAATACACACACACGTTGAAATGCACACCCATGTACATGCATCTGAACATGTGCATATGTCCCCCTACACCATCAGCATGTCACCCCCAGGTATTGTTTCCAACCAGATGTGACATGGCTCATCATGTCACATGCAACTCAATGTCTACACCCCGCCCACAATGTCTGCTGAACGTGAGCTCAGCTGCCTAACACACAGAGCGTATATAGTGCAATATATAATAGATGTTAAGTGACAAAATGATATAACCTACAGACTACATCATATGTGTGGACATACTCACCCAGCAGGATGCAGTCCCCATACAGTCCCTCCTCAAACTGTCGAAATAGTGCTGAGCGATGCAGGATATAGGAGTCATGGGTGGACCCTGGAAACCGTGGGACCACATTCAGAATATGCAGATCAGCATCACATACAACCTGAACATTCAGGGAATGGTAGTGTGTTTGCGGTTTGCGGAACACCACCTCCCTGTCTCTAGGTGGGACCCAGGGCAACATGTGTGCAATCAATAGCTCCCATCACGTGTGTGTGGTATCCCAGCTACAGCCTCAAAGGCTTGGTTCAGGGTCCCCCAATGTTGCCTAGTGTGGGGAAGGGCTATGTAATTCCCCACCCGGCTGACCAATGGCACGCAGTACCTGGTGGAGACATCGGGAGAAGGAGGGTCAGCTCATGCCACCCACTGCGCCCACTGAGTGTTGGAAACAGCCAGAGGCAAAGAAATGTAAAGCAGCAAGGAGCTTAACTAAACCCGGTATGGCATGGGACCGATTAGTCAGGGGCTCGAGGTCAGGTCGTAGATCCTCATAGAGCTCCCTAAATAGCCCTTGTGCTCAGCCTGTACAGGGAGATGACCTGGTCCTCACGCATGTCCTGGAGCTGGGCCCTGGGCCTGTAGAGGCGAGGCTGCCGAGCCTGCACCTCGGCACGTCTCCTGCGCTGTGCACGTACATCAGCTACCTGGCCCTCCTCCACAGCTGCAGGTCTGATTTGCTGCGGGACTACACCCATGCCCTGTGCCTCAGCCCCATGGACACCATCCCCCCTGTCCGGCAACCGCAAGCATCTGCTCACCTTCCAGGGCACATGCAGAAACATATATCCCAGCCATCACCTCACTCCCGCAGGCCTACACAAACACACTACAACACACACACAAACCTCCCACAACAGTGACCAACTCACAAACACCGACTGACAAACTGAACAAACGGATGCGATACACAACCAACTACACCCAATTCTATACAATACACACAGTACAACCCAATAGACAATGAACTACACAGATAACCTAGCCTGATCAATATGTCACCCTCTCCAAACGTACACCTCTCCTACAATACAACCCTCAATGTGTACTATCTCTGCCTGAGGATATATAGATGTATTTCCGGTGTTGTGATGTGCGCCTGTGACGTTGTGCGTCATTGCGCGCCGTGGGGGAGCGCCGTGCGCATGTGCATCCCATAGAGCAATCCCTGCCGTCCGTGTGCGCCGCGCTGGGACGTGTATGCGTGATGACGGCATGTGCGTCTGAATGCGCCGCATCCAAACGCCCATGCACATCTCTGACGCAGATCCGTGGCGTGCACAGACGAAAGCGCATGCGCACATCTGTGGCGCAGAAAACAAAGCCGAACAGCAACAGCGCATGCGCAAACGAAAAACAGAGCGTAAACGTCCATGTTGGCCGCGCTGGGGCATGTATGCGTGATGACGGCATGTGCGTCTGAATGCGCCGCACCCATACACGCCCATGCACAGCTCTGACGCAGATCCACGGCGCGCACAGACGACAGCGCACGCGCACATCAGCGGCGCACCAAAAAAAAAACAGAAAACGCGATGCGGCAACGGCAAAAAAGCCATGATAACATGGTATAAAACACACTGTACCACAGGTAAATGACGAGGGTGTTGTAAGATACAGTGAGGGAGTGTGGAGAAACAGAGGCGTGTGTGATACTGAAGAGGTAGAAGGTGTTGTAGGGGGAGAGGAGGCTGTTTGTCTGTAGAGTGCCATATCGTATTTGGTGTATCACTGTTTCCGTGTCTGTTCTATGTGTATTGTTGTGTTCTGTGCAGGGTAGGGTGGATTGGGTGGGGTGGGGTGGTCTGCAGTGTGTAGGGTGGTGTGTGGTGTCCTGTGCTGGGTGGGGAGTGGTGAGGGGAGAGGGTGATGGAGAGAGAATGGGAGAGGGGGAGAGAGGGGGTGAATGTTGATGAGGCTGGTGGGGATGCAGAAACACCAGTGCACTGCAGAGGTGGGTGGGGCGGTGACACCGGTGCCAGAGGCTGTTGCAGGCCCATCGGGGAATACAGGTCTGGAGGAGCAAAGACACACTCGCAAAAGAAAGCGCCCCCCAGAGCCAGCTACGCAGAGGAGGAGTGCGCTGAGATTCAGTGACCAGGAGAACCACAGCCTCCTGAGCATGGTCCTGGAGAACTACGATGTCCTCCTTCGGCCGCCTCAGTAGCAATAAACCCGTGGGGAACCGCAATGCTGTGTGGGAGGATGTGAGGCTAGCAGTGGCTGGGGCGGGTGGCCCACCAAGAGACACGGACAGTCTGACACAAAGATTCTCTGACATAAAACGAGGTGTACGGCAGGTGATGGTGGCTGAACACCAGCATGCCCTGGGGACAGGTGGCGGGGGCCCCCTCATCTCCCCACTATCGGCCCTCGAGCGTGAGCTTGCAGAAGACTTGGAGGATATCTACACATGTGGCCTGCCTGAGCTCCTGGACACTGCACACCCGCTAGCAGGTACGTCTGACAAATCTTTATGTAACCGAATGTGCCAGGCAACAGCCTCTGCGTAGCACCGTATGTAACTGCCAATATGAAACAGGTCTATCAGCTAAGCATGTGCATTTCCAAACCCTTTGTACGCTATGGCTACTAGGTAGTCCCCACAGTGTACGCCTGTAATCACAAATATGTGTCAGGGTTGGCCAGGCCATGTAATGGGCCAAACCAACATGGCTCACTGTAACAACACACAGGGGACACTGAACCTGTGAGGTGACAGTAACAGATCTTACAGCTGCAAACTGGATACCTCTGCTGCACACAGTGTGTGGATAGGCAGACCAGCAAACATTGTCCCCAGGACAACCACACAACATGCACTGTGAGGCACAGCTCACCCCTCCCCATCCCCCAAGCCTCACCTCTGCTGTCCCATGTATGGAATTCAGTCTGCGGGCCAATACATGACCAAGCACATACAGGATAGAACCCAGAGAAAATGCCCACAGACTAACATCTCAACCAAACAGCAACCCGATGATGTCACCAGCTCAGTCTGGAACCTATGTATGCAATGATGCAATCACGGCATCACAGAGGTCCATCAGTCACACTCTGTCAGACAGGTTGCATGTCAGGGGGTCTGTCCCTCCTGCAATAACCGTGACAGGGCACTGCTGATAGCTCTGCACAGGCACCCTCCCCGGCCCCACGGGCCAGGACATCCCCCCCCAAGAGTCCACAGCACACTCATAACTGAGTGTGTAGGTCCACACAATGCATACAGAGCTTGCACTCCTTCCATGATACTGCCATGACATCCCTGTGAGCCAGTACCTGGTGTGATAACTGCTGTGACAGTCCCCTCTGACACGACAGTTCCTCATCTTTGCTGCTGTTAGCCTCTGTCATGGCTGCTGAAAGCCCAGCTGCGATGTCAGTGCCTGTTCTGTTGAGCATGTCTTATGGACACTGTACATACCTTTCCCAGTTCCTGCAGTCCCATCTGCCACTGTTGCACCCTGTCCCTCCTGTGAATGGCCCGCCCCCTCACCACTCATTGTGTGTCACCACAAACTACGCGTACAACATGAGGCT